>UELW01000311.1:286987-425340 GCA_900490495.1 Danionella dracula | reverse complement strand
ATAAAACAACATCAAATAAAAAGATGAAGATACAAAACATAATAATTTTTTTTTCAAACAATCACATTTTAAATACTGTTGAAACACAAAAATACTTTCAAAGAAGACTAAAATAGTAGTAGCTGTACTTTTTATTCAACTAGAGATAATTTCTACGGAAAAAACATACTTTATCATCTTTATTATCTTTAGGTCTGCAGACAGCGCTGCACTCTCCTACAAACAGCAGCTAAAGAAACAGAACAACGAGTGTCCAGCTCCGACACGTTCTTCTGCCTTTCTGGTTTAACTCATCGAGTGTTCTGCAGGTACACCGGAGCTCCAAACTTAAGATTAAACTGAAAGTGATCAAAGCAAAGTTTGAGTTGATCAGAAAGAGGAACATTACCGTGATACTCCCGAAAGCGAGCGGCGCTGGCCTCCTCTTCCTCACTGAACAGCCTCTCTTCAGTGTGCGGACAGCTGAAAACAGGAAGAACCTTTAATAACGAGGTAAAACTACGTCCTGAAGGTCCCTCACCCTTCACTTCCATCGCACGGAAATCAGTAGAAACACTCGAAAAACCTCACAAAAACCGATGAAACCAGTCAAAACCAACAAACACTGATGAAACCAGTCAAAACCAACAAACACTGATGAAACCATTCAAAACCAACAAACACTGACGAAACCAGTCAAAACCTCAGAAACACTGATGAAACCAGTCAAAACCAACAAACACTGATGAAACCAGTCAAAACCAACAAACACTGATGAAACCAGTCAAAACCAACAAACACTGACGAAACCAGTCAAAACCTCAGAAACACTGATGAAACCAGTCAAAACCAACAAACACTGATGAAACCAGTCAAAACCAACAAACACTGATGAAACCAGTCAAAACCAACAAACACTGATGAAACCAGTCAAAACCTCAGAAAACACTGATGAAACCAGTCAAAACCAACAAACACTGATGAAACCAGTCAAAACCAACAAACACTGATGAAACCAGTCAAATCAAAAACCTCAGAAACACTGATGAAACCAGTCAAAATCTCAGAAACACTGATGAAACCAGTCAAAACCTCAGAAACACTGATGAAACCAGTCAAAACCAACAAACACTGATGAAACCAGTCAAAACCAACAAACACTGATGAAACCAGTCAAAACCAACAAACACTGATGAAACCAGTCAAAACCTCAGAAACACTGATGAAACCAGTCAAAACCAACAAACACTGATGAAACCAGTCAAAACCTCAGAAACACTGATGAAACCAGTCAAAACCAACAAACACTGATGAAACCAGTCAAAACCAACAAACACTGACGAAACCAGTCAAAACCAACAAACACTGACGAAACCAGTCAAAACCAACAAACACTGACGAAACCAGTCAAAACCAACAAACACTGACGAAACCAGTCAAAACCAACAAACACTGATGAAACCAGTCAAAACCTCAGAAACACTGATGAAACCAGTCAAAACCAATAAACACTGATAAAACCAGTCAAAACCTCAGAAACACTGATGAAAACCAGTCAAAACCTCAGAAACACTGATGAAACCAGTCAAAACCTCAGAAACACTGATGAAACCAGTCAAAATCTCAGAAACACTGATGAAACCAGTCAAAACCTCAGAACACTGATGAAACCAGTCAAAACCAACAAATACTGATGAAACCAGTCAAAACCAACAAACACTGATGAAACCAGTCAAAACCTCACAAACACTGATGAAACCAGTCAAAACCTCACAAACACTGATGAAACCAGTCAAAACCAACAAATACTGATGAAACCAGTCAAAACCTCAGAAACACTGATGAAACCAGTCAAAACCTCAGAAACACTGATGAAACCAGTCAAAACCTCACAAACACTGATGAAACCAGTCAAAACCAACAAACACTGATGAAACCAGTCAAAACCTCAGAAACACTGATGAAACCAGTCAAAACCAACAAATACTGATGAAACCAGTCAAAACCTCAGAAACACTGATGAAACCAGTCAAAACCAACAAACACTATGACTGATGAAAACCAGTCAAAACCAACAAAACACTGATGAAAACCAGTCAAAACCTCAGAAAACACTGATGAAACCAGTCAAAACCAACAAATACTGATGAAACCAGTCAAAACCTCAGAAAACACTGATGAAACCAGTCAAAACCAACAAACACTGATGAAACCAGTCAAAACCAACAAACACTGATGAAACCAGTCAAAACCAACAAATACTGATGAAACCAGTCAAAACCTCAGAAACGCTGACGAAACCAGTCAAAACCAACAAATACTGATGAAACCAGTCAAAACCTCAGAAACGCTGACGAAACCAGTCAAAACCTCAGAAACACTGATGAAACCAGTCAAAACCAACAAATACTGATGAAACCAGTCAAAACCTCAGAAACACTGATGAAACCAGTCAAAACCTCAGAAACACTGACGAAACCAGTCAAAACCAACAAATACTGATGAAACCAGTCAAAACCTCAGAAACGCTGACGAAACCAGTCAAAACCAACAAATACTGATGAAACCAGTCAAAACCTCAGAAACAAACGCTGACGAAACCAGTCAAAACCAACAAATACTGATGAAACCAGTCAAAACCTCAGAAACACTGATGAAACCAGTCAAAACCAACAAATACTGATGAAACCAGTCAAAACCTCAGACCTCTCTCTCTCTCTCTCTCCACCCCCTCTCTCTTTGTCCACTCCTCACTCCCCCTCAATCTCCTCACTCCTCTGCTTTCATGTTTCTCTCTCCTCTCTCTCTTTTCCCCCTCACTCTCCATCCTCTCTTAGTTGCTCTTCTCTCCTTAGCTTCAGTTTCTCTGTCCTCTCTCTCTTTCTAATAATTCAGAGAATTATTAATTAAAGAGTTAAAATATTAGATACAAAATTTAGAGGATTATTATATTGTACATTATTGTGTTGGGTCTGTTAAAACAAGGAGTTAAGAACAAAAACAGAAAACATAGAAAAAACACAACATACAACCGTTGTTTTATCATATTTCTCTATGTTAATGAACTACTTATTTCAAAACATATGATCTCTTAATAATTATAAATAGTGTGTACCAATGACAAATAAGTGTGTTGTTAGCTGAAGTGGTGTTAAATTGTTTTGTTGTTGTCCTCTCACTAACTGCCTTCCGGTAACTGCCTCATGCTTCCTCAGATCCGATGCACAGAGCACATCATGTGACCCGATCAGCGAATCATGTGATGTGATAACAGGATTACAGGTTGAACTTCGTCAGGCTAATCGTGGGTTCTTCTGCTTCCTATTTCCATTAGACTGCAGCGAGCGTCTGAATGAAAGCTTCCAGCTAGAGCTCCAATCCAGAGCTTATACGGGTTTACTTCAATCAGGAACCAGGAGATAACAGTTCATGACCCTTAATTTCTACCCTAAATAATGATAACCTTCTAGAAAAGCTTCAAAATAACTAAGCAGCACTTTTTAAATGAAAAATTTCTTTAAGGAAACTGAAACTCAAATATTTGTCTCTTTTTTTGGTGGACTTAAAAGAAAGACTGTACAAACAAATAGTGTAAAATAAAAAGGAGAAAGTACAATGTATGTTTAAATAAAAGCACACCTTCTTTTTTTCCCAGATAACTATTTCAGTCAGAACACTTCAAAAATCTTGCCTATACAGCACTAAAACTTTAAAAAGTTCACCTCAACAACTGCAAACCCTTGCAACTTCATTACTGTTAACAGGTTATAAACAAAAATGTAGCACGCACTGTCAGAAACAAACTGACCAGAAGACAACAAAATACACAAAAGAACCACCTTAGGAACCAGCAACCAAACCAACACCTCAGCAACTCTAATTTGCTGAATTTAAGAAACTGTATGTCACAAAAGAACCACCAAGACAAAAATAAAAAATAAATTAGAGTATACCCTAGCAACCACATTACAATACGCTCAGGATCTTGCAACAACCTTAAGGCAACTAGCCAGAAGAACCAAACAACACCTAGAAACCAAATAACACTTGACCGAACAACCTAGCAACCCCATAACGATGTGGCTGCAAACCTAAATTGCAATATAAATTCCTACAATCTTCAAGTAAAAGACCTACATAATAGCCAACATACCCCAGCTAAAACATGGTAGAACATGGTAAAAACCAACCAACTAACAAACTCCTATTCAATCATCATAGCAACAATGTGTCACTTGTCTAAGACCCTAGAAACCAATATCAATGTATGAATGTAATTTACAACATAAATGGGCAGAACCTCCTAGTAACCCTATGACAACTGGCCAGAAGAACCAAACAAAACCCAGAGACCAGAACACCCTAGCAACAAGACAGAAACACAAAAATGTCAAAGCACATCTTTAATTAAAAGACAAGAACTTCACTAATACAAAATACACACAAAATGCAAAACTCCATTACATGGCAGACCATCCAGTAGCAAAAATACAGTACAAATAACCCCATAACAAAGTGTGAAAACCTAAATTACAACTTACATGTCCAGATTCTCCTAGTAACCCAGAAGACCCTAACAATGCCTTACAACCAAATAAGACTTGACAGAACACCCTAGCAACAAGCAACAACAATAAACTGCAAAACATTCTCGTAATACCTGGCCAGAAAACTCAAAGAACTTTCCAAACACCACCAATCACATCACACAACACATTAGAAACTGCATAACAACCATCCTGAAAAACACTCTTGTAAAAACATACTAGTAACTATTTTAGACTAGAGAGAAAACCCTAGCAACAAGTCAGAAAACCCAAACAGGCAAAACTCACTAGTAAAGACACGACCATCTTAGTAACAGTAAAGACGGCCAGAAGACCAAAAAACCTTTTAGAACAACACCACTCACGACACAACACCCTAGCAACCGCATAACAACCAGGGTGAAAACGGTCACAAAATTGCAGAACATCCTAGCAACTTCACACCAGCCAAATACCTGTGAAAACATCTAAATGTCACTTTACAGAATTCCCTAGCAACCACTAACAGCAACACTATTAACAACAAGACTAGATAGATCATCTTAATAACAGCATAACCAGAAAGAATATCTCAAAAATCATGTCAGAACACCCTAGCAACCAGCCAGAGGATCTTACTACGCTCCAAAAACACTATAACAACCAAAACCCTCCAGTAACACCATTATGAACAGCCTATCCTAGTAAACCCATAACAGAAGATCCCAACATCTCTCCAAACCCCACCAAACATTACCAACAATGCAATACATCCCTCGTGAGAACACCCTAGCAACCAGCCAGAGGATCTTACTACGCTCCAAAAACACTATAACAACCAAAACCCTCCAGTAACACCATTATGAACAGCCTATCCTAGTAAACCCATAACAGAAGATCCCAACATCTCTCCAAACCCCACCAAACATTACCAACAATGCAATACATCCCTCGTGAGAACACCCTAGCAACCAGCCAGAGGATCTTAATACACTCCAAAAACCCAATAACAACCAAAACCCTCCAGTAACACCATTATGAACAGCCTATCCTAGTAAACCCATAACAGAAGATCCCAACATCTCTCCAAACCCCACCAAACATTACCAACAATGCAATACATCCCTCGTGAGAACACCCTAGCAACCAGCCAGAGGATCTTAATACACTCCAAAAACCCAATAACAACCAAAACCCTCCAGTAACACCATTATGAACAGCCTATCCTAGTAAACCCATAACAGAAGATCCCAACATCTCTCCAAACCCCACCAAACATTACCAACAATGCAATACATCCCTCGTGAGAACACCCTAGCAACCAGCCAGAGGATCTTACTACGCTCCAAAAACACTATAACAACCAAAACCCTCCAGTAACACCATTATGAACAGCCTATCCTAGTAAACCCATAACAGAAGATCCCAACATCTCTCCAAACCCCACCAAACATTACCAACAATGCAATACATCCCTCGTGAGAACACCCTAGCAACCAGCCAGAGGATCTTAATACACTCCAAAAACCCAATAACAACCAAAACCCTCCAGTAACACCATTATGAACAGCCTATCCTAGTAAACCCATAACAGAAGATCCCAACATCTCTCCAAACCCCACCAAACATTACCAACAATGCAATACATCCCTCGTGAGAACACCCTAGCAACCAGCCAGAGGATCTTACTACGCTCCAAAAACACTATAACAACCAAAACCCTCCAGTAACACCATTATGAACAGCCTATCCTAGTAAACCCATAACAGAAGATCCCAACATCTCTCCAAACCCCACCAAACATTACCAACAATGCAATACATCCCTCGTGAGAACACCCTAGCAACCAGCCAGAGGATCTTAATACACTCCAAAAACCCAATAACAACCAAAACCCTCCAGTAACACCATTATGAACAGCCTATCCTAGTAAACCCATAACAGAAGATCCCAACATCTCTCCAAACCCCACCAAACATTGCCAACAATGCAATACATCCCTCGTGAGAACACCCTAGCAACCAGCCAGAGGATCTTAATACACTCCAAAACCACTAAAACCCTCCAGTAACACCAGTAAGAACAGCCTATCCTAGTAAACCCATAACAGAAGATCCCAACATCTCTCCAACCCCCACCAAACATTACCAACAATGCAATACATCCCTCGTGAGAACACCCTAGCAACCAGCCAGAGGATCTTAATACACTCCAAAACCACTAAAACAACCAAAACCCTCCAGTAACACCATTATGAACAGCCTATCCTAGTAAACCCATAACAGAAGATCCCAACATCTCTCCAAACCCCACCAAACATTACCAACAATGCAATACATCCCTCGTGAGAACACCCTAGCAACCAGCCAGAGGAACTTAATATCCTGGCAACCATATTTAACTTGCATCACATGCTATAACAAACTACATAAAACCCCTAATTGATTTTTTCTGGAGTCTATTTGTAAATTAAAGCGATAAACTCATAACGTTAACACTCCCAGGAAATTAGTAACATTGAAAAGTAGGAATATTCTGAGTCTGAACTGTTATGTAAACACTTGATCTGTGATTGAATGTACCCCAAGGGCCGCTAATTAAAAAAACATAAATACAACTTCAGCTAAATTATTGCAGCTCCTTGTGAAAAATTGCGAGAAGACGAACGAAAGGGAGGTAGGAGTGTTTTGAGCGTGTTTAGCCGCTCTGTGTGCATTAGCGGAGTTAGCAAACACCTGTTGCTCGGCGCGAACTCACCTCCTCCTGCGCCGTCACGCACGCAGCGACCGCAACGCGCCACGCATCCCTTCAGTTGCTATGACAACAGATTAAAAACACCAACTCATTTTTTGGCAAACTTAACAAGAAGCCCCAATCACGACTGATATGATGTAGATTCACTTGTCCGTTGCGCGCCGCAAGGAATTCTGGGACATGAGGCACATTCCAGTGGCTCAGAGCACACGGAGTGCCGTGCTGCGTTCCAAACAGCATACTCTCCATTAGTGTACTTTTGGAAGCCCGTTTCCGTTAGAATAAAATAAATAAATAAATAAATAATGGCTTTAAATAAAAAAAATACTGAGCATGTCGTAAAAGATAACAAGTCGAAATTTTGGAGATTAAAAGTCCTAGATTTGACTTATAAAGACAAATTTTGCCTTGCTGACCTACAAACACAGATCTAATGCTAACTACGTGAAAACGTTTTTTTTTTAATCTTATTTTTTTATCTCAGAATTTCTACTTTTAAAACTAAATTTAGAATTGTTATCTCAAAGTTTCAACCAGCTTTTAAAACATCTGGTGCACCTTAAAAATTCTAAAGATTTTTAAACAAAAGTGAGTATAGTTGAGCATGCACCACTTAGTTTGATTGTTGCATTTATTTATTTTTTAACAGTTAATGAGTTTTTCAAATGTCGTATGAAATGTTTGACTACATTTTGTGAAATTGAACATTTTATAACCACTTTCTGGAACAATAAACACAATTTTTAGCATTCTGTTTAAAAGAGAGTTATAGGTGAGCACAAACAGTTTTTTGTTACGAAAACCATGCAGCCTGTGAATATAAATACAGTAGCTTTCATTATTCCACAACCATGATGACAGCATGTAGATTTATATAATGCATTTCTTATTTTTATAATAAACATAGACTGGTGGACAGCGAGCCGGCAGTCCATGCAAATCCATCAGCATGACTTGTTTACGCATGGAGCTGAGATTTATTGTTATTGTTATTGTTGTAAATCATTTATGAGGCATGAGTGTTCAAATGTAACAAGTAGTACATGTAAATGTACAAGTAGAATTTGAGCCTTTAAATTTGAGAACATCACAGCGATTAAGTGATTTTACTGTTTCAGAAATAAATGTCAAAAAGATTATCACAAAACAGCTAGTTTAATTGGTTAAAGTCATTTTTGTTAAACAGTTAGTAAGCTTTACAATATGGAGTAATAACAGTTTGGCCAATTTTTTTATTGAGTATGAATGTTTTCAAACATGTTTTACAGGTTTTTGGAAGAAGAAAATTATAAAATTTCTGTTTAAAATTTGAGTTATTTATGAGCACAAAACATTTAGTTTATTTACTGAAAATCAGTTGTTTAACAGATGTAGGCTTTAAAACATGTCATATGGTTACCATTTGGCCATTTGACAAAATTTTTAATTACAAATGGACAATTTAAAACCAAATTCAACATTTTTCTTGAGCAATAGGGAAAAATCTAAAAGTTTTGCTCCAAATGTGAGTTGGGTATAAAACATTTAGTTTAATGACTGAAAATCATATTGTTTAAACATTACTAGGCTTTAAAATATATTATATAAACCGTTTCACTAAATTTTGAAGCGAAAACTAGCATTTGTAAACAGGGTTTTACAGTTTTCTGGAACAATAGTCAAAAACCTAAAGGTTTTGTTTCAAAAACAGTTAAAGTTAAAGTAGAGCACAAACTGTCAATAAACTGTAAAATATGCTAAAATACATGTTTTTTTTTAAATGGCCATTGATAAAGCATATTTTACATTTAACAATTGTCTAAAGATCTAAAGGTTTTTATTTAAAGTTGAGTTATAGTTCAGCATAAAACAATTCGTTTATTACAAAAAGTAATTTTGTACTAGTTAATTTAGACTAGTTAAGCTTTAAAATATGTAAGAAACAGTTTTTAAGATTTTACATTTTCAAGGAACAAGGCTTAAAAATCTAAACGTTTTGCTCCAAATCCTAGTTGTAGGTCAGCACACTTTTTTTATTCATGAGGTAATTTTGTTCAAAAGTTATGAAGCTTAAATTCAAACTAAACAATATTATGATTTATTTTCCTCTGAGGAACTTCACAAAAAGAGAATCAAAGAGTCAAACTTTCTAAAAAGATAACCATGAAGCAGCAAATTCACCTCAATCTGGCAACACAAGCAGCAGCACCTAGAAACAGTTCACATGATGCAGAGAAGCACAAAAAAGACAAACAAACACCGGGAGAGGCGCGTGAGACATGCGCGGTGACGGCAGCAGAGCGTCAGAAGCGCATGTGCACAGGTGCAGGTGTCTGCGACTCACTCATGCACTGCAGGCCATGCTTCCTCTGCAGGGTTCTGCTGCACAGTGAGCAGGTGGCGCAGGCGGAGAAGGATCCAGGTATGAGCTGATGGCCGCTCACGCTGCGCCGACGCATTTTCTCATGCTCGCGACACTCTTTCTCCTTTTCTCGATCTCTGTCTTTCTCTCTCGTCTTACCCTGAAAGCAGAGAAGGAAAAGAGAGGAGCTTTGTCAGATCTAAAAACATTTCTTTTTAAAAATCTGAAACATGAAATGGCTAAAAGTGAGAGTGTAGTGGAAACCATTTATTACCATATGATTATTGCAGTTGATCAAAAAGAGCTCACATGAAATGTCGTTTTAGACCTGAGTTTCTGAGTTTGGGGGATGATGAAGAAATGTGAAAATAGACCAAACACTAGTTATCTGTTTTTCCATCCCGAGGGAAGGATTTAAACTGAAAGAGACTAGCATGAAATTAATTGGCTTGGAAAGTTTTACCAATGCGTTTGCATATCTTGCGACCAGAGTCCAGGGGAGGGACGCACACTCCCTCGACATGCTCACACAAAAGCCTAATCTATAGTTGTGTATCAAACCTGCAAACTGCTCCCTACGCAAGCTCTGCACGCACACATTTCTCAACAAAAGCTTCTATAGTTCTGTGCTTCCTCGCACACAGTCTGTGCACTGGCCAATATTGGTGTGATATGAATGCTAACAGCTGGCTAGCCAAAACATAAAAAAATATACAAACAAAAGGCAGGTGTTTTGACCTCATCATATATCATATAAATATGACTTCATATATAGATCTGCTGCTCCTCTAGAAGCACTACCGATATTAGAACGTGGCATGATAACGATGCTAACTTATAGCTAGCCAAAACACAGACTACAAAGAAAGGTTAGTTACTTCATCAACAAACTTTGACTCCACCTTCCAGCGTTTAACACGGGACGCTGCTCCACCTTGACCAATCACAGAGCTTGCACTCTGCAAAGCCTTGACACGAAGTTACAAAATTGCGCATGACAGGCTTCGGAAAGGGGTCAGTGTTATGTGAAAGTGCAGCCTTCGCGAAGGGCAATTCGTAGACTTGACACATAAGTATATTGGCTTTTAGCCCGGGAGTTTCTGGCTGGCTGATCCTTGCTTTTAAAAGAAACCTGATTTGACTTGATATTACAGATTTTAACTAATCAAATTAATAAATGTAATCAAGAATATTTTTGATCACAAAAAAAACTCATGTGTAATACATATCTTAAGTCATAACTAAGTCATCAGACAGTTGTGGTCTGGTGTTAAACGAGATCGCCTTGTGACCAGAAGGTCACAGGTTCGATCCCCAGGTCCACAAAGTTGAAGGTGGTGTGAGTGACGAAACTTGTGACTTGCTCTCCATCTTCAACAACCACAGCTGTGGAGCCCTCGAGCGAGCACCAGTTCCCCGACTGCTCCCCGGGCCCCGCAGCCATGGCTCCCACTGCTCCGGGTGAATGCTCACGGTGTGTTTGTTCACTGCTGTGTGTGTGTACACTGGGATGGGTTACACATAGAGCACATGGTCGGGGTATGAGTCACTCCATATCTGGCCAACTGGTCACTTTCACTTAATGTTTCACTTCACTTAATAAACTAATAGTTAATGTATGGATTAAGCAGTGATGATTCATGCCACTTTATTGTTTATTTAGAAATGGCCTTAAGTTGAAAACTTCTCACAAAGTGAATGATGAGAGAACAAAGGGAGAGAGTGGGATGCATAAAAAGGGAGTGAGATTCACTTCAAACTCTGTGACAGTGAAATTTTTTATATTTTTTATAAAAACAAATTTTTTATAAAAGTTAAACACTAGCATTGAAAGCAAGAAACTCTGGTCTGCATGACAGGAGGACAAATCAGATTCAGCTTTATTGTGAATATTTCTGGGTTTGAAGCATCTTTTGTCATATTGTATTGTGGTCTGAAAGCCATCACACACACCTAGATAAAAAAAAAAATTAAGACAAAACAATGAGCGTCAACATGAATGTGAGTGATGGGCGCACATCTGGCAAGTCGCCTTGGTTTTTACTCGTAGTCGACCAATAAGAGCTCTTTTGATGGCGTGCTCAGAGTGCTGTTCGGGACATAAAAGAGTAGCTAGGTTGCGCTCGATATGTGCTCTTGCAATGACCTCACAACAGGAAACTGAGACGAAGAACAACGTGAAGAAGAGCCGAAGAAGAAATCAAGAATATGTAAGTAGAATATGGACATTCAGAAGCTTGTCTTGTGTGTGTCCAACTATCAAGAATTGCTTGACAAAGCCCACAAAGATTATAAAACGTCCGGGCGTGTCACTGTTGTCCCCAGAGTGCCATCCAATGACAAGGAGCATCACTGTGTCAACATGGAAAAGCAGAGGTGTGAAGCTAGAGAAAAAGCCCCCTGCAGAGAAACCATTCTAACAAGAGAGCTATTCGTCTAGTTGTGTGATGGCCTTAAATTTGTGTTGCTGAAGGAACTAGCTTCAACAAGAAATAACCGGTGAATTACTTTGTTGAAGGATCCCGTCATCCGATTCCTCAGTGAACTCAGAGTTCTTTTGACTTTCGTTCCTCTCTCCGAACGCTCCGGCCGCTCCTCCTCTTCCTCGTCATTTCTAGCAGAACAAACTCCTTTAACATCTACACCATGCTGCACCAACACAAGAAAGAACAACGGAGACCTACCCGATGGCCAGGAACTCATACCATGTGACGCTTCCAGAGGTTTCTTTTCTGTCTGTGCTTGAAGTTCTCCGTTTGGCCCTGAGGAAAAGCCAGGATATTTCTCAATATAGATAAACAAATGAAAAAAAAAAAAATAATAATCCCGCACTAGTGGTGTAAACATGTTGTTTCAGCTTCAAAGTTGGGCAGTTTTAACATTGAGAACCTGCTCACTTCTGACCCCACTCCCTTGTGGCCGGTTGAGGTACTACAGTTTAGTCACTATTGCGCATAAACAGTGAAAAGAAAGCATGCTTTTGGATATCCCGGGCCAAAAGTGTTTCAGCCTAACCAACAGATTAATGTATTCATCAGAAATGGGAGGATTTTCTGTGTCAACATGGAAACCCCAGCAGGGGGCGTGGTGGAAGCACGACAGTGGGATAAACAGAAGATGCACTGTTCATTTTGCAGAGAACAACAATTTGAGGAGATTCAAAGACATGGTTTACAAAAAAACACAATCTTTTGAAGGTTATTAAGGGTGCAGTGACAGTCTAGAGGGGTCAAATGTTTACTCTAAATAATGGAAAAGAGGTATGATAGAGTGTTCGTGTCTTTTCCATCTCTTTTAGTTATTAACATCACTTGAGTCAAAAGAGCTTGTTTTGGTAGAACAATAGTTCTACCTTACTGCATTTTTTTGAAAGAGGTGATGTCATATAGTGATATAAGGTGAAGTGTGTGATTTATATATATCACTACATTTTGTTGTTTTTATGTTTTGTACAGCAAAGCAGCAGTTGCTGTGTTTAATGTGTTCATTCATCAGGGGAGTCACTGTGGTGCAGTGGGTAACACGCTCATCTCACAGCAGGAAGGTCAGTGTTTCGAACCTTGGCTGTGCCAGTTGGTATTCCTGTGTGGAGTTTGCATGTTCTCTCGTGAGGTGTGTGGATGTTTCCCAGCAATCTGTTGCGGAAGGAAAGGCATCCGCCGCATAAAACATATGCCGGAATAGTTGATACAGCCCAATCAAGCTGAACACACCATGCTGAAATCATCAGAGGTTTGTAAGCAAGAAGACAGAGCTATGCTCGAGTCAGCCAAGTGACAAACCGTGCTTTTTAAACCAAACGTGGAGTTAGTCAGGAGGGCTCCTTCACACTGTTTACTTACCCGTGGTACTGCTTCAGCTCCTGCAGGACTCTCTGTACCATCAGCCTGAGACAAACAAGACACTGAGGCTGAGCGTGTGTGGCAGCGGAGGGCTCACGGTGGGCCGCTGTCCAAAGCATCAGCGCTACATCTACAGCTTCGCTCTAATGCTCACGGTGGGCTGGAATCTAATCCCACACAGCTTTCCTTCAGCTTTTGCCACAGGAAAACCTTCAGCAGGACTCTTACGGCTTTTAGATGATCAAATTCTATCGCTTTTTAAGCACCTTCAAGCTCTATTTTTGGGCTTTTACATGCATCTTCTGTACCTTCAGCACTGAAGAGTCTGCAGTGTATCTACAGTTGTGTTTCATGAGAGCTGAAATAAGCTTTTGCAGCATCAAGCAGGAGTTTTATTAACTAATACATGCATAACATTTTTTAAGTAAATTTACAAACTAGCTTGATTCAATATAACGATATTTTTTATAACAATAATTCATTTCAATAAAACCAAAAATAAAACAAAAATAATTTGGTTGAAATATAAATAAAAATAAATGTACATTAATATAAATAAAATCATACAAATAAAGCAAAAGGCATTTTAAGAACATTATATGGCACATTTTTTTTTGTAAATAATATTTCATTTTATATACAATTATAAAGAAAATTTGTTTACATTTTCTTAAAAACAATAATAAAAGAAAACAAACTGAATTGAAATTAAATGTAATGAAAATAATTTAGATCCCAGAAATAAAACAAGACAAAATAAAAACTTTTAAATAAAATTCTAAAAAAAGAGTACAATTAAAACAAAAAAATACAAATCTATCAAATAAAGGAAAACTAAATTTTCAATTAATTAGTTACATGAAAGAAAATAACTTTGTAAACCACAAAAGGAATTGATATAACATTATATAATTATTTTAAATGGTTTATTATAATATTTTAATTATTTAAGTATTTAATTAATATTTAAACTCAAAAATATATATTTTTAGTTACTTTGAGGAATTTAGATAAAACCACACAAACAAAACAAAATTAATGCATTTAAATACAAAATATTTGTAATAAAATCCCAAAAAGTCTAAAGTAAAATATTTAAATAATTTTTAATCATGATTAAACGATTAAACTAAACACGTATATTTGTATTAAAATTGTTAAATAAAATTAATTAAAATGAATTTAGATAAAAATACACCAATGAAACTAAAAGCAAAAAAAGTAAAATTCACAAATAAAAAAAATAACTATATATATATATTTCGGTTCGAAAGTCATTTTTATAACCTTTTAGAAAAGTCCAGGCACTGGTACTGAAATCAAAACCCTGCTTTGTATGAAAATATAATCAGCATGATCCTGGCAGAGATAACAGAATAAGTGAATCTGGCTGATTAAAGAGCGCAAGGACTCCCTGACCCATCCTTTCCAGGAAGCCGTCACTGAAGCTACTCGATTGCCTCGACAGATCCCGAGATCTTTCTGTAATCCCTCAGCCTTATGTAACTGGATGCTTACACATGCCGGCGTTTCTCTCCAGACTGCAGCACATCTTCAGACTCTTGCTCTGTAACCAAAAGAGCAAAGTGTAAAAACGATCATTTAGAGGAAGCCATCTTGAAATCCACAAACTCTCATGTGGACTTCCTTAGTGATTTACTACAACACTAACAAGGTTACTCCTGTCGTGCTTAATATTGCTGTTCCAATTGTCCCAAAAAGGACATTTTTATAGTGGATTTATTTTTCCAGTCAAATTTCACAAACCTCCCGCCTCTCTGGCAGCCTGCTTCGACGTCTCTAGAATGCGAGAGACTCTGTCCGCTTGAGATTTTTCGTCTGTTGCGAGAATCTCTGATCTGGAATAAACTGTCTTCGTCTGTGTCTCCAGTCGCTGAAACATGGGAAAACACGAGATTCTGTTTCAAATCAGAGTTGTGTTAAAGCTGAGTAATCCTGCTCCTGGAGCACAGCTTCCCCTGATGATTACGTCTAATTCCAATACTAGAACTAACCCCTACCCCTTCACCCTCTTCTACCCTCTGGGATGGGCACTAATCCTCTCCCTGGACGCATTGGAACTCTACATCTTAGAATGTCATTAGCTGCAATGTTATTTCAGGAAGGTGTTTTATATCTTTAAAGGTGCAGTATGCATTTTTCTTATTTATTTCTACTTTAAAGGAATACTCACCCTAAAAAAAACATTCACTAACCCTAATATTGTTCCAACCCTGTTTCTGCTCTAGACACATCTGAGATATTGTGGGTCAAACCAGGAGGACTGTGAAAGCTCTGGTGGCACCACATCTCATGGATTTTAGAGCCTTAAAAGCATTTAAAACAGCATCAAATGTCTCCATCGGCCATCAGGGGTTAGATACAAATGTATCAAGAAGGAAACACTTTCAGATTGCATAAAAAAGACTTAAATCCACATTATCGTTTTCTCATCTTCACTGTGACGATGCTCGTCCTCAAACAAAAAGTCTAATTGAGCGCGTTCATGTCTCGGGTTTCACGCATACGGAGTACTGAAAAAGCGCCACCCAGGATCATCTCGAGATATGTTGCACTTATGTGAAAACAATCAGACTCAGAATCAGCTTTATTGCCGCGTGTGCACACACACAATGAAGTCGTCAGTGAAACAACATAAGTATGATACAAACCACATAAGCACAGTAAAGTGCAACACAACTAACAAGCAATTAACTATGAGGTAGAGTAAAACATGAAACTGAAATGTCCTCCAAAGTGTGATGGTGTCAGAAGTGTGTTGACATTATGGCGAGCCATTTATATATTTTGCATTATTATCTGGCTGAAGCCCGTCTTATCTGCTACTGACCTTGAATGTGTCATTCATGCTTTTATAATGTCTCCGTTGGATTACTGTGATGTGTATTCTGGAAGTCAATCTCTACAGTCAATCTCTAGACTCCAGCTGGATCAAAAAGCTGCTGCGAGTCTGCTGACCAGGGTAAAATTAATCAGAGCGTAACGCTCTAGTGTTGTCCTCCTGGTAGTGGCTTCTAGTCATGTTTACAGTACAGTTTAAGATTCTACTAGTTGTTGTAATTTGTGACACGATGAGCTACTCCCCGAGTACATTTCTGAACTGCTGTCATCTGTTTTATCTGCTTTTGCTGTAGCTGCCTTAAAGCTTTTGGACATTCCTTTAGTGATTAGTTTGGTGCCACTGGACTGTACTGTAGCTGAAGCCCTCCAGGAATGACTTTGAACTCCTGCCGCAGAGAACGATGTGTAGTGCTGAAATAGACAACGTCTAAGAAGTGCTAGCTCTCCAGGAGCAGGAAAATACTTTAGAGAGTTCAGCTTATTGCGTTTATACCAAGAAAAGACATCAAACTGTACCGGTGCTTTGAGGGTTTCACTCTCTGTAGCGCAGGTCGTTTCTTCTACTGAGCTTTCGGAGATGGAGGATGATGGTAAATTTAAACTTTTCACCAAGCAATGGACTTCTCTTTCTCCATCGCTGTCGATGCCAGCAGTGTCTAAACTCAACCTGCACACAACCAATTAATGTTCACAACTGTACATACGCACATAATCAAGGGCATGCCAGGACTCATCCAAGGACTCAAGCCAGGACTCATGTCAGGACTCATGCCAGGACTCATGCCAGGACTCAAGCCAGGAGTCAAGCCAGGACTCATGCCAGGGCTCTTGCCAGGTCTCGTGCCAGGACTCATGCAAGGACTCAAGCCAGGACTCATGCAAGGACTCAAGCCAGGACTCATGCAAGGACTCAAGCCAGGACTCAAGCCAGGACTCATCCAAGGACTCAAGCCAGGACTCATGTCAGGACTCATGCCAGGACTCATGCTAGGACTCAAGCCAGGACTCATGCCAGGGCTCTTGCCAGGTCTCGTGCCAGGACTCATGCAAGGACTCAAGCCAGGACTCATGCAAGGACTCAAGCCAGGACTCAAGCCAGGACTCATGCCAGGACTCAAGCCAGGACTCATGCTAGGACTCAAGCCAGGACTCATGCCAGGACTCTTGCCAGGACTCGTGCCAGGACTCAAGCCAGGACTCATGCAAGGACTCAAGCCAGGACTCAAGCCAGGACTCATGCAAGGACTCAAGCCAGGACTCAAACCAGGACTCATGCAAGGACTCATGCTAGGACTCATGCCAGGATTCTTGCCAGGACTCATGCCAGGACTCAAGCCAGGACTCAAGCCAGGACTCATGCAAGGACTCATGCAAGGACTCAAGCCAGGACTCAAGCCAGGACTCATGCCAGGACTCAAGCCAGGACTCATGCAAGGACTCAAGCCAGGACTCAAACCAGGACTCATGCTAGGACTCAAGCCAGGACTCATGCCAGGACTCTTGCCAGGACTCGTGCCAGGACTCATGCAAGGACTCAAGCCAGGACTCATGCCAGGACTCAAGCCAGGACTCATGCCAGGACTCTTGCCAGGACTCAAGCCAGGACTCAAGCCAGGAATCAAGTCAGGATTCAAGCCAGGTCTCATGCCAGGACTCAAGCCAGGACTCATGCCAGGACTCAAGCCAGGACTCAAGCCAGGATTCAAGTAAGGACTCAAGCCACGATTCAAGCCAGGTCTCATGCCAGGACTCAAGCCAGGACTCATGCCAGGACTCAAGCCAGGACTCAAGCCAGGACTCAAGCCAGGACTCAAGCCAGGACTCAAGCCAGGATTCAAGCCAGGATTCAAGCCAGGACTCATGCCAGGACTCAAGCCAGGATTCAAGCCAGGACTCATGCCAGGACTCAAGCCAGGATTCAAGCCAGGACTCATGCCAGGACTCATGCCAGGACTCGAGCCTGGACTCAAGCCAGGACTCATGCCAGGACTCATGGAGCAGGAGCTCAAATGTGGATAAAGGGCACTTGAAGTTATTCTAAAGTATAAATGGTTAAATGGAAGCTATTTAATCAACCACGAGTTTACCATCAATGATTTACAACAGCTGTAATGAACTGTAAAGTTGGTAAAACGATTAAAACTATTAGATGTATAATTTAGTGAATCTTTAGGCATGTTTTTATTACAGAATGTGCTAAAAAATATTGATAAACATGTTTTTAAATAAAGGCTTTAACCGAATTTCTCTCCAAAGGCTGGTGAAAGCGTTTGGAGATGTTTGGATACAATCTGTGGGAGAAGTTTTTCAAAATACCTGACTTCCTGTTGGGTTTGAAAACAGGAACTATATTGGAAACTTGGTACCAACATGGACGTTTTTCTTTCATGTACAACAAACTGGTTTCGCACCAGCAAGTAAAATGCGTTAGTTAGCACCATAGACTCATTTTTAAAAACTCATATCTTGAATCCATTTCAGACATACATTTATGTGTGATTGTAAATTCCGTTGAGCAAAAATAATAGAGCAGTAATCTAGCACAAAGTTCAATTCAAACTTGTTTAAAGGAAGCAGGGCATAGTGTTAAGCATATACACTGATATTTAGCACACTTAAAATTTACCACCAGCCAGAGCACCCAACAGTAGCAGGACTGGCTGCTCACATGAACCGACAATGGCAGTGGCAGGACCGGTTTGTCATGTGACCCGACAGTGGAAGTGGCAGGACCGGCTGGTCACGTGACCAGACAGTGGAAGTGGCAGGACCGGCTGGTCATGTCACCAGACAGTGGCAAGACCTTTTAGTCATGTGACCGACAGTGGTAGGACTGGGTGGTCACTAGACCCGACAGTGGCAGGACTGGTTGTCACATGACCCTACGGTGGAAGTGCTAGGACCGGCTGGACACGTGACCAGACAGTGGCAGGACATTTTAGTCATGTGACCAACAGTGGCAGGACCGGCTGGTCACATGATCCGGCAGTGGCAGAACCGGCTGGCCACATGACCTAATGATGGCAGGACCTGCCAGCCAATTTCATATTAAACCCCTGCTGTAAACTTTTGAGAACTTAAGTTAAAACAAGTCTTACCGTCTCCCGAGGTCAATGGATGACACTGGAAATTCCCAGCTGTGCCTCCGTGATGTGGACATGGATCTAACTAATGTAGGAAAACTGTCCATATCTGAGTCTTCGGATGAGCAATAATCAACCAAACGATCCATGGCTTCAGGTTGGATAACAGTGAGGATGTTGGTGTTGAACTCTGTAGAACCCTGATGGGATCCAACCACAGGTGATACCAAAATTATCGGAGCCGTTTCAGGAAAATGTGGCGTTAGGATGGGACACAATGCATTCGGTTGATCGGTTGACCCGAGCTGCAGGTCTCTGAAATACTCTGAATCTTTCAGTGAAGGGCACAGCTCTAGAAGGTCCTCCTCGCTGCTGAACTCGTCACTCTCAGTCAAGAAGTTCCCCTGTGAAGAGAAAGTCAAAAACAGCTGATTTTCTCACAGCAACTTAGGACTCGCATGACTCAGAGCATGGAGTGAGAGGCAGAGTGACCTTATGGTTGGCCTCTGACTAAATATAGATGACAAAACTTCTTGTGTGATGAAAGAGCCATCACAGTCATCTAAATGTGTTAACCAAGTTTTTTTTTGAGGAAGTTAGGTAAATCCCTACAGTTACTCTAATAAATTGTTCCTTTAAGTTGCCGTATCATGAAACAGGTCTTTTCAGACCTTTTTTTGGATGTTTTAGAATTGTTCACTCATCAAAAACATACATCAAGTCTTATTCAGATATGTTCATATTTGTAAGAAGTGTGTTTTTGGATGTCCTGGGCAAAAAGAGGTTTTTGACTTACCAACAAATGTATGTATATTTTCGTAAATGGGTGGATTTTCTGTGTGCTGAGTAATCTGTAATCACGTTTCATAATTCTTATTCTAAACCTGAGGTTAATTGTACATTTTGGGAATTCGTTTACAGACGTATCACACAGCACAGTCCTAATTAGGGACACACGCCAACTCTACCATGTCTTTTACAAAGTTGAGCATTTACGATCATTTTCTCAAAATCTGGCAACCATAGCCACCCTTTTCACATATTTTTTAACATTTAGAAGCATGTTCTCAATCTTTGGCAACTTAAACAGTCACTTTTGTGCTTTTGAGCATTTATGCATGTTTTATCAATCTCTGGCAACCCTTACAATTTTTTCATTTATGAATCTGGCAATCCTAAAAATCTCTTTTTGGGCATTTATGAGTGTAAATGAGCTTTTTCTCAAACTATGGCAGTGCTAAATGTCTCTTTTATGTTTTTGAGAGTTATCTAAAGATTTCTTAAACTCTGGCAACCCTAACCATCACTTTTATGTTTTTTAGCATTTATGCACATTTTCTCAGTCTATGGCAACCATAACTATCTTTTAATTAAATGTTTTATCATTTAGGAGCATTTTGTTAATCTCTGGCAACCTCAAAGCAACAACAAAAACACATATCAGATGAGCTTTATATGAACATCTTAAAAATAAGAGCTGTGAAAAATGATTTAAGACTTAAAACAGTGAATTTTAGACTTTTCTTATCTAACATCTGCAGGGTTCCGATTTTGGCAGGTCCTATCCCCAGCAGGTGGTTGTTCAGGGTTTTACCTTGTCCTCAGGAGAGCTACCGAAGAAGACGTCCTCTGGGATGGAGGCTGGAGACAAGGACGAGGAGGAGTTGGGTGCTGAAACTGGAGCGCAAACCTGAGAGCATTGCTTGCTGTCCGAAGCTGAAAAACAAAAAGTTCCACCATGAACGAAGCACCTCCGAGCTGCAGTGTGGCACCAGACCAAACAACTACATTATCCTTCTGCCAGTTTTATTACATCATATCTGCTCTGTTTATTCTGTAAGATCTTGATAAAGCAACAACAGAGTTTTGGATCTGTAGAGCTATGATGGAATACATTAAATAAAAAGTGAGAAGTCACAGAATTTATCAGCCAGTTCCATTAAGCTGGAAAGCTGAAAGCATTTCTCTGTAAACAAGAGATCTCGATCGGATTTAAAATCATTTATTGAAACAAAACTTAGGGTTCTGTTTGAGATGGTACTGGTCTTGTGAGAGGGCTCAAGTAAAATCTGTAAACTCTGATATTTAGGCATCCTAAAAATATTATCTCTATTAGGAGTGGGACAAATATTTGAAGGTATTGAATGTTGTTCGCACTAAAAAATAAACTATTGGGAAGGTTTGTTTTGGCGATGGAAACAAATAAAAAAATGGATTAGAAACAGATTTGTTCTTAAATAAACAGAAAAAAGTATTCGACTCCTTCCTAAAACATGACTTAGTACTGTGTAACATATCCCTTGTTGAAAGGATTCTGTTATTACAACATCATTTAATTTATTAATTACATAATAGTTATTTTAAGAATCTGTTGAGTATCCTCTGATGTAATCTTCAGTTCTCTCAACACCTTCAGTTCCCTCAACAGATTTTTCATTTGGAGACTGAATACACTCACTCAGAAACCTTCATTAGCTTCTTTTTGAGCCACTCTTTCTGGTTGCCCATCGTCCCTTGCAAGTGGTGCTGCAGTTCTCTCCACTCTCCAAACAAACCTAAACCAACCCCAAAGCATAAGGTGTCCACCACCATATTTTACCAACCAGATTGTATTTTGGATGAAAAAACACTTTCCTCCTCTACAAAAAATGGTGAGATGAGTTGATGACACTAACACGCAGTTTTCCTATCAATCGTTCAACTAATCATGAAACCAGAGCAGGGACAAGTGTGTCACCAACTATTTTTTTCTGTTATTTGTCCTAACTGCCTTGAGATCATTGACCGGATTCTGTTTTCTAGACTCCTTCAGCTCTCTCAACACCTTCAACTCCCTCGATAGATTAAATTTGGAGACTGGATAGACTCACATCCGCACCTTCATTAGCTTCTTCTTGAGCCCCTCCTTCTCTGACTATGCTGAGGGTAATTGTCATGCTGGAGTACTGAAAATCATACTGTTTTAATGCCCTGGTTGTCCATCATCCCTTGCAAGTGATGTTACAGTCCTCTTCACTTGGCTCAAACCCCCAAAAGCATAAGGTGTCCACCACCATATTTTACCATACAAATGGTGTTTTGGATGGAAAAGCAACTTTTCTCCTCTTCAAAAAATGGTGAGATGAGTTGATGACACTAACACCCAGTTTTCCTATCAATCGTTCAACGGCACCAGAAAAGAGACAGGTGTGTCACCAACTATTTTCTCTGTTACTTGTTTCATATGAATGAACATATCAACTACAGCATAAATTAATGCCTCTGATTGTTCAAGGTGCAGTATGTAAGAATTGAAAAGTAACCAGAAAAAGTCCCTTATGTGTCAAAAGCTATTATGTTTGGTGCAATTACTACTATAACTGATAGTATTGGAATTACAGGGCTCATGCCATGGTGAGCCTTTTTGTGGCCTTTATAGTGATTTATATGAGTAGATTGAATCGAAAATCGAACCCTGGACGTTCCCAAACAAAAGATAAATTAGTTTCTTTTAAAAACGGGTTTTATTCCCATCATTGACGACACGAGTCATCACAGGAGTGTCATTGTAACGTCACGGAGTGACATGAAAGCACAGATTTCCCATCCCCGGAAGCGATGCACTATACACAAAGCCACGCCTTCTCTCGTGATATCCGGAAACCAACGCCCTCCCCCGGAAGCGATGCACTATACACAAAGCCACGCCTTCTCTCGTGATATCCGGAAACCAATGAGTGCGAATCAAACAGAGTTAAAGAGAGAGAGACCAGCATACAACTTGGACTTGTGTTATCGGTCTCATCCATGTAAGGTTGTATAATAGTGTTCCCTCCAAACGCCATTATAGTGTCTATTAATGTTGCTAGCTCTGTGTTTGTGTGTTAGTGTTAGGGGTAGTGAATTTGATCAAAATTAATTCCTCTAATATCTCCCGAATCACCATTGACCGTCAGACAGTAACTTTGCATGCACGTCATGAATATGCAAATCACTAAACAATAGGTGAGTAACTGGGGAGTGGTTACGAAGTTTGTGAATGAAAATCTCAACTCATTTCCGGAATAAGCCCAGGCTAGAAAATGAAGAGATTGAATGCGATTTTAATTAAAATAGAGACTTTATAAGTAAAAGAATCACATCTCCCATACAATTACATCAATGTGAACAACATATTATTGAAAATAACACCACCACTGACCCTTTAAAAGAAAACTCGTTAACCAGATCGTGCTGAACCTCATGTCATGAGCGGTCCCAATAATGTTTGGGGGGGGGGGTACCAAACCTATAGAAAAGTTTGTTCCACCTCAAAGAAACATATTTATGACTTGAGAAACAAAACAAGGATAAGCAGCGGTGAAGCTTTTGAAAGGTGGAGAACGACACTGAAGTAGTTACGTTTCTCCTGAACAACTAATCTACGCTAGCATTAGCAGTTTTTCTGTGTTCTCGATTAGCATTATGAGTTCTCAGAAATAGGTTTTTCTACCTGTATGCCATTCACATTTACAAAATTATTTAATACATTGTAACAGCTGATCGTCGTTGTTAACATCACTGCTTTATATTTGAGCTCAGCAAAATAATATAAAACTAAGTTCTCTTTGAATGCTTTTGTAGATTTTTCATTCTTTTTGGTTGATGTCACGTTTGGCCAAATTCTAGACACTTCACCTTCAATTAGTGCATTACACTTAGAGTTGAACAAAAAGCTAAATAAAAGAATGCTCTTGTAAAAATGCAAGCATTGCCCAGAACGTTTACCAACAGACAAAGAAACTATAAGCCCTTAAAGTCAATAGTTCACAGCTTTACATAAGAGCAAGAAATCTTCAAGGGTTCAAATCCTTACATTCCTCAGATGAGTGCAAATCAACTTTCTAACACATTTTTTGTTGTCCCTCTTAAAGTACACCTTTCAGGGGGGTCAAATACTTGTACAAAACACAAATACTTCCAAAAGTAATTTAAAATACATTAATTTACGCATACTCTAAATTTTAATACACTCTCCAAAAGAATGCAAGGCTCTTGAGAACTTTTTCCTTAAATCCATCGTAGTTATTTTTTTTAACAAACTGCAGCCTGAGATTCTAGAGGGGGGTCTCCAGACGGTCCTGTCTCCTTCTGCCAGCGGGGTGTGACGGATGAATGAAGCATCACTGGTCCTCAGAGCGGAGAGTGGTGAGGCCATTTGTAAGCGAATCAGACGTGCGATATGTAAACCATAAGAGCACGATGATCTCTGCCATGCCCAAACATCCTTTTATGGCTGCTGCTTCTTCCCATATGCTTCGACATGATTACTTAAACAAAGAGGCCTGGGTTGCTGCAGGTCTACCGCAGAACATTTCTGTTTACTCACGGAACCCAGCGGCGTGAAAGGAGTATTATTGAGGCGTTTAAACAGGAGAACATTGAGAATTGGGTTTCATAGATGAAGAGAAGAGACCTGCGCACCAATACGAAGCTTCTCTGAGCATGTCATGAGTCTTCTATGTGTTTGTTTGAGATTGCACTGAACTTTCTTTATTCGCTACGAGAGACTGCAAGCAAGGATGTCTTGGGAAACTAATTCTTGGGTTAAGCTGGCCTGCCGAGTTTGTTGCTGAAGTTGGCATTCACCTGGCCCTGCCATAGATAATGTGTACACAAAGAATGTGCTTGACTCAGTGTGCTATTGTTAAGTGAAAAAATTCACAGAAATTGAGTCAATTTCGTCTATACCAAAATTGACTCAAGGAACATTTTTAATTGGTTCGACATATCACTATGACACAAGAGATGAATTAAAGTATTTTTTCAATCCAGTTAACAACAGCCCCTGAGAACGTGAACTCAGTTACAAAATATTAATCTAGCAGACAACTCTTCCACAAAAACTGAGCCGATAAAAAATGTCTTTGGAAAAATCGTGTCAACGAACTTTAATTCGTTGCAATTTTACAGCGTGGACCAGTATGGGAGAGGTGATGAGGTTTTGTGGCTTTTTTTATGTGGAAAAGACACGGGCTACACTAGGGTTCCGCCCAATCATGGCCCAAACCAGGTCTTTGTCTAGAACTCAATTTTGGTCCACTGTATTTGAGCCTTGAGTAAGCCTCTGTTTACCTCCACGAGCTCAAACACTACTACAAGTCCTCCAGAAGCTCCTACACTCCTACATGTTCTCCAGAAGCTCCTACACTCCTACATGTCCTCCAGAAGCCTCGCTCAGAGAAGAAACAGCGACTCGTGGTTCCGTCCCACAGAGGCAGAAGATCTCTCAACAGAACCTTCTCTCTCACTGTCCCTGGCTGCTGGAACAAACTCCTGATCCAGTCAGGAGAGCAACAACACTAACAGCTTTCATGAAGCAACTGAAAACTCTTCTCTTCAAGGAACACCTACTGTAGAAAAATAATCATTTGTTTTCTCCTTTCTCTTTATTTTCTTCCTGCTATGCTTTATTGATGAGTTGATACAAGTTCTACAACGAGCGAGCTGAGATAAACATTGACTGTGTAACAAATTGCTTTTGTCTCTCCTCTACTGTAAAAAAGCATCTGCAAAATGCTTAAATGAAACTGTAAGCCAGATCAAATGTGCATATAGTCCAACACTGTTAGAGTCAGTACGCGAGATTAATTATACAGTTTGTTTGTGTAGATTATTATAATTTTAATCTTTGATCACACTTTTGATCTACACATGCTCAAAAAGTCCCAACAATTCATCAGAACCGGAGACACCGATTCTGACGGGGTTCAAAGGTGTTGCAAATTCTATACGGCACCACTCACCACCTACATTTACAAATGTGCATTTATTTAGCAGAAGATTAGTGAGAGAGAGGGGAGAGAGAGAGAAGATAGAGAGACAGAGGGAGGTAAAAAATGAGAAAAAGAGAGATAAGGAAAGAGAGCGAGAGAAGGGATGGAGAGATAGAGAGAAGGGAGAGAGCATGAAATAAGACAGAGTGGAAGAAACAATGGAGAGAGAGAGTGAGGAAAAATAGAGAGGGGGAGAGAGAGAAAGAGAAGGAGAGAAGAAAGAGAGAGCGAGGGAGAGAAAGAGAAAAGAGAGATAAGGAATGAGAGAGCGAAGGGTATGTTTTTTGTGTTGTTCCTAAGTTATCAGAAAGGCCGACGTGAGCAATATTAATTTAAAAAAAGATAATGGAGCTGCATGTGTTAATATGTTTTAGCTGTAAACGTAAAAGTTACCGATATTTTTTTACATGGCTGTCAATGGGAACCTGCTCAACACTAGAATCTAGCGCTCAGACGACTGCTGCCCTATCCGTCGCTTCCTATCGCGAAAACAAGAGGGAAAGCCTCTTGAGATGGCTCCTCGATCATCAGGGAACCGTGTCTTCCACATCTGAACACTCTTCGTCTGGTCCTCTGTGACTTCCTCCTCTGAGCAGCAGCACACTGATCACGAGCGCAGCAGGAGCACTCGGTTAGGACACCACACGCAGAAATGGTCTCCACACTAACAGATGCAGCTGTTTATAGAGACAGACAGAAAACCACGACCAAACAGACTTTATACACTCTACGAGCCAAAATAAACACGACCCTCAGAGCAGCAGACTCTGAATAAAGGACTCAAGGTTTGATCGATTGCTTCGAAATCAGTTAACATCTATTCACCACAAACACATAACAGGAACATTGTTTTGATTTATAATCGTGTGTTAACACTTTCAGGCTGTTTAATGGATAATTATGAGCAGAAATCATAAAAAAGGGATGTATATATATATATATATATATATATATATATATATATATATATATATATATATATATATACTTGGCCGTTTTAATAAAGGGTTCTTCTAATGTGGTTATACCTACATCCAGAACAAACTAAGATAAATCACAAAAATCCAAATTTTTTTACATAAAATCTTGTGGAAAAAAAATTTGCAATAAAATATTTAACTTTGGAATCTTATTTTATAACATTCAAAACACAAAACAATATTTGTTTGACACCAAATTTATAGTTGAATAATGTTATTCATGGTTATGTTGAACTCGAATAAAAATAATAAAACAAATAAAAGGAATAAATAATAAAAGGAATAAATAATAAAACGATTAAAGATGAACATGATTGCTGGATTGTAATTAAAAAAGAATTCTCAACGAAAAAAAAAATCTCCCTGATGTTTACAAAGCTTTTGCATTTACATTTTACAAACAAATGTAGATTAAATGTAAGTTTAAAGCTGTTAAAAACTGCACAACCACTTTTAAAAAGTGAAATTACAGATGTTCAAATAAAATATGTTTTTATTATCATGTGATAACATTTTTAGCAGTGTTGTAACACTTTCACACTGGTTTTATCTTGGGAAAAGATAGTTGTTGAAGGATAATTATGCATGCTACTGATTTTATACTTAAACTTGGCTGTTTTAATAACGCGTTCTTATAATATGGCTATACCTTTACAAAAATCCTAAACAAATTGAGATAAATTCCAAAAATCCACATAATTGGGTTAAAATCTTATAAAAAAATATTTTTTAAATGATATTTCACTTTGAAATCTGGTATAATAGCATTAAAACACATACATATTTAATTTTAGCTTGAATTCAAATGACACTAAATGTATAGTTGCAAGATGAAAACAAAAACAAAACCATGTTTTTGTTGAACTCAAATCAAATGCCGAATAAAATACAAAATGGAATAAAAATTAACTCACACGTGATTCCTGGGTTTTGGTTTACTTGAGATTCCTAAACTTTTTTTCCCCTGATGTTATTAAACTGGAACACCACACTGTTGTTAGTTTATTTTACCAATAATAGTCAAACAATTTAGGCATAAACTGTTTAAAAAAACTGCACAATTCAATAACTAAAACAAGTACAAATATACAATTTTAAACTAGAATTTCACCAAACAACTTTTTGATACTTCCAAATGTTAGTAAAACTAATACTTTACTAAATATATTTTTCTTTAAAACTTGTTTTACGATGTAGATTTGACTAAAGCTTTCAGAGAGAAAGCCACCACCGGTGCCACAATTCTATCAAGAAATTCTTTAACAGAACGCATCTTCCTCTCTACCTCTCTTGAAGGACCATCTTTTCATCCAGGAGAACGACGGCCAGGAGTTGTGGAGCGGTGGATCCGCCATGAGGGGAACGAGAGAGTCCAGAAGAGCGAGAGATTACGATAGAGGGATCAGAAATAAGAGAGAGAGGCGCGCAGGAGGAGAGACAGCGAGAGCAAAGAGGAAACTAATAAAAGAGACTTGGAGGAAGAGAGAGAGAGAGGAAGGGAGGGAGTAGACACGAGGAGGGAAAGTAAACAGTATAAGAGAGGGAGAGATGAGAAAAGAGAGAGAATAGATAGAAGGTGAGAGGGAGAAAGAGAAGAAAGGAAAGAGGGAGAGAAACAAAAAGAAGAGAGGAGGGGAGAGAGAGAGAGAAAGAGAGAGTGAGAGGGAGAGGGAGGGAGAGAGAGAAAGAAAAAAGAGAGAGAATAGATAGAAGGTGAGAGGGAGAAAGAGAAGAAAGGAAAGAGGGAGAGAAACAAAAAGAAGAGAGGAGGGGAGAGAGAGAGAGAAAGAGAGAGAGGGAGAGGGAGGGAGAAAGAGAAAGAGAAGAGCGAGAGAAGAGCGAGAGAATAGATAGAAGGTAAGAGGGAAAAAGAGAAGAAAGGAGAGAGAGGAGAGAGAGACAAAAAGAAGAGAGGAGGGGAGAGAGAGAAAGAGAGAGAGAGGGAGAGAGAGAGAGAGAGTGAGAGAGGAGAGAAAGAAGAGAGAGAGGGAAAGAGCTAAGAACGTCAGATGAGAGATGAATGAATGATATAAGAGTAAAAAAAAACACTTGGTTATGTTCCCTTAGAAGTTAACTCCCCTAGTAAGGCCAGATAAGGAATTGATGAGTTTGATGATTTAAGAGGTGTTCCGTCCCAATCTTCAGGGTTTTAGCATCCGCTTCAGTTCTTCATCACAGAATCAGATTTTTTGTCATGCGACCTCAGTCTGAAGCCTCACATCACATTTATCTTATTACATATGTTACTTCATTAAAAGGCAACCATTGACATTACACTCATACCATGAGAAAGGTTACCCACTGATTTCAGCAGAAAGCAAACAAGACTCGGAATAAAAAAACTAAACCAAAACCAAAACAAAGAAATCAAGGCTCAGTGTTTGGGTGAATTAGCTGTATCCTTCATGACATGATCTGCTTGATGGAAATTGATGAGGACAAGACTTCGGTGCTGGTGACTGACTTGAGTAGCCGCGCCCATAAACTTTACATTTGCATTAACAAAACAGTAAAAAAAACTAATTAACCCCTCAAAGGATTCGTGCATGACAAAATGTGCCATGTGAAAAAAAAAAAAAAAAAAACTCTTAAAAAAATACAAATTTTTAACATAGACGTCAATGGGAAGGCGAAGATACACAGCAATCACAGGATAAAGTTAAAAGCAGTCAACAGAAGGAAAGAGAACTAATAAAATGAACCATGCGTCTCTGACTGTTCAAGGCTTCAAGGAATAGTATAAAGAAGAACAAAAGCCTTCTCAAAGAGAGCCCCTCAATCAGACTCAAACATTAACATAAACTGTTAAAATGACCTCTACCAGCTAGAAAAAATACAAACCCATCTAAGCTATTTGATTTTAAACAAGCATTACTGATGAAAGTGAGCACCAACACAAAAATTCTGGGCCAATCAAAAGATTTTTGAAGTGCCACCAAATAGCAGCTAATCCCAAAACCAAAATACACTGCAAACAAATTCAAATCTGAGGTAAAACCCAGCTCAAAACATCCAAACCCTGTTCAAAGCTCTAGGCTAATCATCACCGCTAACATGCTAGCATCACAGGATACAAGCTGAATCACCAAAACTACTTCAGTTTCTATTTAATTTCACCAAAAATTTACTTTAGCATCCGTTTCCCACCTCTAGTTAGCATCCTGACAAATTTGAAGAAAAAGCAAATATTTTAGGTACTCACCTCAAAACTACAACCATCGCAGCAAGCGAAGCCTTTCTAAAACTAGTGCTTAGATTTCTCAAACCGAGAGCTGGGCTAACCACACTCTACAGCACAACTTCCTCTTTACACTGACTTCCAGCACTCACCCGGCCTTTGCATAAAAAAAGCAAGATCAACAGTGAACAGATAGCATCAAGCCATGCTAACGGCTAATTCCTCAAATAGATGAGAAACTGGGGTTCGTGTACAGTTACAGATGCAGTTGAGTGAGCAGTGGAGGTGGCCAGATGTGAAAACATTGGTTTAGAAATGATTCAGAGCTTCGTGGTGTAAAGCAGTATCCCTGGTTCTGATTCTCTCCCGGTTTATTTTTGTTCTACTAATGCTGACTGTTTAATGGTAGCTTTTCTTCCAATAGTGACTTGATTTTGTACCTTTTCATTTAGCATTTACAAATGGATCCCAAATTAAAGTACCAACCACTGCCTGATGGTTTCACACCTAAGAATAATGTTTATTTCCAAAATATTTATTTCATGTTGAGACCTAAGGTGACAGTCCCCCTCCCCCGAAAGTAACAAATGCCATTTGCTTAAAAAATCCATTGACATGAATGGGATCGTGTACGACGGTGTGAAACCAGAAGCTCCATCTTATGTATGTGGTTTCTTATCCCACAAGTTGAGCTGGATTCAACTCTGACCTGCGATACCTCATCACGTGATACGCCTCCGGATTGGAGGAGAGAGAGCATGGTGTCACTAACATCTGTTGTAATGGTAGATTAGATTTATTTAGGGCTTCAGTGTTGATGTGAAGTATGTGAAAGCCATTGACATTGCAGTGACTTATTTATATATATATATATATATATATATATATATATATATATATATATATATATATATATATATATATATATATATATATATATATATATATATAGGTGCCCTTTAAATAATAAACAGTGGTTTTAACACTGCAATAAAATGTAGAATTCCTTTTATTTTATTAATAATAAATACTATTTTATTATTATATTCCCCTAATATTATATATTATTCCCCTTTTAAACCATTTATAAAAATATTTGCCCTACTAAAAAATACTACACCCTAAATAATCTTCAAAACGCAGTATTAATCATAAACAATGTCTTGGAATCACCTCAAATTGCTGTGTTCCGCCAAACGAGTTGTATACCCTCCGGTTCCTCCCACTGCCATGCTTCCACCACATCCCCTGCTGGGTTTATCTTATTGGCACACAGAAAATCCTCCCATTTATGATGAATATGTCTATCTTTTGGTAAGCCAAAAAAACTGTTGTGTCCCAGGAAATCCAAAAAAACTTTTCTGCTGTGGTTTACATCCATACTTTCTTGATTGAGATAAGATGGATTAAGGGTTCATCTGATTGGTTAGTGGGCAGTGCCATGGCTAATGTGCGTGGCAAGGACCACCAAGCCAGTTTGAGCTCCCAAAAAAAAGAAAGTAGGAGTACACAAACATGCATGAACCAATCTGGATATGACTCGAGGCATGTTTTTGATGAGGGAACAACACTAAAGCATGCAATAAATGTCTGAAAAGTTGAGTTTACGTGATACGGCACTTTTAAGAATATCCAGAATTGGAAGCCTCATTGAAGAGGGTTATTTTTAGTACTCAAACAGCCGAATGAAGACACATCATAGCTACATCGCAGACACAGACGACTCAAAGCAAGTTCTTCCAATAACGTTTAATTCATAATTTTCAAATAAACAGTTAATCGATGGATAATTTACACACAGAAACATTTCGTCTTTTCAGTGAACGTAACAGCGGTTCGGAGGCGTAAACCATGGCACAGTCGGAACCTGATGAGAAGGACTCGATTACCAACAAGACAGTTTGCTTGCTAGCATGTACCCGGCACTGAACAGGCACACCATGTGAGATATGTGTACAGAAAACACGGACCTAAAACCCCGCTGCCAAAATATGAATAAAAGCCTTACAAAATGTTTGATTTGCATACATTGATCTACATAAATAAACATAAAACTCAAGGAATGAGGCTAATACGATAATATGTGTTGTTTTAAGAAATTTAGACTAATTTGTAGCTGATTAAATCTGCAGTGGTCTTTACCAGCTCATTTCACATTGAAAAAAATCATTCTTTATTGTAGCCGGTGACTACAATCAACACAAGAACAAAACAATGCATTGTGGTACAAGGACAGAATATCGATGAATCTGATTTGTTGAGAGTGAGTTCTGAATCCGAGGGCAATGCCGCCCTGAAAAGACATCGGGTTTTCATCCAAAAGAAAACTATTTACATCAAACTTTCATTAGAAAAAAATGTACAGTCCAAAAGGTGAATCTGCCCTCTGTATTTGGCTAAAAAAATAGAAACTAATATCTCTACGTGTAATACTTTGTCCTTTTAAAAACAATAAAACACATACAATGCCTTGTGCTCGACCAGCTCTCGCTTGCTGTAGAAAAAACACCTTTTACGAAGCGTTTATCAAAAACCTGTTATCTTAAAACCTTGAGAAGCTGTTGAAGTTCAGCTCAATTAAAAATATAATCTCACACTCGTAGAGGGCAAGTGTAAGCTGAAGAAGCGCTGACAAATCTGTACAACAGGCTCCAGTGGTGGATGTGGTGTGAAAAACAATCCGGTTCAAAGACTCGTTTTGCACAGAGAATACGCGGGTTTGCGCAAGGCACTGTTGATCCACAAGGGGGCGCTAAACTATCTGCCTAAGAGGCAACATCAGATGCACGGATCATTTCTCATCCGTCGTTCGGCGCTCCACCTTTCACGCGAACCTCAATGCTCTCATTGCCCTGAGGAAAATAAAAAGTTTTTATGGCACGTAAGATTGTCCGCGTGTAGTTTTGAATAGCGGAGAGGCAAGCTTTGCTATAAACTATGGCATCGTTACGAACGTTCACAGTAGAAAAACACAAAACCGGACACTGACGATCACATCAGGAGCAAACAAACAATCGTTTTTCGTACGCTGAGTATCGGAAAGCTAGTTCGGCAAAATTGTGCAGCGAAAAAAAGAAAAGTCTCCAAATTCGTACAATTCTAAAACATTGCGCAAAACATGCGTAGCTTCGCAAACTATTATTCAGTAGTAAAGCTTAAAACATCACGGGGAGAAATGTTTATGACGTAATAACAAGTGGCTTTACGAATTATTTCGAATTACTCAAATAAGTGCTTTACGTTAAAGACAGAAAAAAGAAACCTCGCTGAAATTAGAGCTCTGAAATTTTTCGCAATCATAATACTTTTTTTTTTAACCCTCAAATCATCTTTGGGTTCAGCATTTCGTGAAAGGCAGGGTGATTCATTTCTGTAAATCGCGAAAGCCTCTAGTGGCCAAATAATGAATTGTGGTGGTTTTCAAAGCAAATTACAACAACTAAAAATCCGCTCGGCTCTAATAAAATTTACATGAGGTAGACTGTGTCAAAAAAACCAAAAAAACAGGAGAACGAAATCTGCGCACATTGCTCGCCGAAATTTCTCTTTAAACACAAATGCTCGACACCTAAAAGACTACGTTACCCGCTTTAACGCACTGAAAGAAAAGCTAGCAGGATAATTATGAGGATCGTACAATAAATAAACACATCCAAATCTGCCCCCTCGCAAAAGTAACCAAGCGAGCTCACTTCTTGTGTCTTCTTTTGTAAAAGATCTCTCTATCAAAATAATGAAAATGTATGATATTACCCGGTTATGTTACAAAAGTTTGAATGAAAAATGCATGACTCCGTAAAATCCTTCCCAAATAAATACGTGCATCAGATCCAATGGAAACCCCATCTCTCTTGCCTCTGCCGATCGAAGAAGGCACACAGTTGAGCGTTAAAGATTAGCTTTAGCGTATACCACAGGATGTTTTCGCCATTCTTTCAGTACTGGAGCCTGAACACGAAGAGCTGACAGGAATGTTTTAAAGAATGTTTGCTGCATTTCCAGTGAAAAACATCCTAAAAACTAGCTAACTCCAACCAACGCTTCCTGTACGAAGACAACAACGACAATCGTTAACACTCCGTAACTGTACGATTCATGACTTACGCTTGAAAACATTTCGACGTATAAAGGCTCTGAATGCATCGATAGGAGTTAAAGCTCTCTTGGTTGGATGTACAAAACTGTTTAAGCAAAGCTGAAAACATTAGAAAGAGACATCGTTATGTACAACGGTTCGGATGCTGTGAATATCTCCAAAAATACTGATACGAGTATCCACTTGATTTTCGAGCAGCAGCTATTGGTCGATCCGAAACTCTTCTGTCCAATCCAGAACTGTTAAATATCCTTCAGGCAGTAGACACGGGAGCAACGAAAAAAATAAGTTAAACCTCGCTCACCAGAAAACCGTGTTTCCAGTACAAAATAAGTCTAGATAAAAAAAAAAAAACCCCTTTTTGATTAACTCAAGATACACTTCTCTTTTTAAAGGCCACATAATAAAAGGCGACTACCTTAAAATGATTTCCATTTTAAAAACAAAAGAAGGAAACAGGAAGTAAGCGTCCACCGGTGAAAGAGGAGGGCGTTGTGTTGCTCGCTCCCGAAACTTGGCAGCGAATGGTGCAGGAAGAAAAACAACGTCCTTTTCGTTGAAGCCAAACTAGACCTGAGATCTATCTTTAAGGTCCTCTGCAAAAACAAAAACTTTCTTAAAAAAGGGGTTGGGGTGTATGTTAGGACGGACTCGATCTGGGTAGAGGCAGAATCCTGCCGTTTTTCTTGCCCCCGTTCATCTGCGTGTAGGGCACGTGCTCCTCATAGCTGCCCCGCAGGCCCACGGAGGGCCCATTGTCTCTGAGGCTCTCCTCACGCTGGGAGCATGACGAAGGGTCCAGTGGTATACTCTCCATGTTCTCCAGGTCCATATCAAAGTCCTCGCTCTCGGGCGTCTTGTTCTCCTCGCTGTAGAAGAAGGAGGCCTCGTGGAAACTGGGATGCAGGTCTTCTTTGATCATCTCGATGATCTCGTGGAAGGTGGGCCGCATCTTGGGGTTGTACTGCCAGCACATCTGCATTAGGCTGTGCCTGAGAGATTTTGAGCAGAAGAAGAGAAGGTTACAGACATTACACAAAATTACAACATTTGATCTGACAACATGACTGCACTGGACTGCGAGGGAAGACAAGGGAGGAGCTCAAGGCAAAATTGTTCAAACAATCAGAAAACCGTGTGACGTCCCATAAAAAAATGCTTTGTTTTGACATTTTTCAACATGACCTTGAAGGTCTGATTACATCAAAGAAGACCAGAGATGGAGAGCCAGGAACTAGGGATACTTTAGGCAAACCAATACCAGCATGTTTACAATTTTACACATTTTAATTACAAGGTTTGGTTTGCTAGTATTGGCCAGAAAACTGTTCCTAGTTCCTGCTTCCCCAAATTTAAATGAGAAAAAAGACCTGTAAATATTACTTTCCAAATGTTTGCATGTTGAAAAAGATTGTAAGGTGACAAAAACTGGCAACTTAAATACGTTGATAAAACAAAACAACAACATAGAGCACAGGCAAAAGACAAACATGTGAATATTGAAGAAAGAAAATCACTAATTTTAAAACCCTGATAAAAAAGTGAAACAATATATACTGTATATTGTAGTGCAGGTATGTAAAAGTATACATTGAATTTATGCTAATGACAACTTTACAGGACGTTCAAGAGAGATCTTTTGCTGTACTCACAATCTCTCCGGACAGTTCTCCGGCCTGTCCAGGAATCCCCCGTCCATCACAAACTTTAACACTTGCTCGTTGGAGAGACCCTGGTAGGGCTGCTCTGCCAGCGTGCTGACTTCCCATAACACCACGCCAAACGACCTGAAAGATGCACAGAAACACGGCGATGTTTTACACAAGAATTGTCAAGAAACCTGTGAAAAGGAGGAAACTCTGCATAATTTAGTTAAAATTTACATTAGTGAAGTGCCAAACCACCACAACAACGTTAACTAAAAACTAATACACAAACGGAACACTTCCTGCAAGATTGAATACCCCAGTTTATAAAGAAAAGTCTTCCAATAGGTTTAGAGTACGCTCAGTACAGTTCCTCAAAGTGAGACTGTACTGAGGACTTTGAAGTTTGTTCCAAAGAGTTAAAACGACCTTTTCCCATATGCTGATTTAGGTTGATATGAAAGTGGAAACACATCACGGAGTGTGGATTAAATCAGATCTAATAAAAAAAGAGGAAGCAGAGTTGTTTATGGCCTTGTATAATTTAATATAATATTTAATTTAATGTAATATATCCTGTGTTTTATTGGTAACCACTATTGTCCTGTTAAGCCAATTTCAGCTCACCCTCCCAGAACACCCACTGGATTGCCCGCAACAGGAGAATTGTGAAAAGAACAGAATAAATCGTGGTGGTCGAGGTGAAAAGAAGAAAACTATCTGAAAACCAGTGCTTCAGTACATCAACGCACACAAACAGGTCTGGGGCTAGGGTCTTAGAAAGACAGATTTACATTGTAATCAAAAGGTGTTAAATAATTACAGTTAGTTCAGAACGCAGCAGCTAGAGTTCTCACAAAAACAAAGAAATATGACCACATTACACCGGTTCTTTCCTCTCTTCTTTGGCTTCCTGTAAAATATTGCATCGACCATAAAATACTTCTTCTAGCCTTCAAGGACCTAAATGGTGTGGCTTCGGTCTACCGGCTCCTGGTATGTTTCCAACCCAGCATGGCGTCTAAAAGCTATCAACATACAAATTGCTGAAACAACATTGTGTGTGTGTGTGTGTGTGTGTGTGTGTGTGTGTTCTTTTTACTCAGAGTTCCTAATTTTGTCCCAAGTAACAAAAATAAGTTAATCAGATATATTTTCAAAATGTATTTAAACCTTTTTTTTTTTAAATAAGTTAATGATTACTGGTCAGTTTAAGTCAACACTATCTTCATACTTCTAAACGTTCCTTTATTGAAGATTATAATTACATTTCCTGATCTCTGAAGGAACTTTATGATTCCTACATTAGTAGCATTTAGAAGTTTAGTTCTACCACTTAGAATTATCCAGTAAGAATTTATATTTAACTCTTAATCCACATTAGGCCTTTGTAAAGCTGATTTGAAGCAACTGCTAAATACATTTTCGATTATTCAGCAAAGACTTTTCAGTCTCTCAGTATAAGATAGGGCTTAAAATAGAGCCCTGTGGGACTCCACGGTCCATTGGGAATTCCACATCTGTTTAGCTGCACAACTGTCTTTGAATTCCAAAACAATAGCAATAGCTGTCTCAAACGCATAAACTAGAATGTTCATATAGGCACACCCAACAACAATTCTCACTGAAACGCTTACTGGAGTTGAGCTTGTTCTGATCAATTTTTAAACATAACCCCAAAACTTACGCACCAGCAGTCTGAGTGAGCGGTGAAAACTCCGTCTTTTAAGGACTCTGGTGCCATCCATCTGACCGGCAGCAGGCCTTTCCCACCCTTGCGGTAGTAATCCGTCTCGTAGATGTCTCGTGTCATTCCAAAATCTACAACGCGAATGGTCACAGAATCAGAGCGGGAATCCATCAACCGCCACTCATCTCCGTGTCAACTCTCTTACCTCCAATTTTGACGGTGAGATCTTCAGCCACCATGCAGTTCCTTGCAGCGAGGTCCCTGTGGACAAACTTCTTAGCGTTGAGGTACGCCATGCCGTCTGCTATCTCTGCTGCAATCTGGATCATCTCCTTGAGGGTTGGCGGTGGTCGGCCAGGATTATTCTGATCAAAAACACAATGTTTTTATTGGTCGGTTCAGTTTCAATTTGGATCAAAATGTTTGATACAATGGTCAGGGAATATATGTTTTGAAGACTTTAGGACCAGCTTTCTATCCATTTGTGACAGAATCTTAACCATTTCTATTGTCCATTGACTTGAACGCTAGTCATCCAATAAAATGACGCAATCTGAAGAAATTTCACAACTCTAAACAAAAGCATGGCAGAATGTCACATCAGGTGAAGAAGAAAGCAAGATTTTCAGTTGTCTTATTTACAGTGAAATATGTAATTGAAATGACTTTTCAGATTGTTCGTGAAATAGAGAGAGAGAAGATAGAATATGTTCAAAATGTAACTTAAAAAAGCAAACTAAACGAAGGATGTTTTTTTTTATTTTGTATTCACTTCTAGAACTTAAAGCTAAAAAAACTATTTTATACACAACAATTTAACTTTGGAGGTTTTTCATCAGATAGCTGATTGAGTTCCCTCAGATTTGTCATGTCCAGTGATAAAAAAAATGATGTACTTTAGCATTTCCCTAAAAACCGGGTCATATTTCAGGTCTAGAGGGGTTAAACAAGTATTTTTAGGGAAACTAATATATTGTAATCATTAGATTTAGATTTAAATGACACCTTTTTTCATATAAATAAAAAAAAATTATATATATATATATATATATATATATATATATATATATATATATATATAACTTTTTTTTAATTTATATGAAAAAAGGTGTCATTTAAATCTAAATCTAATGATTACAATATATTAGTTTCCCTAAAAATACTTGTATATATATATATATATATATGTGTGTGTGTGTGTGTGCGTGTGTGCGTGTGTGTGCGCGTGTGTATTTTTTTTATTCCAAGGCTATAATCAAAGGCCTGAAGGTGAAAACCGAACCAGGAGGTCTTACTTCAGAATCCGGTCTCAAGCATCGCAGGTAACTCTTCAGATCTCCGTGCGTCATCAGCTCCATCACAACCAGTGTGGGCTGCCCCTTGGACACCACACCAAGCAGACGGACCTGAGGAACAAGTAAAAAAATTACATAAGGCTTCTCTCACCTTCATTATTTCAGAACCCTAATGTCATCCACACTCACCACATGGTGACAGCTGAAGGCTTTCATGACCGAAGCCTCGTTGAGGAACTCGATCCTCTCGCGCAGGCTTGCAGACTCATTCACGGTCTTCACAGCCACTCGGGACTCTGACTCGCCCTTCACAATGTCCTTAGCGAGGCCTTCATACACCATCCCAAACGAGCCCTGGCCGAGCTCCCGGAGGATGCTGATTTTCTCTCGAGGAACCTCCCATTCGTCCGGGATGTACACTGAGAATGATACAATCAAGGTTACAAAGAGGATGATACAGCCAGTAATATTGATGATAAAACCAAAGCCATTTTGGGAACGATTCTCTCATTTTAGATTTTAGGACGTCTACTTTATATGTTTCATTTGAAACAATTAATTATCATCTAACTCTACCATGATGTTACCATGTTTATCTTGCTTTAACTTATCATTAACATGTTTTTTGCTTTTGAATATTTGTGTAGTTTTAGAACGGTGTTAACGTGTTTAACTGGCTTTAGCTTTTTGCTAGCATGTTTGCCATGTTTACATTTATGCATTTTGCAGACGCTTTTGTCCAAAACGACTTACAGAAGGGGAGACCACCGATGCCCCTCGTGGAGATGCTTGGGATTTGTCCCAGGACCTCATACATCACCCCCCCCCCCCCCCCCCCCCCCCCCCGATTGTTTTGCTTTATAATGCTGTGTATGTTTTAACCTGCTGCTACGATGTTTATCATGTTTAGCATAATGCTAACATGTTTATTATGTTTTAGCATATTGCTACTATGTTTATCGTGTTTTAGCATGTTGGTAACATAATCATGTTATTTTAGCTTTTTATTGCTGTGTTTATCTTGTTTTTACATGTTGATACTGAGTTTATCTTGATGTAGCATTTTTGTTGGCATATTTGTCTTGTTTAAGCAAGTTACTGTTATGACGTTTTAGCATGTTGCTACTATGTTTATCATCTTTTAGCTTGTTCATTACTGTGTTTCTCTTGCTTTAGCATGTTGTTTATCTTGTTTTAGGTTTTTGTTGGCATGTTTGTCTTGCTTTAATATATGTGTGTAGTTGTTAATTGAAACACTAATTAAGGTCCTCTGATTGTTTGAAGCTAGAGTAGTATGCATACTAGAGCAAGTTTGCGAATAAGTGCCGGGTTCCGGCCCTTCAGGACCGTATTTGGGGAACCCTGCACTAGAGCCTCAGTGACTGTTAATTGTCTGATGAGGTTTTATCTTACCATCATTTGCGCTAATATATTCCGGATTGGAGGAAGCAATCAGAGGGCCAGTTGGTCCTTCAGTTTGTCTGAGGGAAAGACGAGCATCTATTAGGTTTATTATTTAACAAACAAGGACTGTTTTTATCTTATACATACTTCTTCTTGAGCACAACAATGACTCCGCTGACCAGAACCAGCACCAAAATAAAGCAGACGACCGGAGCGATAATGATCTTCATGTTGATCTCCCCTGTAACGCATGCATGTTAGCGACAGCAATGGCTAATTAGCAAAGAGAATTTGCTTAACACTTACGGTCTGGAACGTAGAAGTACGCGGGTTCTGTCCATGACCCATTTCCAGCCAGAGAGGTGGCGCGTACTCGAACGCTGTAGTTCCCAGAATGACCTACTCTCAATCGACAGCCGTTGTTTTTCTCGAAAGTGATTCGCGACACGCATATCTGATCCTCCTGGCACATAAAACAAGCGTGAATAAACCAGAGAGTAAGTAGGTGCATGCTTTTAATTGATTCCCAATGGCTTACGTAGCTGTCGGACATCCGCAGATACTTGACTTCATACAGTATGATCATGCCATTGGGTGTTCTGGGCTCCTTCCACCGTATGTAGACGATCTCTGGTTCCTCTGGAATGAATTCATGAATCACAGGCTCCACAATATCATCAGCTTTTACTGTCAAAAAAACAGAAATGGGTTTACATACAAATGTTAAATTGCTGTTTTGATTAAAAACTATATTTAATCTATATTTAACATGTACAGTCCATTATAACAAGGTGCCATCATAGCTTTTATTTTACATTGAACTAAATAGATACCAGATTTAGCATGTTTTAGCATGTTACTACTATGTCTGCATTGATTTAACATGTTAATACTATGTCTACATACCTTTAACATGTAGCTGCTACTGATTTTACCACATTGTTATAATGTTTATCTTGTTTTAACATGTTTCCACCGTGTTTATCTATCTTTAGCATATTATTCTATCTTTTGTTACTATGATTATCTAGCTGTAGCATGGTGCTACAGTGTTTAATTAGCTTTAGCATGGGGCTACTGTGTTTATAGAGCATGTTGCCACTCTGTATCTTATTTTGCCATAAAACTTCTTTTATTTTGGCGTGTTGCTACTATGTTTATCTACCTTTAACATGTTGCTACTATTTTTATAGGGTTCTAACATGTTATTAATATGTTTATCTTCATTTGAGTATTTTGCTACTCATTTAAATTTATCTTATTTTAATGAGTGGCAACTCTGTTTTTTTTAGCTTTAGCTTTATGTGCTACTATGTTTATTTAGCTTTAACATGTTTCTACTATGTTTATATAGCCTTAACGTGTTACTATTATGTCTGTATAGAGCTCTTGTATACTGCTACTGTGTTTATCTTATTTTAGCAGTTTACTACTCATTTAAATTTCTTTCCTGTTTTTCCAGCTTTATCATGTTAGCTACTATGTTTCTCAAGTTTTAGCATGTTTGGTACCATGTTTATCTAGCTTTAGTATGTTGTGTCTATGTTTATAAAGCTTTACCATGTTGCTATTATGTTTATCTAGCTTTATCATGTTGCTAATATGCTCATCTCATATCGTTACATAGTTTAACTTGTTTTAACAGGTTTCTACCATATTTATCTTGTTTTACCATATTAATGCTACCATGTTGCTCCTGTTTACTTCTTTTTACTATGTTTAGCTTGATTAAACATATTATTTGTGGTTTAAATTGTTTTAGCATCCATTCATTTTTCAACATTAATGGATGTCACCACCTCATTTGTTCTGTTTGTCTAGCACAGGGGTCTCCAAACCTGGTCCTGGAGAGCCGGAGCCATGCACACTTTTGGTTCAAACATCATGAAACACACCTGTGGCACTAATTAGGGTCCTCTGATTGGCTGAAGCTAGAGTAGTATGAATACTACAGCTGGGTTGCAACTAAAATATGCAGGACTGCGGCCCTCCAGGACCAGGTTTGGGGAACCCTGGTCTAGCATGTGATTTACATATTAAGCATAATGTTAGTATATTAAAAAATATATAAAAATGTTATAGTACTTTTTTAAGAATCTGGTTTTAAGCAACAAGTTAGTATTATGTAAGAAATTATATAAACTAAATTATATTAATAACTTCCCATTCTAATCTGAATCGTTAGCTTTTTTTTCGGACAACTTTCAACAAAATGCGATCTCAATCAAGTCACAATTAGGCAGCAGCATCAGCAGGGACTTACGCTCTGGCAGCGTGCGGGCGTTGACGTATGTGGGCATGCTGCAGCGGCTCGTGTCTCTGGGGTCGTTGCAGGCATGGATCTCGATCTGGTAACTGGTGAAGTGCAGGAGGTTGGAGATGACCATTGCTTCTTTAGAGTTGGCTCTGAACACCAGCTTGCGGCTCTTCTCCTCTGGAGCAGAAGTGGTGGGGGGGAAGCTGGGCAGGGTGGTCGGTGTTGGAGCAAAGTTCGGTAGAGTGGCATTAGCTACACCGACCGAGCGCCGCCGTCGATGAGGCCTGAGGGTCGGCAGGAGAGGATCAACCAGAGGAAACAAACTCCTTCGGCTCTCAAAGGTGTTCTCATAAGCCGCTTTAGAAACTGAATTGAGTTTAATGTGTTGAGTCGGGTTAAGCTTCCCATAAAAACATAATTCCATTATCCCAGCTAACAGGGAACGTTCTCATACCATTCGCTAGTGTAATATAATGTTAGTTAAAGGTTTTCTAGCGGTTATCTCATGAAGGTTCCAAAAGAACGTTAAACACCATTCTTAGAATATTTCAAGAACATGTTTTAGTGAGTTATTAATGTTCTCATAATGTTGAAAGAAAACATTTTGGGAACTTTTTTTTTTGTTGGGGGGTGCGGGGGACTAATGTATATTATTAGCTACACAAAAGTGGAGAAAACATTCTAAAAACTCTTTTAATAACCTTGAGAGAACATTTCCATAACATAAAAAAGTGGAAAAACTGGAGTGGTTTATGGAACTTTAGAGGTAACGTTCTTGTAACATATATTTGTTAGCTGGGATTTCCGTCAAAAAGACGAATGGAAAATATCCAATCAGATTCATCCAGGTGTGTTTGTGTTAGTTTGGAATCTGTGAATCTACAAATCTCTCCCCAAGAGGAGTCGTATTCCATGAGCAGGGAGAGACTCAACCTCCTTCAAATTCTGAACATGACGCACCTTTAAACACATTTAATATGAGCTGTCTTTGGTCAACTGAAATTATCATGTTGCAATATTTATTTTTAACTATTTTAACTTTAGTTGCAGAAAGGATAGTCTCTGTTTTTGAGTGAACAATTGAGGGCTGTTAAAAGCTCTGTAACCCTGAAGGTGGTGCTAATAGTGAGGCCTCTTGAACCTGTAATCATGTTTAAAGCTAGTGTGAAAGCTAGCGAGGAGCTCACCGAGGCTCGAAGACCTCATTGTGGAGGTAGTTCTCGAAGGTCTTGCGGAACTCGCTCTCCTCCGCCTCTTTTTTGAGCTGCATCTCTGTTTTGGGGCATGCGCAGCAGCGGCCCTTCTGGTCTGGGATCTCGGTCTGGTTCAGTTTCTGATCCTCTTCGGCGTCGTGGTGCGTCGGGGTGTGGGACGGCACCTTCATGCCTGTCAGGAAGAAACCGAAACAAGGTTGCTTTATTAGGAGTTTATTAAGAGCTCTCAAATTCAATTCTCCAGTCCTTGGTTTTGCTCCAACCTTAACTGATCGCACCTGATTCCACCATTTAAGCTCCTCTTGGCTTTTTAAAGTTACTGGTGTGTCTCTCAACGCAGGGTTGAAAGAAAACCCTGCGTCTCTTCAGGAATTGAGTTTGAGACGTCCTTTTGTAAGGCATTTGTTATGTTTTTTTTCAGCGCTGTTTTCTGCCACTAGAGAGAGCAATCTCGCCACGCGCACTGAATGCACAGCATTAAAATCACATCTATGGTGAAGTTTTTGATACATGTTTTACTTTATGGAACAGTATACCATGCAAAGCTATTTGGTTGTGATACAATACTGTTTGCTTGTTTGTTTATTTTCTTTTCGTTGTATGTTCTATTATTGCATTTATATTAGTTTCTAAGATGCACTATGACTGCTTGAAGTTGAACTTGAAGATGAACGATGCCTTGTGTTGTCTATTTGTTTGCTAGTTGTTAGAAAAAAGTATTTGCAAAAGAAAGCGCATGAGTTTTTTTTTTAAGGTTCCAGGGCAGTTTCTGCCACTAGAGGGAGCTATCACTAATGACCTAGTGTGTTCAAATCACATGGCTGGTTTTATTTACGGGACGTTTGATCACGGCTGCACTCGTGGCTCTCACCTTGCTGGCAGTAGTCGAACTTGTAGTGCGTGATGTCCTCGCTCTGCTCCTGGCAGTAGATGATGTAGTGGCTGATGTTGCCGTTGGGGTCCGACGGAGGTTTCCACTTCAGGATGATCTGAGACGAGGAGTTCGACCACGAGTGAGGGTCCAGCGGCACCGAGGGCCCTGATGCCACAAAAACACAGAGTTCTTTAACTACAGTAGACATGCTGAAAAAAAGTTGGTTCTTATGAGACAGGAAACTCAGAGGGAAGTAAACAGAATCAATGGAAGACAGTGTTTTGTGGAATATAGCGGCACATTTGATGTTTTTTTTAATCTTTTCATTAACCCTAGTCCCTGTTACTCGCGACTGATTTACTCCTGAAACATCGGCTCGAATCGAGCACCAAGAGACAAGCCTCCGATCTAAAGACATTTAAAACATAGATTGTATTACGGCTGCATCTATTGATTACTTTGAGAATTGATTAATCGGATAAGAAAATTCATTTTTTGATCATCTGACCCCAATGCAAAAACACGGTTTTATTTACTAACAAATGCACTTGTTTATTGCAAAACATTTAACTGTGTTCTAATCATTATTTTTTATGAACTCAAATAGCAGCAGCTACTGTTTATTCTTACTTTAAAGAACGGCAACAAAATGACTGAGCTCACCAGAAATGACATCCCTTAATAATATAAATAGTTATATTATACTCGTTGCGCATATTTCTCTAAAATATTTGTGGTTCATGTTTGTTTGTTTATTTGTTCCTTAGTGCCATGACAGCAACAAAGTCTATCTTCATGTCAAAACAAGTTTATCATCATCGATCATAAGTACACATCTTTATAAATATTTAAAAAGATATGAACATAATTCTAAAATTAATTTTTCAGTTTGAGATAATTTATCAATTACATTTTTATTAAAAAGTTCTTTAAAAGGTTCGTCCATCATAAAATCATTTCCTTCCTGAATTTAGGTAAAAACAATCCAGTAAAATGCGCTTTACAGATAGCGGGTGTGGGCAGGAAGCGCTTCATCTCCAGTGAGTGAAAGGCTTGTGTGCTTTGTAGTTCTTGCCAGTGTGAGAAGCGGATCAGTCCTGTGGTGTAAGCTAGTAGCGAAAACTTGTGTGTGTGCTACGAGCTACTAGCGTGTGTGTGTGTGTGTGTGTGTGTCTGGTGAGAACGTTACTGACGGCTGGCTTCGGTCCGGACGTAGATGATGTCGGTTTTGGCTCCGGGGATGGGGTGCTCGTCAGACGAGGCGATCTGGGTCTTCACCATTATGGCGTACTGCGTCCAGGGCTTGAGGGGCATGATGAGGTGCCCCGGATCCTGCTCCTTCCCCTCGTTGCCCCTCTGCGGAGGCTCCACGTCTGCGATCGCCCAGCTGTTCGAGCCGCACGCGTCCTGACCGTCAAACTCCGTCACGTTCTTGAACGGCCTGAAGAGAGAGAAAATAACTTTTTAAAAAAAATTTTTTTAGAAACGGCGACCTCTAGTGGTTAAATGTTGCAAACTATCAGTATATTAGGGATACGTTGGATCAGAATATTACTGATTAAGTGAGGGTCTGCATTCGAAGTGAACTTATTTAGCTGGAAAAGCTTTATATGATCAGCAAAGGTTGGGCTTCAATATATTTACACAATATAGTATATAAGGATATATATATATATATATATATATATATATATATATATATATATATATATATATATATTTAGTATAAAAAAGGGTATTTTGAAAGAACACTAAAAAACAATTAACTAAAGCAAAACACCTTTACGTTTAAAGCACCTTTACATTTAATTGATTAATTCCAATAAAAAGACCAACAAAAAAATTATTTAACAAGAGGCAATTAAATGGTTTCAATTAAAACATCAAAAAAACTAAATGCACATAAAGCTTCTCGTACTTCAGACACACTCTGAGGAGAATCACATCACAAACAAATGAGCAAAGGTCTAACATCTCAAGCGCGCACATCTCAAGCATGAACATCTCCAGCTCGGACATCTCAAGCGTGAACATCTCAAGCTCTGACATCTCAAGCGTGAACATCTCAAGCTCTGACATCTCAAGCGTGAACATCTCAAGCTCGGACATCTCAAGCTCAGAGGCCTGAAAAAACACATTACACTTCAGACATCCTCAAGGACTTCAAAACTCACGCTTCTTTGTAGAGGACCATGAAGCCCAGCAGGTCTCTGAAGTCTGAGGGCCAGAAGGACTGCCAGCGGATCAGGATCTTGTCATGGGTGGTGCGGATCTGGGTGAAGTTCAGGATTAGACTCTGACCTGTGAGGAGAAGATGAAGATCAGCTCAACTCCTCAGACACTCTCCTCAGATTCTGAAAGGACTCTCACAGTAGGACTGGTCTTTGTCGGTGGTCTTGATCTCGTTCATGCGGTTCTTGGTGCCGGTGGCCTCCTCCATGCGCAGGATCTCAGACTTGCAGAGCTTGTTGTTCTTGTTGAAGTACATCTTGCCCTTGAGGATGGTCAGGTTGTGTTTGTTCCAGTCCCAGAGCTGCCGGAGATTCGGGTTGTCCATGGCACGGAACGAATAGTTTCTGCAACAATCAACAGGCGGACGAACCAAACATTTATGTGAGTCACTACAGGCCTGGGGTCAGTTCATAGATTTCTTTTCATCGAGGGGCTATATCGATTCGTGCTACCCCAAACAATCATCATTGTGATGTAAATCACATTAGGAAGACTTATTATGAAACCTTCATTTAGAAAGCAGAAAAACTTCCTTTTTTAACTCTGCTTAGCTTTTTCAACTGCGACTTTAGAGCCACTTGGCAACTTAGCTGCTAAACTTGTGACTAGTCAACAGTTACTGTGCACAGGTGACTTTTATGTGAAAGCGTGAAACATTCGAGGCCCAGCCATTGATCCACAGGTTTGTAAATATGTGATGTACATATTTTTGTTGATATTTGGTTGCATTTCAGTGACTTTTATTTTGAAATTGGTGTAAATAAACAATCTGACGAGTCAAAGATCAAGTAAAAACATTTTACTGCATTCATTTAAAAAAATGACAAACGTTGAATAAATATGGTGAACTACTTTTGGTAAAATGAAAAATATTATACATTAATAAAAAAATTAAAAAACCCAAAGCAGGAAAGCAAAACTTGGCAAAACATTTTTAGTTAAAATGATATAAAGCAAAATAATTTATATTATGTATTAACAAAACATGAAATTGATTGTATTTCAGTGACTTATTCTAAAATTGGTGCGAATAATCATTTTAATGGGTCAACAAAAGCAAAACAAAACATATTTAATTGTATTTATATCAATACAAGGACAAAGGTTAGTTAAATAAGGTGATTTAAATCAAACTAATTTTGGAAAAATTAATTAACTAATAAATGAAAGGAATTTATTTAAACAAAACATGAAAAAAGTTGAGCTTAAATGATAGAAAATCAAAATAATTTACATTAAGTGTTAAAAACTTTAAAGCTAAAATAGATCATTTTAAATAAATAAAGTAGATTATTTTACAAGTTAACATAAATAAACAAAGGACAAGTCACAAGTTTAGCTGCTCTTTTGTGCGCTTTGGAGACTTTTAAGTGAAATACGAAACAGGTTTGCAAATATGTGACGTATTAATAAAAAAAAATTAATCACCAACATGAACTCCCATGAGAGCTGTGACGTTAAGCATTCTGGGTACTGTAGTACTTATACTGCAACGTTATCAGAGAATATTCCTGATAAACTACAAAAATAAAACTCTCAAACATTGACGCTTACTATCGCTAAAACAATATTGTTAGCTATTTTCAATAATATTTTAATCACAGATGGGAGAATATATAATTTCTTTGTGAAGATGGTATTTGTGAAGACAAAATCATTGAAGGAACACTTTTTTTTACATTAAAATATAGAACAGAACATTTTCATGTAAAGTGTGTGTTTTACTTCAATAAAGTAATGAATAAATTAAGTAATGATTAAAACATTTGTAAGAAAGATTTTGTCATCCAAAATAATGTTTTATGTCGTCATCCCTAAACCCCCCTAAAGTATCATGATACTATTTAAGGGCCATGTGGCCCTGATCCGCCCCTATCTCTTACCCGCCGTCGAGCGTGTCTCCACGCACGAGGTGCAGCTTGCGCAGGAAGGAGAGCGAGACGAGCGCGTAGGCTCTGCGGACGCTCAGGAAGCCCGTGATCTCCTCCAGCTGACCCAGACTGGACTCCAGCTCCGCGGCGATGCTGTCTGCAAGAGACAGGAACAGAAGAGTCAGAGGAAGGACTCGATACTGAAATAAAATACGGTGAGTGGGACGGAGCCAGCGGTTTCCTAATGAAATCAGATTCAGAGCTCATCAGAACAAACAACTTTCACAATAAAAGTTTTCAAGTAATTTTTTGGGGGAAAATAATAAAAATCTTGACCAGAAGACAGTCGGGACATCGATGATGCAAAATTGCAGACAGATTTTTTTTTTATTTTCGAGTGTGCTTTGTGTTGGGGTCATAAATAAATAGCGAGAAACTGGAAACATGAATCTCATTTTGTTTTGTTTTTTGTGTGCAACACAGCAGAATTCATTTATTTATTTATTTATTGTAAAGTAATTTTTACCTACACTGGATATCTCTACTACGTAGAATGTCAGGAAGTCTAAGAATAAATTACTCTGGAGAGAGAAAAATTGGCTTTTTTATTTTAATGATTTTATTTTAATTTTAATATGTGTATTGAACATTGAGGTATACACCTTATTTTTTTCACCTTTGTCTTTGACTGAGAAGTACATTTGTTTGTATCTGATTTTCACTGAAATTGACAAACAAATGACATCTACTGAGTTTAACTTTGTGACTATTATTAGGTTTTGACTAAAAAGCAAGAAAAGGTACTTTTTAGTATTTTTTGAGACCTAGAAAATAATTCAGACCTGAAGGGGTTAAATTTTAATCTTTTTTTCTACTAGCTGTAATTACGCCAAACATAATGTTCAGACTTGCCTTATGTGTTATTCAAAAAGGTATACCATGGTAGCCTTTTAAATGACTAAACTTGCTGGTGCGAGGGACTTACATTTTATTTTTACACAATTGTGGATTTTGCGCTCATGTACAGCAAGGATGGAGGGGCACTAGTATCAGCTTTTTAAAGGAATAAAACTGCAAAAAACTTTAAAAAAAATCCCACAAGATATCAAATCTGGGTTCCGGTCACACAGTTCTTGCTTGAAAATGTCTCGAACCTATCAGTGAAGGGTTTCTGAAGGTTTCACATGGTCAAATTGAATACTTTTTAAGAATCAAATAAGACCTATATCATAACATCAAAAACACATAAAAAGGTTTTTGCATAGTAAACTGTTTGCTTTAAACACATTGTTTGAAACGCTAACCATAACCTTTATTTTTTTTACAATGGTATTCTCAAACTTTGGCAAACCTAGGCATATTTTTTTAAGCATTTTGTAAATCTCTGGCAATAAGACATGTGAAAATTATTTCAAACCTAGAACAGTGAAATATAGGCTTTTACATTTTAGACTTTTTCAGACATTCTAGTGTGAGTGAGCTACTGGCCTCTGGTGGCCTAACCCTAAACCAGACTGATTCAAGCCCTTAATCACTGCTTGCAGCTTGGATAAAAAAAATGAACAAAAAAATCCACTTATTTTTAGATGTAAAACACTAAAACTATAGCCGAAACTCACTTCCTCCACTTATCTTGATGATCAGACTGCCGTTGAGCACCGTGCAGCCCCTCAGGTCCTGAGCAGCTGTGACCGAATCCACCGTCTGCTCCCCCGTACACACCTTTGGACACCGGCCGGTGCAGGGTATGCAGGTCAACCTGAAACAGCAAACAGGATAGAACGAAGAGCCTGGAGTTATAAAACAAGTCTGAAGATGTTCAAAGACGCTGCTTCTTGGATGAAGTCATCCGCTTGCTCCAGTTTGCTGACTGCTATCACTCTCGGATCAAACCCAACGTTCCCCGTGTGCTGGTGTCTCATTTAACCTCTCTGTTGCGTTTGGATACTTTCCAAAATATGCTGTGAATAATGGATTGTGTGTTTTATATGAACCACAAAGATGGGATTGGTTTCAGAAGTTTTTCTAGTTAGGCATAAGAATGAGGCTTTTATTTTGATAGCATAAGGGACTTTTTCATCACCTGGTTTATATTCAAGTCAATATACTGCCTTTTAAAAATATTTGTAAATGTTAGTTGGTTTAGGTTAGTTTGTGTGTAGGGCTTTTATTTTGACAATGTAGCTTTTTTTTTTTACTGATTAGAGACTTTATATTTGACCTGACCTTACAGTTGTTAGACTGAACTGGTTAACATATATTTGGCTTAGTTTTAATAATTTGGCTTAAAAAAGAAATTAAATAGCTTTTATTTTGTTCACCCCTCATTAGACATTTAAAATATGTTTTTTTATCTCATAAATAAACAGTAACCCTTAAATGCTATATTTTACCTTTTTCACTAACATGAATCTATCAAGATTAACTGCAAAAGCACTTTCTTAGAAAGGGACTTTTATTTTGAGAGCAAGACAGATGATGTGTAAGTTTATAAATAAGCTAATATTTACAATCAATATTTAGCTATTTTATTTAACAAAATCAGTATTTTTTTTAAGTAAAAAGAATTGTATTTTGACAACAATAAGTAATTCGAAGAACTCTTTTCTTTCTGAAAAAGAAACGTATGTTGTCGTTACAATTATGGTGGTTTTTGAATTTCCTAGAAATTGATCATAGTAAAAAAGCATATTTTTTTTACTTTTTATATATATTTTTATTTGCACGACGAAGGGGAAGTTAGTTAGTTAGTTAGCTCACAGGGGAAAATAGAGCCCAGAGACCTTTTCATAATCTTTTTATCAACAGATTATGTTAAATATTTTAAAACCTAATTTCTTAAATTGATTTCATCAATTCAAATGATTTTTTTTCCGTCATGATCTGACCACATACAGAAAAGTTTTAAAATCACAACTTTTTATCTTAACAGTGAAAGACTTTTATTTTGACATGGTACAGAAACCTTGATCCTGACTGATGAATGGTATTTTTTTAATTACCAGCCGTAAATCTGGCTGAAAGAGAGCCCTGCCGGCTGATCCCTGCATACATTCCCCATGAAGTCATCAGCTGGCACCAGTTTTAACGGCTGCCATCGCCTCAGGATACAATATATTGTTCCCCGTACGCTGGACTCTCATTTAACCTTAAACAGTCTTTGTTGATGTTGGATCCATTCCAGAATATGCTGCAACCATCAGTGCAATGAAGCAAGTTATTTGAAAGGAAAGAGTCACAGAGGGCACATGTGAAGCTGGTAGCGCGCTGCCCCAGAAGTTAGCATCCGAAGGTAGCTGCATTTATGTAAATAGGTCACCCAAGACACATGAGAAGCTTTTGATTCTTCATGTTTAGTTACAAAAGGTATAAAACGTTTTATACCTTGAAACCGAAGAAGTTACTTTTATTCTAGTTTATACATAATCAAAGATTTATATTTTTAGATTGAACAGCAGCATTATAACTAAATTCATAGACTACCAAGTCATTTTAAGTGTAACTGTTGAGCAGAGGTTTGGAGAGAGACTTTTATTTTGACAGTGTGTGAAAGACTTCTAATTTAATTTCAGCTGACATATGAGCCAATAATAGACTTGTACAACATTTGACCTTTCTTCATAGACCAACAAGTAATATTAAGATTAATTGCTCGGCAGAGGTTTGGGGGAGACTTTTATTTTGACAGTATGATTGACTTGTTAATTCCAGCTGATAACTGCATCAATATTTGTCTTTAAGACAACATTTGGCCAATCTTCACAAACCAGCAAGTACATTTTAGTGTAATGGAGCGAGACTTTTATTTTGACAGAGTGAAGGCCTATATTTTTTAATTCTACCTCATAACTCAGCAAATATGTAGCCTTAAAGTTAAACCTTTATTTTTTTTATTTATCAGTACCTGTTGTAAGGATTGTTCCTTATCAAGTGTTTAGTAACAGACGTTTAAACAGAGACTTTTATTTTGAAAGGGTGAGAAACAACATTGATTCTTGCTAATATGTGTGTAAGTATTTAGTCTTTTATATTAACCACCACTGTTGTAATGTTAACAGCTCAGCAGATCTTCGGAGGCCTTTATTTTGACAGTGTGAGGGACTATTTGATGTTATGTAACAACTAGGCAAATATGCAGCCTTTGAGCTAAAATTTTATTTTGATCAACTGTTGAAAGGGTTGTTCCTCAGCAAGCTTTTAGATAGTAAGATACTTTTATTTTGACAGCTTGAGAATCATGATTAACTCAGGCTCTGCTTAACTCTTACAGTTGGTGGTATATTTAAAAAGACTACATTTTCCCTTAAGTATGACCTTAATATCACCTTAAGTTTGACAGTGAATTTTAAAAGGCTTTTCTATTGCCGTCAAAATAAAAGTGTTCAATTAAGAAAAAAAGAAGCTTTTATTTTGACAGGATAGTCAGTGTTGGAGAAGCCGGCCATGGAAAGGATTGTAGTCACATCGCAATTCAAACCCGATGTCCACAGTTACACTTTCTTACAATAAATTAACATTTTTACAAGGATTTTATTTCAACGGTTAGATCAGATAGATTAATCAATCATAATATTGGGATTGAACCTGTATTGTGATTGGTTTATTGATTAAGAGCTGCTGAGGAGAATCTCTTATTTAACATACTTAGAAACTGAACACAAACACAAGCTGTTAGTTTCCCAGAGTGGGAGATATTATTTCAGACGTAAACAGGGATCAATGCAGCGCTCGGAGACAATGGCTAGCTTTGTTTGCGGCGGCCGGGGTCTTTCCAAATGTTGCCTTTTGATTCCTTTGTCTGGGCTCCGCTGCGCCGGGGCTCGGGACGCTCCATGGCTTCTCGGTTTTCCAGGAATCTGTTTTGAGGTGACGTCAGGGGGCTTGTTTTTCTCGTCCGGCCACCTCTGGGCTTTGAGGGAGGAAGTCATGCGGCAGTAAGTTCCTTTTCGTGACCACACGCTCGCTGAAAGAGGCTTCGTTGGGAACCAGTTTTGGAGGAAGCGAGTGACGAGGGGAGGCTTAAAAATAAGCTTCTCGATGCGAGAGATTTTCGACTTTTGTCTTGGGGAAGTTTAAACCTGGAGCTGGTAATTAACAACTGGGATTATGAGATTATTTCCTGGCAGAGAGAAAGACTGGAGAACGCAGTTGCGCTTGAGTTGAAATTCAACAACGCTGAAGATGTTCAGAAAAAGTTATTTTCAGAAAATTGTCACTTTAAAAGTCGTCATTAAGTTGAAACGATCACACAAAGATCGGCCAACATTAGATGCATTTAGTTATTCAAATAATACTAAATAATAATTAATCCACAAATCTCTAGGCCTTTTAAAGTGAGTTTGTTTATGTAAACAAAAACGGTAATGTTAGATATCAATGCTGTGAAAATAAAAGTCTCTCTCCAAGCATCTGCTGGCCAAACTAAAGCAACACGTGCCAATGTAAAGGCTAATTAGCATCCTAAATAAATAGGAAAGCGTTCAACTGTTGAACGGGTTAACACCTCCGTAAATATTTGGATGAAGACTTTATTTCGATATTTTGAGAGATTCTTTAATATTAGCATATCTCCTAAACAAAACTTGGCACTTTTAAAGTGAGAAGCAACTGATTTTAACTTTAGCCACGCAGGAGAGATTCTGAACGGGACTTTTATTTTGACAGTTTTATGGAGCTAAATTCTAAATTCTGTGAGTGATGAGTACACATTTAGCGTTTAAATTACAAATTTAGCATTTGTTCATTAAGGTTATTTTTAAGAAGACTACTTGGAAAAACTACTAACTTACCAAGCAGAAAAAATGAGAAAATATCAGCAATTTTAAACATCAACTTAGCTGACGCTTTGCATTTTTCAAGTTATACGCAACTGATTTAAACATTTGCGCAAGAGAACTTCTGAACAGGACTCTTATTTTGACAGTTTGAGGGATTTTTTAAAAATTAGCATTCAGCATGACTGACCCAATAGTTTGTAGGCCGACACTTGGCATTTTTAAATTGAGGAACAATTGGATTTAAACTTTTGTAGCTCAGGAAGGGTTCTAAATGAGACTTTTATTTTGACAGTTTGAGCGACTTTTTAAAATATGGTTGTGTAACAAGCACATATTTAGCCTTTAAGTTCCATGTTTAAATTTAGCTTTTTATTCAGAGATGGAAACGGATCAAATGTTTGTTTTTTGTAAAAATCAAAAGACCTGGAATGGAAAAAAAGGGATGTTTTGAGGAGGAAACTTTATAATAATAATAACTAACTAATAACATACAAAGCAGAAAAACAGGGAGAAGAAGGTGGTTTTAAATGAAAGCTTTGACAAAGCGTCATTCAGCAAAGGATCTCTTTGGTTTTAGCTTTACAGAATGCTGAAAGTAATTCATCGTGTGGTACATACGAGGAGGAGTTGACGGTGGTGTATCCTGAAGGGCATTCTGGGATGCAGGCGCCGTTGTGGATGACGTAGGCGTGGCAGTCTCCGCTCTTGCACTGGTTGTGCAGCTCCTGGCAGAAGCGGAAGGAGACGCAGCGCCAGCCCTTGAAGGTGTACTGACCCGGCGGACACCGCTCCACGCAGGCCTCGCCAAACAGGAAGTTACGACATGCCACGCACCTGGTGGCATTTCCTGGCACCGAGCAGCCACCCAGACACTGCTCATGACAACACTCCTTGTGATGTGAGCAGGAGCCATGGACGCACTCCGAGGGACAGACTGCGAGAGAGAGAAAGAGAGGGAGAGAGAGAGAGACAGAGAGATGGGGAGAGAGGAGAGAAGGGTGTTTGGGTGAGAGAGGAGATAAGGAGAGAGAGAGAGAGAGAGAGACAGAGAGATGGGGAGAGAGGAGAGAAGGGTGTTTGGGTGAGAGAGGAGATAAGGAGAGAGAGAGAGAGAGAGAGAGAGAGAGACAGAGAGATGGGGAGAGAGGAGAGAAGGGTGTTTGGGTGAGAGAGGAGATAAGGAGAGAGAGAGAGAGAGAGAGAGAGACAGAGAGATGGGGAGAGAGGAGAGAAGGGTGTTTGGGTGAGAGAGGAGATAAGGAGAGAGAGAGAGAGAAACAGAGAGATGGGGAAAGAGGGGTGTTTGGATGAGAGAGGAGATAAGGAGTGAGAGAAGAGATGGGGACGAGAGAGAGAAGGAAAGAGATAACAGAGAGAAAAAGAGAGAGAAAAGAGAGAGGGAGAGAGGGCAAGAGAGAGAGATAGAGAGAAAGAGAGAGAGCAAAAGAGAGAGAGAGAGAGGGCAAGAAAGAGAGCGAGAGAGAGATGATAGAGGGGGTTTGGGTGAGAGAGAGGAGATAAGGACAGAGAGAGAGAGAGAGAGAGAGAGGAGAGAGAGAGAGGAGATGGGGAAAGAGGGGTGTTTGGGTGAAAGAGGAGATAAGGAGTGAGAGAAGAGATGGGGAAGAGAGAGGGGGAAAGAGATAACAGAGAGAAGAGATAGCAAGAGAGAGAGAAAAAGCGCGCGAGCCCAGACGAGAGCCCCCGCTATCGATCGAGTGGGGTTTGGGTGCGCGAGCGAGGGGGGAGCCCCCCCGACCCGCGCTGGGGAGAGCGGAGAGGCGGGGCGTTTTGGTGCGCGCGGCGGAGCGCGCGCCCGCCCGCGCTGCTCTGGGGCCGCGCGGAGCGCGGGGGCTCCAAGGAGCAAGGAGTGAGAGAGAGAAGGTGGGAGGGAGAGAGAAAGAGAAAGAAAGAAAGAAAGAAAGAAAGAAAGAAAGAGAGGAGATGGGAGAGAGAGAGAGGAGAAAAGGAGTGTGAGAGAGAGGGAGAGAGATGAGTTTGATGGAGAAGAGCTTAGATCAGGCTCCAGATAATGACTTTGGAAAGGATGAATCTCTGTTTTCTGAAAGTAGAAATCTTTTCATAATCTACTTCAAATAAAATCTTAAACCTTCAGAACTCACTGAGACACGACATCTGAACTAACATTCCCCTGACAGAAAATGATTACTATTTTATATTTAATTGATATTAATTTATAATTAAAAGAAATTAAATGGTATTTGCTTATATTAAGCGTAATAAACACTAAAAATAATTCACATAAATCAACAACATTTTTTTATAAATAATCAAACAAATAACAAAATTAAGAGAATTTATTTTTTATTGTGCAAAAACACTGTACAATTTTTCTCAAATAATAACTACATAATTGAATAAAATCACTGTAAATAAATGCTTCAAAAAAGATATAATAAAAGATTTATATTTACGAGAAACATACCGCAAAAGTTAAATAACAAGTATCAGAAAATCATTAAATAAATAAAAATGACAATTAATAAAAAACTAAAGAAATAAATAAATGCAAAAAGGAGAATGTTAAAATATGAAAATATAGGAACATGCTTAAACAAATACTAGGATATAATAAACCACTGAAATAAATGTATTGCATATAAGAACATACTAAAATAAATACTATAACATTATAAATAATAAATACTAACAAGACAATGAAATATGACAAGAAATAGTGAAAATACTATTAAATACTGACACAAATACTTAAATAAATACTACAATATAATACAATTCTCAAATAAATACTTAAAATGATAAAATAAAAAATAAAAATCCAATAAAATGCAGAAAAAAATACCAAAATATAATAAAATGCTGAGGAAAAAACAAACAAAAACAACAGCAACAAACTAACGAACTAAACAAATAAATCGAATAAATTAACAATATATAATACAACACCTAAATGAATACTAAACACAAAATAAAATATCGAAATGGATAAAATCTATACAATGATATAATACTTAATAAATAAGCAACAATTAAAATGGACAAAAAAATGTATAACTGATAAAAAAATATGCACTTAATTAATTGATGATTACAAAATAACTAGTAATAAATTAACCAATAGAAAACTTAAATAATTAAATACAAGAAATAAAATAATAAAAATTGTATTACAATTTAATAAAATAATAAAATAAATGTAATAAAAATAAATGTAAGCAACGCTATTTTATTAATAAAATACAACAAATAAAAGAATAATAAATCAATCTCGTAAACCCTCTCTACATTGTTGTGGACATTGCTTTGGTGCATTTCTCCGCTTTAAACCTGGTTTCCATCACATTTTGTGCCAGAAAAGCTCAGAGTTTTGCCACAACACAATAACGCAGAGTACGGAGCACTTTACTCCAAAACACAAACAACTTTTACAATGATGCCAGCAAATGGTATCAATACAAATTAACAAATAACTGTTAGCTTATTTTGATTTAATGTGTGTCTGTTGAAAAATAAAATAAAAAATTAAACAACAAAAAAACGTGTAACAACACGCTGAAGAAGTTAAATAAATGATCATAACTGAATGAAAAAAATGGAAACAACTGGAACCAAAAGGTTTTTTAGGTTAGTCTTTTAAATGTCTTATATAATAGAACAACCTGCATAGCTTGTTTGGTTACGCATATAATGCTACTGAACCAATTTTTTAAAACTTTAATATGTTCAACATCTATTTAACCCTTCAAGTTAAAAATAAATCTATTTAGGATCTACAGGATGCCTAAGAAATAGAATAAGGCAGAGCCCTCATGATCCTGGAGTCTCTGTAAACCATCAAAACTGAATCAGAAACATTACGTTGAGAATGTAAAGGAGATTTTATTCCTGAAGGTGAGACTGGTTTTGTGGCTGCCGAGAAGTCGAATCCCCAGCCTTCGGATCCGCTCCGTGTTTCTGCAGCAGCCTCAGATCCGCCCTCACCCTCAACCAATGTTTTCTGCGTCCGTGGAAGGCAGCCATTCATCAGCCTGTTCCAGCAGAGCCGGAGAATCCGCCCCGCGTTAACCCTCCACGCACCGGGCCGGGCGCACAGCAGCCTCACGCACACACCCTCACCCCGAACCCCTCGTCCTCCTCCTCTTCCTCAGCGTCTCCCCGAGGAGCAGCCCAAAGTAAACGCAGGCTCGCACACTCACACACCTCCTCGCGGCTTTTTGTGGTTCATACACAAGCTCTCTTAGTTAGTTTAGATAATCTAGATAAATCAAGATAAAACCATCCAAAAATAGTGACAAAATTAACACAAACATGCTACTCGCAGCCATACACAGAAAATCTAACATGTGACTTCAAAGAGTGCAGAAATTTCTAGCACTCATCTCGAGTCATATGCAGATGGTTTTTGTATGTTGGTGTAATCCTATTTTCTTTTTCTGGGAGCTCAAAATTACTCAACGACTATAGCCACAGCCATAAGCAATAGCACCGCCCACTAACCAATCAGATGAACTGTTAATGCAGCTCATCTCACGGATCAACGTACGCACTGACGGACCCGGAAGCGAACCGTAGAAGAACCGTGTCGGATACACAATGAAAACAAAGAGGGTTTTTGGATGGGTTTTGGAATGTATTGATCAGAAAAATTTATCAGATTTTTTGTGTGCCAAAGCGCAAAACTCAGCAGGGGGCGTGGCTAAGCATAGCAGAGGAAGAACAAGGGGCACAGCAGGGCCGGAGTGGCACATATTTTTAGCTCTGGAGTCTAGCCTCAAACAATTAATTTAATTTAGTTTAATTTAATTAGTTAATTTTCATTAAAACATTAATGGTTGGGTTATATTTCGATATTGATAATTATCATCTATATACATTTTCTCGACAAGACGATACGGATGTCGTTAACAGGCTAACCAGCACATTCATAACAGCTCTTCTAAGTTCTGGGTGAGGGATAGTTTTTCAGTGTTTATATTAGCGCAGAGTCATGTGATGTAACACACGCGCACTGTTCATGCTCGGAGAAGAAAATCTACACTCTTCTATATTTTTCTTCTGCAAATAAAAGCTATATTCTCTCCATTTAGCCTCTTCCCGTATCAAAACACTTCCTACTGACTGATTAGATGACGTGGTTGACTGGAAGGCCAATCAGAAGCCGGGCTTTGCCGGGAGGCCCGGCAGCTTTTGCTTCTGGTTTATTTAGGTCGTTGACTGACATCTTTTTTAACCACTAAGAGCAAAACGAAACGTCCAGAGTGGTGTCAGCTCCAGAGATTATTTAAGGCAAAATAGTTGTAAGTTGATCACAGCAGCACATTCTCTGGAGCTCAGATTCAGTTCTTTCACCTCATGAAGATGAAGAACACAACGAGAAGATGGTCAACTCTTGTTTAGAGAAAGTAAAGTTGAGCTGAAACTGCCCAACATTATGACTTTAATAAATATAAGACTAGTTCATTACGTTTAAATGTATACGTTTTATGAATCTCGTTTTATAAGTACATATATAACTGCTACACATACAAATTGGTAATGACTAAATACAAACAAATACGTAGTTTTTATAGGTTATGAATACATTTTTAATAACAATTTACCTGAAACTGGCTCCAAATAAAATAAAAGAAGGAATTTCCCCTCATTATAAAATTAATCTGTCCCCGACTATGTATACTAATGATTTTAATTATACTATAACATTACCTTAAACTGTTCATGTTTATTAGCTGTGGTTTTTAATCTTTTTTCATTTCAAAAACAAGGCAAGCATTTTCTAATCAAGTTCATATAACCTTCATTACAGAGCAAAAACCTGCCTTTATTTTTACCAGAAATAAAGATTTGACAATATCGTTGATTATCGTCATCGACTGACAAAATTAAATTCTCATGATATATTTTTTGGGCTCGTCACCCAGCACTAAAAGAGCGTAATTACATTTTTTAAGCTTACTCAATGGTGCGCCTAGCTCTCTCTTGCTGCTTTTCTCTTTCACATTTCTTCTTTTCCTTCTCTGCAGAGACTTTGGTGTTTATGTGGTAAAGTCCTCCAGGGTTTCTGCAGCTCATTCACTAGATCCATTGTGCAACACATTAACATCATTTTTAAATCAATTATTAGTGTGTTTACCAGTAATTTAGTGACTGACGCAAGGAAACGCACCTAATGGTGATGCAAATGCGCAGATGCATGTCATTTTGGTTAAATTATTACTTTTTGGACAAACTATAGGAAAGAGGTCTGGGCACAGGGCTTGTTTTGTGGAGCACAAACATTTGAGGTGGTTCAAAGACTTTGTTTACAATCAATACGGCCTTCTGAAGGTTATTAAGGGTGCAGTGATACTCTATAGGGGAGTAAAATATTTATTATAAATTATTTTAAAAGGTCATATTGAAGGGATTGGTGCTGATTTTCAAGGAGAATTTGACTCATCTTTGTAATGCCTACAACCAGAATTGGACAGATAAACTAATTGGAACGCAAACAATTTTAATTAAAAGCGCACTCTCGGATCACATCTCAAACTCTCCTGGCTTTCCTTTATCTCCGGCTCCTGTTAACCTTCCCACCGTCCGAACCACTGGAGCAGGCAGAGGAAGGCGAGCGCTGCAGATCCGCTGTCCTCGCTTGGCACGGGACCTGGAGCGCTGCGGTTTCCACCTGCGAGAAGGCCACCGAGAGTCGCAGACATTCCCAGCGTTTAGCTTTTCGCCGGGTGTTCACCGGAGAAGATAATGGCCCACTGAGACTGAGAATACGCCCCGGCTCATGACTGGCTCTTTTCAGCTCGACTGCTCCAGTTACATGGATTAAGCTAATATATATTTTCTCCCCCTGAAGCCTGGGTTCAAACAGCATTACAGCCGGTTAAGAGGCTCAGATATTTCAAACAAGTGCATTGATTATAGGACTCGCCAAAAAAAACAGTCTTGAAAACTGGCTTTTTTGGGTTTTATTTATTTAAAACAAAGGTTTAGAGGACACCTATAGGGAGAAACAAACTTTGGTAGATGCTCAGGGATGAAAGTGTGAGTAAACGATGCGAGGACCCTTGTGTTCGGTTTAAAGTTTCACGAGCAAACGCATCTCGAGTCAAAGAAAAAGGAGCTGATATGAGTTCACACATCTGTGTGAGCGATGAGCTACAGGGGAAAGCTTGGCAGTGCCATGTACTCTTGGTGAAAATCTTGCAATCGACCAATGAAACTGGCTCATTGGCGGAACAATGGGCGCCAATGAAAAAAGGCGTTTCCTCACCTGTTTTTGGCATAAAAAACAACCAATGTCAACTGGCTCATTTTTTTTTTACAGCTGGGTTTTTTGATGATTTGAGTGGAACATAAAAGAGCAACTGGGCAGGACTCGATACTAGATGCACCTCACGCCGACTACATGACAGAAAACTATGACGAAGAGGAATACGATGAAGAGTGAAGAAGAAATTTTGGAAGAGGATAATATGGAAAATCAGAAGCTCATCCTGTTGGTGTCCTTCCATCGAGAGTTGTTTAACAGAGACCACAAAGATTATAAACCGATTATGAACCACTATAGTTCTATTTGTGAGTGTGCAAGAGTGTGTATGTGTGTTTATGCGTGTTCTTTAATAGCAATAGTTGAGGAGCTACAGCTGAAACTCATTCTTCAAACAAAAATCCCCCCAAACTTATTAAAACTCTGGATCAGGTAGTCCTGCTCAGAGGTGGGTAGAGTATCCAAAAAATCTACTGAAATACACTTGTGAAAATATTTACTCAAGTAAGACTAGAAGTAAGTACCATATGATTTACTCGAGTAAAGAGTAAAAAAAGTATACAAACTCAAGTATAACTTACTTAAGTACTTAGTTATTAGTTACTTCTGATCTGAACGATACGAAGCAAAAACGCTAGCTATTACAGAGTATTTTCTATAGATCACTTTAGTTTTTTTTTCCTAAGATGAAAATAATTTATGGTCGATTACAAACTACAATCAAACCTGCATTACAAAGACGAGACATGCAATAAAAAGACATTTTGCCTTTCTACAATCACATTTCACAGAAATTGTTCCCTGTGAAATCCATTTATCTGCACAGCGCCCTCTGTCTGCATGATGTCTGTGCGTGCATGATGCTCTCGGTCTGCCATCGTTGACTCGAGCCGCTGCTAACTCTCATCATCAACCTCTTCAACATCTCACGAGACTCGCTGTTGTCAAAAAAAAAAGCTTGTGTTTAGATTTATTTCCATGATATCAGTGTTGGGAGAACGCTGCTAAAACGTGACTCAGTTAAATCTAAGTTAGATCGGAGTTATATCTAAGTAACTACACATTTTTAAAAGTACTCAGAAAGAACTAGTTGCCCTAAAAATGTACTCAAGTAAATGTAACTGGTTACTACACACCTCTTGCCATGTTATCCTAGCATTGGTGCCTGCTAGCGTGCGTCTATCGTGCGACTGGGCCTTAGCATTAATTTATGGGCTCGTCCAATCCATTTTTGTTTTGTTGTTTGCTTTTTTTTTGTCTTGTTTTGAACCAAATTATTAGTCATGTCAATTTAATTGAACTTGAGTTAGTCAGAATCCCACTTAGAAGCGACTATACATGCTATGGACTTTCAGAAGCTTGTCTTGTTGGTGGCCGATCATGAGAGTTGTACGGTGATGCCCACAAAGATAATGAAATGGCCAGAGTTGTGACTGTTGTCCCCTGAGCGCCACCCAATGGATTAGAGCATCACTGCATCAGCATTGAACAGCAGAGGTGTGAAGCTAGCAAAAAGCTTTGCAGAAGTCATCCGGGCGAGCGAATTTCAACTCGTCTAGGTGTGTTAAGATCTTACGTCTTCAAGCATGGCATGAGCATTATTCACACATGAATAAAGCGTGTTTTACCAGATTACACTTTAATTCAAGGGTCGGTTCGAACAAATTATTCAAATATTGATTGAAGGTCACAATCCAGAGCAACCACCTGCTAGCTGGCATTTAGGAATTATTATTACTTATAAATTAAATATCTGCATACATGACTAATGCCTATTTTCTGCAGCTGGCCATCCATGCAACCCATAAGAAGTGAGAATTGAGAGATATTAGAGGGAAGGCAAGGCAAGTTTATTTGTATAGCACATTTCGTACACAGGGTAATTCAAAGTGCTTTACATTGGAAATAAAGAGTAAAGAGATAGTACATTTAATAAAATCAAGCATAAAAAAGTCATATAATATCAAACTGATTAAAAAACTGAAATTTAAAACATTGATTAAAACGAAGATTAAGATTTGAAGTGTAAAAAAAAAGTTGTTCGGACGTTGGTGCTCAGTCGACAAAAGCGTAACTAAACAGGTGAGTCTTTAACCTGGATTTTAACGTGACTAAAGTGTTGGCACCCTCGATCTCCTCTTGAAGCTGGTTCCTCTGTGGGCCGCAGGGGAACTAAAGGAGTATTTTCCCTGTTTGAAATTTACCCGGTGTAGATCTCACATAGATCTCAGTTCTCTGTTTGGTGTGTATTCACTGATCATGTCTGTTAGGTATTTAGGTGCTAAGTTATGTTTGGACTTATATACGAGCAGCAAAACTTTAAAATCTATTCTGAAGGAGACAGCAGCCAGTGCAGAGAGTTAAGAACTGGAGAAATATGTTTTGACTTTCCAGAAAGGGAAGGAGTAAGCATAGATGCCTTTTATGACTTTTCTCTGGAAGGGTTGGGCTGTCCGCAGCTGGTCACATGACTAGTTTATCAGTTTGTTGTTTGTCAGCGGCTGCCTGGTAATCTTTAAAACCGAGCACTAAGCATGATGGGAACTGCTACCTCTTGAGTAACTTTGACGAAACAATGAGTTCTTAACATGTTGAAATGTACCACTTAGTTTCTAAAGAGGTTTGTATATTAAGACGTTTTTTTTTCATAAACTACGCTGTGTGGATTTTCTCCATTTCTCTGTTGTGAACAACTATTGTTTTTATTTAAATTACACACCAAGTATGTTGGTATCTGCAGTACTTTTATTGGTAGGTTTCCTTTACATTTCCGTGCTTAATTGTCCATAAATTTACACCATACTGCTAGTATGTGTGTCATTTTAACTATAATTTTCTTTTATTTCCTTAGAAAGAGGAGTTATTCTCTGGGTGTGCAGTATTGTTCAACTGAAATAGACAACCAATTGATTTATGAACCAATTAATTATTATTATTAATAATAATAATAATAATAATAATAATAATAACATTGTTTTTGAACTGTGATAAACAATTCAGCTTCTGCCAAATGAAGTGTATTCTCAAGCATACTTTATAGGAATTGCGAAAAAAATATTTGTGCACCTTTTTTTATACTGAAGCACTTGTCACTCAAAAGTTCTCTGCATGATTTTTAAGCAAAACAATGCAGTATTTTAGTGTATTTTATTGTACATGTTAACAGTCTATTAATTTTTGTTAAAGTGTAACACTAAGATGCCTTCATTCACAGGCCTTTTTGGGTTGTGATAGAAACTTTACCCCTCTATAAACACGCTTCATGATTTTCTTCTAGGTGGTACCACCGAAATACTGGCTCCACTTCCTGTTTGGATTAAATCTGACTATGCACCTGCTCTATAGAGGGCCTACGATGCGGTCTTGAACTGCAGAACATATAACCTCATGAACAAGGTCACAGATGTGAAGGTGTCGACGTTAAACATACAGTACCAAGAATTCATCTTTCCGCATTTCCGAGCGAGTAAGAAGAGCTGCCTGTTTGTCTGCATCTATTGTCTCTTTGAGTCAGATTCTTCTACGAGTTTCTTTCCAAGTAAGCTTGAATCGAACAAGACTGAATGAGCTCCTATTAATAAATATTCCAGGAAAGGTGCGGACACAGTGCTTTCCAAATGTACATGGAATGAGAAGTTAATCGGTTCAGATGAGGATATCGCTCCTTTGTTTCCTGTAAGTAAATGTGTTTAAGACTGAACATCATGTGCCTCAGAGCATGGAGAAATCAAGTTAACGTGGCTTTAGGAAAAAAAAGTGCACATGGATCCCTAGAAGTGCACCAGGGTTTAATCATCAACTGTATACAACACTGATGGAGTGTCCGTGACTTCAGCCGTAGTTTTCTGTCTAAGTTAAAAGAGGCTCAGAGTGGACGTAACCAGTAATCAAAAACGCGTTCACAGCGGCGCTACATGGTTGTAGTGAAGACGTCTGATTGGCTGAAGGTTTAAACTTGAACTTATCATAAATAAACAAACAAAAAAATAATAACAACGCAATACGCCCAAAATATTCTGTTTAGAAAGTAAAAGGCAGTCAACCTTTGATCATTCCCTCTCACACTTCCTCATATTACATGGTTGAAGGTAATTACTCAACTTTCTGTAGTGTAACAACCAATGGGCAGTCATCAGTTGAGTGATGATCTGAATCAAGAAGCCTGATGGAACCAGGGGTCCAACCGTGGTTTTTTTCAGCTTCAAACTTCGAGGAACTTCAGTTCGGTCACTTCCTGTTATGCATCGAGAGGGAAAGAAGGAAGACGGCCCTTTGAAAAAAATCTGCTATGTCGTCCTAGTTTGTCGCAGTGTGGGATCTCACGATCGACCAATGAAAGCTTGCTCTTTTTGGTAATGTGTTCAGAATACTTTCAGGACATTAAAAGAGCCACTGGTGGCGCTAGATACTTACTCGTGTTGACACACGACAGGAAAAAATGAATAAGAAATAGTTTACTGGAGAGAATATGGGTATTGAAAAGCTCATCATGCTGGTGTCAGACCACTGAGAGCCCTTCGATAAGTGCACAAGGATTGTTAAAATACAGACAAAAGAGAGGAAGTTTGGCGAGGCATTTGAGGTTCATTGTGAGTTTTACCGTCTTGCACTTTTGTTCCACATTTAGCGCCATCCAAGGGCAAGGAGCGTCACTGCATCAACAGAGGTGAGAAGCTTGTGATAAAGCTCCCTGCAGAGAAGCCGGTGCGGAAACCCGTCACACAGGTGTGTGGTGCCCTTAAGAGTACACCCTGTTGTCGTTTGTAAAATTATTATTTTGAGTTTTATATATTCTTAAACACACAACCTGACCACCCCTTCACCATGAAATTGCTACTCCTTTACGAGAAACCTTACATTTTTACAAATATTTGTAGCGGAATAAAATCTTTTTGTGACATCTGCAGCTTCTCACCATCGCCTACATCATGCAGTTACCCCCTGCGTGAGCTAGTAAAGCAGCGGACACTCCCAACGGCACCACTACTAGGAACCACAAGAAGTACGATAAATAAATCAGTACCACGCTAATGAGTGTGTTATTTTACAAAAAAACATCTTTAGATGCCTTGAGAGTGGATTTCAGATATCATTCATAAAAGTGAATATAAAGAAACTCTCCAGGCAAAACCCAGAGAATTTGAATGTTCTCCACGAAGCAAAGTGGAGTAAAATCAGACGCGGGGACACCAAGTCTTCGTGTGCCCAGCGCTCACGAGAAGCTCTGGAAAGGGTTGGGCTGACCCCGGCACGGCTGCAGTGCAGATACACAGCTGCTTCTCATTCAGCACACAGCATTGTCTCCATGGTTACGCCGAATCATCTGCTTTGCTCGTCTCTGACCTCTGGATGAGCGGAGAAGAGATTCCGGGTTTGATTTCACAGGTGCTGGGTGTCCAGACAGCCCTTAGCAGAGCTTCCCCCTTGAGAAGATCCATTCTGGGTATTCTTTTCCATCCGATAATTCCAGATCTACATCCAGTCTGCTACTTTTATGAACTAACAAGGCAGACATCTCATTATTGAATCTACAACGCTTCTTTACCTGATGTAGAATATGATTTGCGTTGTCCTGAATTTTAAGTTTATGGAAAACTCACAAGAGCACACTGTTACTGAATTTTTAATTTTCTTAAAAGAGACCCGGTCGGAGCAGTTAATGCTCAGAATCGGTTGAAGTCTGGATATTGAAATGCAAAATTTTTTTATTACTAATATAATACATGGACTTCATTTTACGTCTTCATTTGATCTCTTCTTCTTTGTTGGAGGGTGTTTAATTTAACAACATTGACAATGAAATTGTAAAGAAGGTTTAAGCCCTCAAAATGAAAATCTGATCACAATTTTCTTATGTTGTCGCAAAGAAAAATATTTTCTTTTGTTTGTTTCTTTTTTCCTGTAAATTTATTTTCTTTGTGCCATTTTTCACAATATTTTTCTATGCTTTTTTTCCAACAGCAAATGCTTTCCAATGCATTTTCTTTTAATACCATTTTCTTCTTTCAATTACTTTCTTTCCAATATCAGAATTTCAATACATTTTTGAAAAAAAAAAACGTTTTTCAACACAATTCTTTAATACTATTTTTGTTTCTTTGTAGTAATTGCTCAGTATCATTTTTTCTAAAGCATTTTTCTTTCTGTCGATGCCTTTTTTCCTTTATTTTGTTTTCAATGTGAACTCCATGCGCGACGTGGAGCTATGCATTTTGGGTACTATAGTACTTATACCACGATGTTAGTAGAGACCATGCTGCAAAACTACAAAAAAAATTTGTCAAACATCGACACTTAATATCACTAGCAATATTGCTTTTAGTTTTCATTAGAATCTAATAATTAAACAGATGAACAGATATATACTTTCCTTGAGAAGATAATAATTTTTTTCTTAATTCTGTTTTGTTATGTTCTATATTTTAAGGTGCGTTTTATGCCAATAAAGGTATGACACATACTGTGTAAAATTGTACTTTCTTGAAATTGTTGAAACATTTTTATGAAATATTTGGTCATAAAAATATTGTTTTATATCGTTATCAAGATAATTTCCCTAAAACATTGTGACATTATTTAAAAGCCATATCGCATATCCCACTCACACTCAAATACGTCTAAAAAGCAAAGTCCTGCTAATGCTGTGTGTATAGAGTAACATCATCATTTACTCCCAAAAACTTTATTTATAAAAGAGTCCTCCCAACCAACTGGAGGGATGAGCAATAGCAAGAGAGCAAAGCAATGCAACTGATGAGATCAGAGCTGTTTTAGCTCCAGTTACTGATATTTCAAGAATCCCACATGAACCTGATGTCCCCAGTAACAGCGCAAATTCAGGGATCCTTACACAGATGCTACTCAATCCGATCATAGCATGCGCGCTAATTCATCCTATTAACCTTTGTGCGGTATTCCCAATTTAAAAGCTATTAAAAATAAAAAATTGACTCCATATCACATTGCCATATATGACTTTTATCTCAAAACCAAACAATAAAGAGAACTTATCTTGAATTATTTCATCCGGTTCCCTACTAGAAAAAGAATATACACTTTTTTATTCTTGTAAAAATTAGAAACGGGTCAATCTGACCCGAAGGCCACACAAGGGTTAATGCACAAGATACAAACACCGAAAAACAGAGATTAAAAAAAATATTTTTCTCCCTATAGCCCCGGCCACAGGGATATTTACATGTTTTCTTGGAACAGCAGTGAGCTGGCAGGCGTCTGAGCCCAAATTGGATCAGAGGAGTGAGTGTTTTTGGGATCTGACTCACAGTCCAGAGAGGAGTATGGCATGCTGACAGAACGCAGAGCCCGCTTTCCTCTCCCAAACTTGGCTGATTTACGGGGAATTCCCCAACTAGGTGACCCTACACAGCTGTGCGGGACAGAGGCCCAAGCACGGCTCTCATGCAAGCCAGGTGTTCGAGTCTGACTGGCTCCATAATTGCTGTTTAAATGAGCCGGCGTGTTCTTAAATGGAGTGAGGGAGCCATAAAATAGCCGGCGTTTAGTCGATGGCCAAATCCACTAAACAGAGGAACATCCTGATACGCTGTAGAGTTTGGCGAGTTCCAGCCAAGTCTCGGGAAGGCAGGAATTCAGGCTTTTAGGTTAATGAATCTGCTCCCCTTTAATGCAGCACGAACTCAAAAGAACAGTTCATCCAACAAAAGACAGAAAAAAAACCATTTCCTTTTGTTTCTTCCCGGTTGTATAATACACCTACTATAACCCAATACCTAATATGCAAAATAAAATGTTTATATGTGCCGATTGCTTTTCGTAAAGAACCTTTAAAACACACACGTACACATTTTTGATGTCAAATGTCAAAAAATGTCAAATTGATTCACGTTACGTGACTTATTGCTTTTTATTTCTCCTTTCGAGAGTAGTGTGACTCGAAAGTTTAATTGGCAAAGACAAGTGTTGCCAGATTGAGCAGTTTTCAGCCTAATTAGGCTACGACTAAATAGTTCACATTTTTTGCTGGCCTCCATACGGAAGAGAAGTATATCCACATATATGTGAAATGTATTAAATATGTTAAATTTTAATGCATTTTGAAAATATATGAGAAAAAAAATTACATTTTCTATCATCGTTTGTATATTAAATCATCTTTAAGGACCAAGGGGAAAGGGGTAAGTGAGAGAAATGGAACTAAATCCTAGGGGCCCAAGAGACAACTGTGAGTGAGCTTTCCATCGAGAAACAGAACAGCCTGCAATTCATATCTTGGCCACTAGACGCTGGTCCTCTGAAGGGCCTGAAGTTTCTCCTTTGCCATTAGCCCTAAAGAACCAAACCATGCATGAAAGTACCAGTAATCAAGTGAAACTAAAGAGGACAGGTCAGAATTGACTACTTCAGCTCCTTGTGCCTCACCAAATAAACACATTTAACTACTAACCTACCACTTCCACTAAATGGGTTGTTTTGCGCAAACAAGACCTCCATGTTGGTCTTGGAGTCAGACTTCACAGCTTGCCCAGTGGGAAAACAGCAAACGGAGGAGACTTGTACATGGCAACGCTGGTTATGTGACACTTTCAAGGGTTGAAAACAATCCCATCTCCTGCTGGGAGCAAAGCTTGTTTTGCTCACAAACAAGTTATGCAACACCTCCTCCTCGCCACAATTCATTAAACTCTTCCCTTCGGGAGCTTATTTTGCATGTGTTATTAACATCTACAAGCGTCTCAGTAGAGTCTCATCTGTGTTTGTTTGGGTTTTTAAAGACATGCAAATGTGTATTAAAATAAGATCGGCTGAAATGAACCGAGGCTAGTTTGAATACGGATTCTACGGTTATTTGGAGTTTACCAACCGGTTCAATGCTTCTGCTCGTGTGCAGAAGTGCATCAGAGGGTTGTAGTTTCTGTGCGCCTCTGGCTTTTCCTCTCAAGACCTTGAAACAGGAAGTCTGGAGCGTGAGTGAGTGAGTGTGTGTGTTTGAAGAGTGTGTCTGCGGCCTCATTGATAACGTCGAGGACACGAGCTGCTGGATCTCCCTCTGGACTTCCTGTTCAGCCAATGAATGGAGGCTGATACACACACAGGAAGTGCAGCTGCTAATGTGATTCTTCCGAGACAGCCTAATCTTACACAATCTACACTTCCACAAATAAACACAACGTACAAAAAAAAACATTTGGGAGTTGTAGATATTTTTTGTGTGCGGAGACATTTAGGTGCTGCATATGTTGCAAGTCGTCTTAGTTTAAGAAGTCTCAATGAAAAAAAAATTCAAATATAAAAAAATAAGTAAATAGAAAATAAAATAATAAATAAGAACTCTCAATGGCAAACAAAAAGGAATAACTAGACATATAATACAATTTCACGTTAAATGATAATATGCTACACTACTAAAAATGTGTCACATGAACAGTTTATTTAGGTAGAAGTTTCTTTATTCATTCATTCATCTTCATGTCGGCTTTCTTCCCTTTCGGGGAATGAACCGCCAACTTTCTGGCATATGTTTTACGCAGCGGATGCCCTTCCCTGCTGCAACCCATCACTGGGAAACACACATTCACACACACATTCACACTTTAACACTATGGACAATCGTTCTTACTCAATTCCCTTATACCGCGTGTATTTGGACTTGTGGGGAAACCGGAGCACCCGGAGAAAACCCACGCGAACATGCAAACTCCACACAGAAATGCCAACTGACCCAGCCGAGCCTAGAACCAGCGACCTTCTTGCTGTGAGACGACCGTACTACCCACTGCGCCACCGTGACGCCTAAGTTTCTTTATATGAAAATAAAAATAAATAATTGCACATCGGCTCCCCTGGTTTTGAAAAGGGACGCAGCGATTATATATTTTGGTTGTACACTTAGTGTCTGAGCAATAATCATGATTATTATGCATTCGTTAATTTCAAAACATTATTAGTTCAGAAAATCACAAGAAACCTTCTATTTTAAAGTGTTAGCAATTGCTACTCAAAATCCAGGAAAGAACGCAGCGTGGCTCTGAGAACTGTGATTGTTGTTCCTGAATATGGATCTTCCGGCTAATGAAAAAAACCTGGAGGGGATTGCTAATTTTGGTGCTCAGTGCGGTGGCTGAAATGAAGCGCACGCATCAGAATTTTGATTGACGGAAGTTTGCGGTAGCAGCAGACAGTTTCGTTACGCACAATAAAAACACAGCCTTTACGGTTAACTAACCGTGACGAATTTAAGCCTGGTTTACAGTGAAATCCGTTAATCGTTGCTACTGTTATTTTGAAATATTGGCTTTGGCTGAAGAAAAAGCACATATTGGTCTAGTCTGGCTGGAGTTTCAGCTTCTTCTTTTGGTCAAGACCTATCCATGAGGCCTTTTTTTTACTGACATGACAAACAACCAATCCCATATCGTTTTGCCATAGCATCATGTTTCAGGGCGTGGAAATCTTTCCATAGTAATGGTCATGTGTACTAGCAAATGCAATGTTTTTAGTCCTTTAAAAACACACATTTTTAATACACATGACGGATATTCTGTGTTCTCGATCTTACACCTTCATATTGTTTCTGGTCGGAGTGAGGAACAAGCATGACACCAGAAATCTGGAAACGTTTAACCAATCAAACCACGATTTCAGAATTACTTGGGCGTTTCTAACTTTACATCATAAGACGTTTACTTAGCGTGCCGCTGGTGTGATATCTGAGGTTGAGACTAATATTGGTCCAACAAACACTACACAAATTGCATATTGTCTCTCCCTTTCTGTAAGTCGTTTTAGACAAAAGCATCTTCAAAAATGCATAAATTTAAATGCAAATGCAAATCTCTAGTTTTAAATGCACTTTGCTTTGAGCCTACAACCCTCGTATATCTTTACTCAAAAATTGTAAAGTAGCAATAGCCCATCGACAACCTCTGCATGTTACTGCCCCCAAAATATCTATAGTCTTCCCCTGATTAATGTTGCAATGATTAAAATGTTAAGTACTAGCTAACCAAAACACAACACAGATGCTAACAAAGGAAAAGTTATTTTAGTCTCGACATAAACCATAGAAACACAGCTCCATACATTCAGCTATTACTGCCGTAGAAGCACCATCTTTGCACTGATTGACATTACAATGTGGCATGCAAAAATTGCTAACTACTAGCTAATCATAATATAACATTGATAACAAAGGAAGGTGGTTTATTTTATCACCAAAGTTTGACTATCATCCAGTGTTTATCATGGAGCACATTTTGAGAAAGAATGTGGAAGCTCTCTCTCTGTACCACCTCGACCAATCACAGAGCTTGCACTCGGCGAAGCCTTGACGTGAAGTTAGAAAACTTCGTCAAACTTCACGGAAAACTTCCTATCAACGTCAACGCTGGGTTATGTAAATGTGCAGCCTTCGCAAAGCGCAATATGTAGACGTAACGCACAATTATAGATTGGCCTTAAGGTTGAGTGTTGTTCACACATGTGCAACACTGCATCATGTGTGTGATAATCAATGCTTGGCAGCTGTCACAGGGCCTCCTTTACTTCCTATGAGAACATACACACCATCACAACTTTCTTTCTCTCTTTTACTCTTTCTCTCTACCTGCATCGCCGCTCTCAAACACATGCGCGGTTCACCGAATGTGTGTCAGAGTTCAAGAGCGCAGAAACCAAAGCCCTGGAACTCCAGTGAAGCCGGTCCTTCATCAAACAGAATCCAGGCAAAAACCACCGGCTTGACTTTCATAAGGCAGATCATGGGATCATATCAAAATAAAAGTCCCTGCTTGGTCCCTTTGAGAGGTGAGGGTAAGGAAATTTACATTTTTGGATGAGACACACAACCAAAACTTAAACAAGAAAGGAATATCTCTAAAGTGAGAAAATTATCAGCCGTAAAATCCTCTGCACTTTTTTATCTCTGTAGCCTCCAGCGTGGGAAATGAATGGGCCTCTGGGAGCCAGTTAGAAACACACACTGCACACCCTCACCCCCAGCACTTCTGAGGTGCTGATACCAGGAAAAGAGCTTCTACGAAAAGCCAAAGGAAATTTCCAGCTGTCCGCAGGAATAACGCTCCACCATTCGAAATCCCGAGCTTAGCCAACTGACTACTTCTGAATATATCCTTCAGTTTTATAACAAAAATGCTTTCAAAGTCATTCAAGGGAAGTTGACCATAAGAACGTACCCCTCACAACCCCCTGACATCATCAGCATGGCATAACACCACATTTATTTGAAGAACTTTGACCCAAAAATATGTCGCAATAGAGTTGTTCACAACACCACAACAGAACACAGCGATCCAGGAGATTTGTTTTAAAAAAAAGTAAGAAAATAACAGCGTTTTTGAGAAAGAACCTTTTCTTAGCATCAGATGTCTCTGGGCTGCTAGCGGTCGTGTTATTATCAGCCGCACTGCAGAAACTGGCTAAAAATACAGCACACAGGTTTCTCCTCATGGTTTTATTCTGCAGCTAAAAACAGAGAGCGATGCTTAGAAAAGCACCTGCTCAGATTGTATCTCATGAACTCAAAACGCTTCCGCAACATACATTTCTGCTCGACTGATTGCCGAGTTCATAAACGCATCTGAGAGTTTGCAACAACTGAAGGTCACATAATCCCAACTGATTAGGGAGATTTGATTAAGATGTGAATTGCGGGCAAGATGAAATTGGGAACAGCAAGAACTGATGGAAAGTTTGTTGGCAATTTTAATTGGCTTCCAAAAGTAAAACGAGGAACTACTCAACTATTTTGAGCCAACAGAATAATGTCTTAAAAACCTTTTCTTCCACAAGCTGTCAGCTTTATAACAGATCAAAGAAGACAACAGTCTCGAAGGTAACGGCAACATGTTGAACATTAAAACAGCAGTATGCATGTTTGTGGCCAGAATTGGTACTGCAAGAACGTGAAAATGAGCGTTGAGGTAGCACTCCCCTCCACTCCAGCCTGCTGCAGATTGGCAACTATAACCTTTCCAATCCGAGATTCATCTCTTAACCCCAATTTAGCCCCTCCACTGATGTCAGGATCTCCAATAAGAACTGCTACGATTGCCCAAATAAAGAGCGTGAGCTGTCGCCTGCTCTTCAAAGGCCAACGCACTGGACTTGAGCTGCTATCCTCATGTGACTGGTTTGATATTAGCCACGGCGAGACCCCATTCCTACAGCGTGATGCAATGCTGCTGTTTTTGAGAGGCACGACGGAGCGAGTGAATAATCCTGCAGCAAGACCCTAAAGACAGAGTAGTCACACTCGCTGGCTTAGTTTGTTTAGCACTGGGGACTGTGTTAATTAATTACAAATCTTGACTTGAGAGCAAATATTTCATACAAAAATAAAAAAATTCAAACATAACATTGTTTCCTGTTTTTACATAAGAGGTTTCTGCATGATAATTTGATGATACTAAGAAATCATAAGACTTAAGAATCTAGTTTTCTGTTTTTATGGTTTGACAAACCAGACAGGTTTTTTTATGACAAACCTACAAGATCGCATTTTAGCTCACAAGCCTGGCTGTGCTGAAAGTACAGAAACTCATTCTAAACTATGAAGCCGCATCCAATCATGGCCAATTCCACACTTACTTGGCTATTTTTAAAAACCCAGTTATTTTTTTACTTCGCCCATTTCTTTTTCTTACCCGAAAAAAAACACTATTCCACTACAATTGGTGGTGATTCTACATCAAAATTTACATCGGTCAAACTAGTTTCTGTTTTATCTCATTGACCTTTTATTCCCTCTAGTGTGCAAGCTAAGCAGCTCATACAAATATAATAGTGATTCCTTCGGTTGAATTAAAATTCTCAACACTCTCAATTTTCTCAAAAAATGGGTCATCGTATCACTCATTGGATAAATAAGTCATCACACGTGTGTCCTATACTGCTTCTCGATTGGTTAGAATGAATCTGCACACGGACGTAAACAATGGAGGAAAGAGCGCTACAGTAAACCGGGACAATACGATCAATCATCTTTTACTACATAGTTTCTGATAATCTCTTAACACACAAGATACGATTGCAAATGACGCTCGGAATTGTATACAAAGCAATGTTTTGTGTACTTAAAAAGTCGAAGAAGAGTGGCACAACAGTTCAGAAGGAGGCGCAGATTACTTTTAGAAAAGATACACTGTACAACTAATGACCTACGAGGTAATGTCCCATTCTCTTTTTGTTTAAATTTGTCTAGAATATAAACACTTCACCTAAAGTGTTTAGCAGATATGTTTTAGCAGGTAGAGTTTGTATTCAATGTATTTGGCGCATGAACGGACAGAGTTTGTTTGCCTTAACACAGCACTGTTGAACAGATCCATCTTTCTCTGAGCTGCTTGCTGAACTCAGAGAATTGACCTCGGGGAACATGCTTTTTTTTTTTACTTTTGTAGAATAAAGTGCAATACCACTCCACTACATTAGAGGACAGTGGCGCTCTCATTGGCAGAGTATGGAGTGTAGACAGGAAGTGTAGAAGATGAGCGGAGAGAGAAGGAGATAAAGACAAACGAAAGTTTCCCGAAAGCTAAGACGAGGAAATATGACGCTTCAGTAACGCTTGGCTTCACTGTGACTACGGTGTGAGACGAGGAGAGACAGGTGAGCTTACTGAGTCAAAAAATATTGGCAGCTGACAACATGAAGCCAAATAAATGAAGGCGTCACTTAAAGACGTTACACCCAAATCAAGCTGAAAAGCCGCATGAGTTTTTTTCAGCGAAAACGTGGCAAATATTGCCAGCAATCGGTCCGTCAAACAATGTTTATACTTTTATTAAGGATTTAATGTTTTATAACATTTCAGATGCACCTTAAATCTTTTCTGCTACAGTTAATAAAGCTATTCTTTATTGTAAGTTGGTCCATATTTCTTTCTTTTTTTTCTTATATGTTAATAAGGATACTGTGTTATGCTGAGGTGTACTTATAACAAATTTAAAGACAAATAATACTATTTATAGTTGCACGGGGGGCACAAGATGTTTTTTTTCTTCCTGGGGGGGTGCGACAGAAAATAATTGAGAAACACTGCTGTAGAAGAACATTAGCAAGAAATGTCAGTGAATGATTTAAACTACACTTGTAATGTCATCAGCCATAGACACACGTAAATGGGACGCTACACTGGAATGCCACATGGACCCACCAAATCAGTCCATTTCATGGCTGCAGGCAAGATCGTGTTTTCATCTTTGTTCTGATTTTGATCTCCTCCCTTAGCTGTGCAAGCACTACAGGTTGCTTCATTAAAAGGGGACGAGGCATCCGGCCATCTGTATTGTTTCCCGTCAGAAGAGGAGGAAGTAAACAATGCCCTTGATCTGAATGAGGTCGAGAGGGTGAGAGGTTTACACTGGCACAGAATGTCCTCTAATGCACCAGACTAGCACCATCACACTCACTACAAAACCTCCATCAGAGGAAATTCTGTCATTCTGTGACTGGAAGATTTGACTTGCAAAACAGCAAGACCAGTGATAACTATGACCAAGTTAGAATTTGTTTTCTCATCATTGTGGCCGTTCATGCGGAGAGAAAAGTGATTGAATTGTGTGCAGCATCACTAAACCAATTAGTTAACAATGCTGTCACTAAGAGGGGAGTAAAATATAAATTGCAATAAAAAAAATATCACATAGCCCTATAATAAAGGATTTAACTCGAGACTTCTTTGACATCAATCCATCTACAAAAAATTACCAACTAGCTTAAAACTACTAAGACAATTCTTACAAGTAGATAAGATTCCACAATATATTTCTGTTAAATCTACAAAATACTAAAGCTGAAGAACACAAAAGCGCTCCATTCAAAATACGCAAAATAATCCTGAGCTCCTGCTGATCCCAATCCCTTACTTGGAAGTGATACACTGCATCCATTTTACACCCAACTACACTTAACTCAGCTTTCTGAACTGTGAACGACATGAGCTTGGCCATTATATATGAAAGTCTCCAACAAGTTTTAGGATAAAAAATTGTGATGTCACAAAAAAGCACTCTAAGAACACCTGGTTTTTGACAGTTAAAGACACATCCCTTGGTTTACTGTAGAAGTATCTGTATATGTTATAATAAGGCAGAATTTTGATCAAACACAAGAAAGAGAGATTTTCTGCTGATTTTCCATTTAATATTTGATTTAAAGTTTTCTACGCAACAAACCCTAATACACCATGTCAAGTCCACAACACAAAGGATTGTCACACCAAACTTATGGGAAAGCAACTGCACCAATTTCACCCATTTTTGCCATCACTTCTCACAGAATATATGCTGAATTCCCCACGAACAGCAAATAAATTCAACATTTCCTCAACAACAAAACCGCAATGACAAAAGGTTCAAATTCTGTACGCTGGGGATCTAGTCTGATTTAAATAAGCAACAAAATAATTCTGTTTAAAGCATATCATTTGACTAAAAATATTATAGTAAAATAAAAGCCTTGCTTCAAAAAAAAAAAAAAGATAACGAATTGGCTAAGAAGCTATATTTTCTAATGACAAGCTAACAAAGTCTCTTTCTAACAAAAGATAAATTCCACTCACTTCTCTGGCAATGGTGTTGGTTCCAGCAACGCTCGCCGAAATTCCCGTTGATGGTGGTTTGCTTACAGGATATCGTCCCCGAGATGGTTCCCGGGCAAATGTTTCCACACTCCAGATCATCTTTATTTGCCACGATGTAGTTGTCTTCCACAGAATCCAAAATCTTTGACCAGTCGAGAGTTGACAAATAGCAGAGGTTCGGGTTCTTCTCGATCCGGACTGCCCCTCGGGTGATGTTGGTCAAGCTGTGGAAGCCGATTTCCTTCATTTGGATCATTTCGAACATAACCAGGGCGTAGTTGAAGAAGAGGTTGTTCCCGCGGATGACGGTGAGGTTCGGGAAGAGTTTTCCCAGGCTTTCCAGGCCATAAACGCGAAAGATGAGCAGGTAGTCGGTGACCATGAGCAGTTTGGGAAAGCTCAACCCTCGGAAGTCATCCGGTGTGGTCTTGAACATCAGCAGGATCTTCAGATGGCCCTCGATCACCGTACAGTTCTCAAGAATGCTGAGGTTGGTTGCGTTGTTGCGAATGTCTGTGCTGGGGCAAACTGCAATGAAGAAAAACAGAAGGCGTCAGGATGTGGATGGTGTTCGAAGATTATTGTCTGGTTTTATAACAGATATTTATTGAATTAACGATGTTCAAGAAAGAGCAACTCAAGTAAAACGTCGCTTCTCAAGAAAGTCAATTATTTATCAATTTAAATTGAAGTACAATTGACAAAAGTGACTTCATGTACCCATTTGAATGAGTTAAAGCTGATCCTAACATGTTGACATGATTCCAGAGGGCATTTCTGGTAAATCTGCAAAATACTAAAGTTAAACAACACAAAAAGGCTCCCTTCAAAACGAACTCACTTTGGAGACTGGCTCTTTAACACCGTGACTTGCGCACTTCACACTACCGTACCTCTAATTATTTTCGCAGTAACGAAAAAATTTCAACAGATTCTGAAAGCTGAGAAATAGCTGTTTCGGCTGATATTACACTTATTACGGTAATGACAACATCGATTGCGTTCCAGGAACGGGAAGTTTGTGGAGCGTAGCAGAGCAGAGAGAGAACAGTGATTGATTACGTGTGAATGACTTTAGCAATATTTTAGCTGTGTTTTAGAGGCGATTTCATTTCAAATGCTATATTTTTTATTGTGTATAGGCTTTGCTTTCGTTGTAGTTATAGGTTTATTAGCGTTAGATTGTACAGTTTTTTTATTGTGTTTGCGTCCATGATTCTGTCTCTTCTTTTGTTCCATGCATTTTTGTCACTCTTGGTGTTAGATTTTAGTGCCAAAACATTTGTAAATAGTGGAGAAAGATGTCAAGACGATCTTGACATCCAAGTTGCTTTTGTTTGTAAGTTTTCGTTGAAAGATCGTGATGGAGAGCCTCTGGGAGATTTGTGGAAGAGGACAGACAGCAGCAGCAAGCAGGGGTCGTGTTTCCATCTCAACCTCAGTAAGTGATACAGTTTTTATAAACAGGGTTTATTCACAGCTTTATAACCATAATGTTTTGCAATATATACTGTTATATATTTTTCTAATTGACGTTTTGTAATATTGCTTTATTACTGTTCATGCTCTCGAATTCAACACAAAGCAACACCAAAAAAAACTTCTTACAACGAAACAAAATTCTAGAACAAAAATGAGATAACACATCTCTTTACGTGAATATCAGAAAAATAAACTTAACTGACACATGAAAATGGTTTTAAGTGAGTAAAAATATTTCAGTTATATTGTTTTATATTTACAAACAGTATTAAGTATAAAATAAATTACGATACATGGCAACCAGAAAAATACATTAGTACGACATAGAAAATGAATTTATTGGATGAAACTAAATAAAATGTATTTGACCATTACATAACAGACAAATTCAAGAACATAAAATAAAAAACAGACATCAGATGAGCTTTACATGAACATTAGAAACTAAGCTGTGAAAAATGATTGAAGACCTAAAACAGTAAATTGAAGACTTTTTAAGACCCAGCGGTGAAAATGAGATGAACTAATATAGATATTATTAATATAGATAGTTTAATATAGACATTCACAAAATAAAGCGGATGGTTGTGACCGGCCTGTCCTTAAAAATAAGCTCAAAAACTTTTGATTAACAACACCCTTTCACTTCATATGTTTGCTATCTAAAACAACTTCAGAATGAGTTCATTACAAAAACGTGGCTTTATCAACTCTGGAACCTAATCTGTACTTGAACGGCAAACAGCTAAGCGGCGTGATCTCGATCGCTCGTGAGACGATCTCCAGCAGCCCTCGCTCACGCGAAGCAGAGCGGTCTTCATGAGAGCTGTTCTGGTCGAAGCGCCAAAGAAGATTACAAATGCTGAATAATGCATGGAGCTAGTCCTGCGCGTCTGCTTCTCTTCGTTCATTCATAACCCGCTCTCACACACGCCGGTGGGAGACAGCACAGAGGGGCTTCAGAGGCCGAGCGAGAGGGCTTCAGAGAGGGGGGTGGTGGTGGGGTGGGTGGGGGTATTAATGAGCTTCTCTTCATTACTCGAGAACGATGACTCGATCACAGCGGATCACTTCGGTTTAGTAACGATTCTAGAACATCAACTCAAATATTGGATCCAAATAATTTCAGACACATTTGGACAATTTACATTTGCTTATCATTAAAAAATATGCTGCAAATAAGGAAGAAATGAAATCAAACATACATTCAGAGAGGGGGGGGGGCATTAAAGAGCTTCTCTTCATTACTCGAGAACAATGACTCGATCACAGCGGATCACTTCGGTTTAGTAACGATTCTAGAACATCAACTCAAATATTGGATCCAAATAATTTCAGACACATTTGGACAATTTACCTTTGCTTATCATTAAAAAATATGCTGCAAATAAGGAAGAAATGAAATCAAACATACATTCAGAGAGGGGGGGGGGCATTAAAGAGCTTCTCTTCATTACTCGAGAACAATGACTCGATCACAGCGGATCACTTCGGTTTAGTAACGATTCTAGAACATCAACTCAAATATTGGATCCAAATAATTTCAGACACATTTGGACAATTTACCTTTGCTTATCATTAAAAAATATGCTGCAAATAAGGAAGAAATGAAATCAAACATACATTCAGAGAGGGGGGGGGGGCATTAAAGAGCTTCTCTTCATTACTCGAGAACAATGACTCGATCACAGCGGATCACTTCGGTTTAGTAACGATTCTAGAACATCAACTCAAATATTGGATCCAAATAATTTCAGACACATTTGGACAATTTACCTTTGCTTATCATTAAAAAATATGCTGCAAATAAGGAAGAAATGAAATCAAATATACATTCAGAGAGGGGGGGGGCATTAAAGAGCTTCTCTTTATTACTCGAGAACAATGACTCGATCACAGCGGATCACTTCGGTTTAGTAACGATTCTAGAACATCAACTCAAATATTGGATCCAAATAATTTCAGACACATTTGGACAATTTACATTTGCTTATCATTAAAAAAATGCTGCAAATAAGGAAGAAATGAAATCAAATATACATTCAGAGAGGGGGGGGGCATTAAAGAGCTTCTCTTCATTACTCGAGAACAATGACTCGATCACAGCGGATCACTTCGGTTTAGTAACGATTCTAGAACATCAACTCAAATATTGGATCCAAATAATTTCAGACACATTTGGACCATTTACATTTGCTAATAATGCTAATAATGGCAATAGAATTTGAATGTATGATAGAAATGGAATAAAAAATACATGTAAAACACCGCAAAAGAAATACTTCATGTAATTTTGATTACAAAAACAAAATTGAGTGAAATGCAACTACAAAGCTATAAATAAACAAATTGAAATATTAGTGATACAGAAAAATTATTTTACATGAGTGTAACTATAAAGCAATGCAACTGAAAAAGGACAAAAAACCATTTTTAAATCCAAAAAGGACAAAACAGTATTATTGTTAAGTATAAAGTAAATTACAAATGTCAAAATCTAAATTAAATATAGATATAAAAAATCCCAAATTTGTATTAAATAAAAAATACATGTAAATAAAATGAAAATACATTTATTTAAATACCAGCAAATTCTAGAACATAAAACAAAATGAAGTACAAATAAAATGAAGTCAAATTACAGAAAATAAAATGAATTAAAACTGCAAAATAAAAATAAAAATAGAATGAAACTAAACACAAATAAAATTACAAAATAAAATTAATTTAAATACAAATAAAATTAAGTAAAACTGCATAAAATAAAAGAAAATAACATTTAATGTGATACAAATAAAATTACAAAATAACTCACTTTAGATATAGATAAAATTGCTAAATAAAATAATATAAATGACATTCATGTCATTGAAGACGCATTTAAATCAAATTTGAATCAATAATTTAAAATAAAATAAAAAGTGTTTTAAAAGAAAAATGAGAGAACTTGCAAGAGAAAAAGAGACAAAACACATACTCTATAAATATCAAATAGCAATTTAAAATGAAGAAAAATAATTAAATCAACTTTTAAACAAATAGGGTTTCTTTCTGTCTGTCTGTCTGTCTGTCTGTCTTTCTGTCTGTCTGTCTGTCTGTCTGTCTGTCTGTCTGTCTGTGAACACTCTCTCCCAGCGAACCCCTTTCCCTGAGTCTGCTCCTCACGCTCATCACATGCGTCCGGCTCAAATAAAGCCAGATTTCGAGAGCGTGAAACCCAATCCTGCAGACGGACACAACCCCTCGAGCCTCGTTTCCAGCCCTGTTATGGAAGTCTGCTTTCCAGAAGCATTATGTGTGTGTGTGCGCGTGCGTGTGTGTGCACGTGTGTGTACGTAAGAGGCTATTGGCACATCCATTCAGGCGTGTGATCGCTAACCGTCCTGCTCGCCTTACGTCATGGATAGCGAGGCTCGTGTTACAGCTCAAGTGTCCCCGGTTGATTCGCCGATGCAGGGAAAATGAGTTTTTTAACCTTCGTGGGCCCCTCGTCTCTGGGACCTTTATGTAAACCCTCAAACGCCGCTGCTTTAGTGTCTCAGGCGCTCTGGGCCTTCTGAATTCAGGCTGAGACAAAGCGACGTGGGATGAATCAGACTTCAGCGATCCTGGATGCGGATTGGCGGGTGATGCTGTTGTAGCAGCACGGTTTTGTTTGATGTAGGTTGACTTTCCTGAAAAGGTGCCATATTATGCTCCTTTTAAATCATTTATAAGAAATATTTGACCCCTCTAGACTATCACTGCACATTTAATTACGTTCAAAAAGTTTATTGCATATGATTAGGGCTGAAATGATCTTTTGATTGCAAAAATTGATTGAGGCAAAATCTTCCGCCTCGAAGCCTCTATTAATTCCTTTTATCACGTGGTCTGTTTGAGTACTGGATTCTGATTGGATGGCAGGTGTTAACCTAGGTAGGTTTTTTCACTCTAAAGCTGTCTCAATCCAGGTTCTGGATCCTTGGGAGATCCACCTTCCAGTCTCCGGTGGCTATAGCTTCGAAGGATCCTCAAAAGGCTCCATCAATCGTTGGTAAATTGTATGCGGAGAACTTTCTGAGTGCGGATTCGCAAGGCATCTTGGGATATGTGAAGCTACGAAGGATGGTAGCGACATATCCTCGAAATTCCATGAAAAGGAGGACACATTCGAAGGACTCAAGTTAAGGACCCTTCGATTTTTGGCGAAATGGGACGGCCTTCGCGCATCGTTGTGATGTAAGCGGCCTTGAAATGAACCCTCCGCAGGATCCAGACCCTGGATTGAGACACAGTTAGTATCCTTGCGCAATGTTAGTCATGAACTTTAGCCGTTCTTCACGGTTCACTCAACGCGAGCACTAGATCACAGTTCAGGAATCCTTCATGGATTTGCTCAACTTGGGCTCTTTTAGCGACCGTATTATTGAAGTACAGGTTTTTTTTTTTTTTTTTTTACACACCAACCGTCGTTTGTGGAGCTCCACTGGACTGAAACAGGAGACATTCCATCCTGAAGAGAGACGACTGCACTGCTTCAGTCAGAGAACGCAGAGCATGGACTGATCGTAATTGTAACGCTTTCTTCTATATTTTTACAATAAAGAAAGCAGGAGCTTCATATTGGCACTCGCTTGTTTTCATTCATGTTAAATACCTTAATGTTACAAGGAAGAGATTATTGAATAGAGGATGCCTAAAATATTTGTTAGCTACAGCCCTATAAATCACCTCAAATGGTTGAGAGCTGCAAAACAAGTATCTCATATTCCACCCTATGTCATGCTTTCACCACGCCCCCTGCTGGGTTCTTCTTGTTGGCACACGGAAACTCAAGTCATTTCTGATGAAGATTTTAAGGTTAAGCCTAAAAAAAACATTTTTTGGTTTTTATTGGTAATCGATGCTGTTCGGCTACTCTTACACTTCCGGGTCAGTGGTTACCGCAACTGATTGGTTAGTTGGCAGTGCAGTGGCCAATAGGGTTTTGAGCTCCCAGAAAAAGAAAATAGGATACACAAACATTAAGGAATCAATCTGTATAAGACTTGAGGCGTGTTTTGATGAGGCAACAACTGTAAAACATGAAAGAAATGTCTCAATTCTAGTTGACGTGATGCTGTACCTTTAATGCAACACGACATACTTCGAGTTTAAATCTAAAAATGAGATTTTTTGAGTTTATTGCATTAACTCACTCTTTTATTTTCCTTTAAAGATACATAAACACATTTTTGTTTTGCTTTTTCAAATAGAAACATTTGCGGCTGTTTTAAACAAAAACTGTAACCACCCAAAAGAGCTGAGACGACTGAGCAAACTTAACCTTTTTGAAGTTGCTGATGGAATGTTTTCTTCTACAATCTTTTAACATGTTTTTTACAATGCATTTGGAATAAATGTTGGACCACTCTAGACTAGCATTTAGCAGTCTTTCAAAACACAATATTTATTATAAACTGCTTTGAATCAGCTCATCTTATCAGTCTGCCCCTAAATATTCCATTTATTTTTGTTTCGGCTCTTATCTCTAGCGCCAGAGACGAGCTGCTGCATCTCCCTCATCTCAATGCGAACTGCGAGTCTTCATTTAAGAGTTCATTGGCTTCAACTTCAACGTTTCTCCATGATCTAGGGCAGGGGTGTCAAAGTCATTTTCACCGAGGGCCACATTAGCATAATGGCTGTCCTCAAAGGACCAGATGTAACTGTAACATGTAACATTGGTACCGGCAACGCTGTGGCTGAGGCACCGTCTCGCAGTACGGCAGCAAGCCAGCAGATGGCATTTATCTGAGCTCATTGGTGTAATTTGTTTAGCGAAAAAAAACAAACAAAAAAAACCTCACAGACTGAAGACATAGCATATCGATCATCATCTTTTATCATCAGGCTCAAGAAACAGATCGCAGATAAACTATTAGCTGTGCTTATTTCAAATCTTGAAATTTATTTTAGCGTGAGAAATCGGAGGTGTGGCGTGAGAGATCACTCAAATGCGTGAGTCTTACGTTCAATGTGTGAGAGTTGGCAGCTCTGCAGTTTCACTCGTGAGTATGGATGCGGAAACACCGTTGCGGCTACCGTGGGAAATGTAGTTTTTTTCTTCGTTTTTCATTTTTTTTATTTTTAGACACTCAAAATTTTTAAGCTCTCGCGGGCCACATTAGATTACATGGCGGGCCACATCTGGCCCGCGGGCCTGAACTTTGACACATGTGATATAGGGGAATGGACAGAGTATGCAAAGTTCATGGGTTGCTCACTAGAGCCCCCTCTGGCCATGAGGCAATATCACAGATGAGTGACCCCACAAACCTGACCTTCTCTCCTTTGTGGAGCTAGAGATCAGGCGAAGAAATCTGAATTTGAATTGTGTTGATTTGAATTATTGATGATTGTAATTTAATAAACCTGAATATTATATGTCATGAAAAAAAGATTTTTAATTTCTTTCTTCGAATTTGAATTTCTTAATTTGAATTTTGAAACTTGAATATTGAACTTCTGAAATATAAAGCCACAGATTTTTTTAAAGGCATAATCATTTAGAGATGTATTTTCAAACTTCAGATTTTTTTCAGATATTCAGTTTGTAAAAATACAGCTTGAAGATTTCAAGAAAATTTTCAAAACATAAATTCAATATAATAAAATTTAAACCACAAAGTTCAGGTTGTGAAATTCAGGTCTAACAGAAAATAGGTCATCGCCAGGGAAGAGTAGATGATCACAGAACAGTCGATGAAGCTATAGGAACATTGTAGTGATTTGCTGGTCATGCTAGTAAAATGCTAGTAGCTTGCTAATCATGGTAGTAATATGGTCGATTCATGGTTACACGGCTGAGCCGCACACTTTTAAAGAAAAATTGCAGATTAGCCAAAATCCTTCATCGACTCTTCTGTGATCATCTACTTTCCCTGGCCTACTTTCTGTTAGATCTGAATTTCACAACCTGAATTTTAGAATACTGAATTTGATGTTTTGAAATGTTCTTCTTGAAAACTTCAAGCTGTATTTTTACAAACTGACTATATATATATATTTATATATATATATATATATATATATATCGATATATGAATATAACATGGGAAGTTTGAAAATACATCTCTAAATAATTATGCCTTTAAAAAAAATCTAATCAAAGTTTTAAATTTCAGAAGTTCAATACTCAAGTTACAAAATTCAAATTCAACTTAAGAAATTCAAATCCAAAATCTTTTTTTATGGCATATTATATTCAGGTTTACTAAATTACAATAATAAATAATTGAAATCAACACAATTCAAATTCGGATTGTTTTGGCAGATCTCTAGCTCCACACTCCTACATCTCTTCTGAATCCAGAGTAAATACACTCCTCCCAAAAGATAGCGCGCTTTGGATTAGTACTACAATATCTGTATTATCCTTAAAATAGGCATACAAATAAAGTTCAAAAAGGAAGGAGAATTGCAAATTCTTGTGCAAAAACACAAACGAGCTCGGTGTCTCTTAACACACGTCCTTGGATGAATGTAACCTTGTTCTCTGCAGATTCTAGAATTGGTGAGCGACAGAGTGAAAATAAATAAACGTAAAAAAGATGTTCTTGCATGTAGTTCCTGCTGTACTCTTCTTAAGATTTTTTTATTGGAAATCTGAGCGATATTTGCGAGCGAGCGCAGCCAGATCTTACTGGTGTTTTTATGGTGATGTTTTGGTTTATTTCCCCCTGGAGACGTGGCCTTGGAGGTAAACAGGCTGAAGTGCATTTTTCTCGAGTGCTCGCAGCATGCCGAGACCTGTTGCTATGGAGAGATGCTGGCCTTTTATGATGTTTGCTCAGTTATCTTCAGGGAGCTGATGCAAGAGTGTGTTTGTGTGCCAGCAGAAGCAGAGTTTGGGGAAGAAATGTGTGGGTTACGAGACTGAAGGTTTTCGAATGCGGTGCATTTTAGAATGATTTCTACATCCGAGACCGAGACCGTTCCGTCTTGTGTCTCGAGGGAGATTAGTACGAGACACTGCAAGAGTACGCTCTGAAGTCCTGCCGAGATCAGAGGTGTTTTTGCCAACATTTGACAAAGAAGTTCAAAAACTATTGATAATATTGATGCTATTTTACTTTTACGAAATGTTAAAAATTATGTTGAATTTGAACAACTCCAACACCCTTCATGCCAACATTTAGACACCCTACTAAATGCATCACCCTTACGGAAATTCTCTGTTAAAAAGTACCAAGGTTACAGCTTTTACTTAAACGAAAAAAGAAAACCTTGAGGAAAAAAAAAATCCCAAAAGGATGTTATTGTTCATTGTCCAGCCGCCTGCTCTTCCGAGGCCTGTTGAGTCTTCGTCCTCAGCGGAATACATCTATCTGACTGAAAAAAACAAATAGTCTGGATGCCAGACCCATCTGGTTTTGGAGCGCTGTGCTCAGAGGAACATAACTCTTCTGTCGGAAACCGCGTCCCCGTTGACCCGAGGCCCGGCTCGCTGCTTTTAGAAGCACTAGGAAGTGCGTCCTTGTGTCTCTCGGTGTTAATAGGGGCCGAAGCCCTTCAGAGAGCTCATAATCACCCCACGCCCCGTGACACTTGATGCAGATCTCAATTCTAACAGCTTCTGCTGAAGATTTTCACTTCCTGATGGACCTTTTATAGAGCGAGACTGATTTGAGTTCCGGTGTTTAGACTACAAGCATCTTCAGCTGGCTAAACGCTAGCCTAAATAAAAAGCCATTCATTCCATCGCAACCGTCGTGGATTAATCACATGGTTTGAAGGTCAAAAACGGAGGCTGTGCACTTTTTTTGCCCATTTTCTGGATTTTTTAAGTATATTTTGCAGCGTTCGTCATCAGATAAGATGGCTTTAGCATCTGATTTAGATCGATTACATTGAATTTTGTTAATTTTTATTTAATAGATTAAATAAACATCAGATAAGTAAACATCAGATAATATTTAAAAACTGGTTATACCAGAAAGTACTGAAAAAAACTACAGGGACCTTTTCTTTTTTCTTTAAAATTTGCATTTTTATAAACGGAAAAAATATACATTTTACAAAATGTTTAATAAATGTAATGGATATTTCTCTTTTGTATAATGCACCGAAAAACATCAGAATTATTATATTGGGATTGACACTCTGAACTGAGGAGCACCTGGCTTTCTAACTTTGAGCTCTACTAGACCACTGCGGGTTGAATTAATTAAAAATGTGATTCCAAGACATCAGATTCACACAAAAATTGTTTACTAACTCTACACTATTTAGACAGAAACACATAATTTAACCATGTGTTCAGGTTGTAAAGGCAACTGTTCAATCAGCAGAATCTCAGAATGCAACACAAGTTTAAAAACCCTGTAAATCAGAGAATGGTTTGATTTTGTAAAACATAAGTACTATATTGAAAGTGTTCATTTACTGTCTGTAACAAATTAGATTGATGAGTTTGACATTTCTGTTCTCCAACTGAAGTATATAGTACTGATAGTAATATATCTGATGTGTACTTTAAACTGAAGCTTTACTTATCCCAGTGTTTCTCAATAATTTTCTGTTGCGCCCCCCCCAGAAAGAAAAAAATATCTCGCGCACAACTATATAATAGTATTATTTGTCTTTAAATTTGTTATAAGTACACCTCTGCATAACACAGTATCTTTATTAACGTGTAAGAGAAAAAAGAAAGAAATATGTACCAACTTACAATAAAGAATAGCTTTATTAACTGTAGCAGAAAAGATTTAAGCTGCATCTGAAATGTAAAAAAACATTAAATCCTTAATAAAACTATAAACATTGACTGATCATGATTGCTGGCAATATTCGGCACGTTTTCGCAGAAAAAATTCAAGCGGCTTTTCAGTGTGATTGGGGTGTAACGTGTTTAAGTGACGCTTTCATTTATTTGGCTTCATGCTGTCTGCTACCAACATTTTTAGACTCAGTATGCACACCTGTCTCTCCTCGTCTCCCACCACAGTCACAGTGAAGCCAAGAGCTACATGCGCGTCATATTTCCTCGTCTTAGCTTTCGGGAGACTTTTGTTTATCTCTTTATCTTCTCTCTCCGCTCGTCTTCTACACTTCATGTCTACACTTCATACGCGGCCAATGAGAGCGCCACTGCCCCCTAATGTAGTGGAGTGGTATTGCACTTTATTCTAGAAAAGTAAAAAAAAAAAAAAAAAAAAAGCATGTTCCCCCGATATCAAACCTTGACGGAGCCTTGCGCCCCCCAGAACCACCGACTTATCCAGATGACTGATGTTACATGATGTTAATAGGCCATAATAGGTACTCTTTAAAAAAAAAACTAAACTAAACAAAAATGAGAAAAGTCATACATTTTTGCAAAAATTGATTCGTTTCAGATACAAACAAAAAAAGATACAAAAAAAAAATGAAAACATAATTAAGACACAGAACAAACCAACACCTTATAAAGAAAAGAACTGCTGCTTAAACAAATTAGCACTGTCTCCGGCATCTACGCCAATCTGGAGCACTGGAACTGTTTACACAGATAACTCAAAGAGATGTTGCTCATTTTAATACATGTGTGAATTAGTAAACCTCAAAAAAAAAAAAAAGAATACAAAACCTCAAAAAGTCTACATAATTTCAGGATTTCATGACAGTCAGCCCACTTGCGCACCATCAAGCATCAAGGAGAGAAGCTCAACTCCCTCATCTACTCCCTCGTGGAAGCAGGAGATGCATGGGTGCGTGTGGCCACCGTGACTCCAGTGGAGACCTTGAGGCCACCGTGACTCCAGATTTACGCTTGTGTGTGTAAAGAGAGGGAAGTGTAAAAGGGATTATTACAATGTTTGGCTGCGTCAAGCTCTAAGCTCCTTACTGCCACGCCATGCAAAACAGAAACAATCCCATCAGCTACTAACGTTCAGCCACGCAACAGCTGCATACCTCACAAAATAAAGCTGAGTTCTGGAGACCACTGGCTCAGACGGTCTGCTGCAGGCTCAGGCCCACAACCAACCATACATCCACAGAGAACATGGGTGGTGAGAGATCACCAAGGTAAGAGGATTAAGAGTTTTAATCAAACCTGAATTAAAGGAAAATCTGAAAGCCGGGAAAGAGCAGGTCTCAGACATGCTGACACACTATGTTCAACGTCGAGAGGTTCACAAAATTGGTTGTTTACGTGTAAACGTGGCTCAAGAACCGACAACAAAGCACCCAACTTGTGATGAGGAGGTGAAACTCTCAAGGTGGGATAAACACAGATGAAATGATATGCTGGCACATGTGTAATCATTTTAAGGGCCATTATTATTGAAACACAACTTTTGGAAGGTGTTTGAACATATGTGTGCACTCACGCCGTGTACACAACTATATTAGAGTGGTCTCATTTCATAGATTTTTCTGCAAAACAAAAAAGCAAAATGGGGTGCAAATCACAAGCCGCTATTAATCTATTGCATTATTGCATCAAAATACGATTTCCCGACCCCTGAATGATGATCACCAGCCTCACATTATCTTACCATTCATCAGTTTCAGTTTACAGGGAGGTCATGTCCACCATTATCTGCTAAAGCGAGTTAAAGAAGGAGTAGAAGCAACGTCCCAGAAGAAGCACCCAAGTCTTTCAAGCAGCAAAGGACCAAGTGGTTACCACCCTTCTGTAAGTCGCTTTGGACAAAAGCGTCTGCCAAAGGCATAAATGTAAATGTAAGCTTTGTTGTCTATGGATCTTCTGGGTCCGACTCTGGTTTGTACATGTATGGTTGAATTACGTTGCTGCTCCTCTCGCTCATCACTCTCACTATTTCTCATTATATCAGACAGTTAAGATTACCTTCTGGAGCCGTCCTCAAAATGAGATATTTTAACTCATAAAAACAGTGAGGAAAATAGTAATGCTACTTTGCAAGTTCTCCCATTAGATAGAGAGGGGAGGGGGTTCTGACATCTTCAGGGTAGGTGTCCACTGTGAGAGACACGATCTTAAAATAAAGATGCAGAAATCACAATGTATGATTTTAAGTATTTGACCACCTGTCTATCAGCTAGAATTCTGACCCTCAAAGACCTGTTAGTCCACCTTTAAAAAAATCCACATCCACTCCATTTATTATCCTAAATTTGAAGCATCTGCTTGAGATTATTAGCTGCATAAAGACACCTGTCCACCCCATAAAATCAGTAAGACTCCAACTACTACCATGGCCAAGACCAAAGAGCTGTCCAAATACACCAGAGACAAAAAACTTCTATTCCTCACTGTATAGCTAAATGTTTTCTTACTTTAGCATGGCATGTTCAGGAGATTCAGAAGATAAATATCACCTCTTATAATATTCCAATAATTAAAGTGGGAATCGCAGAATAAGCGCAATGGCGATGTTTCCTCACTGCATGGGTTGGGTTAACCCTAACCCAAATCGTGAACCAAATCATCTGGGAGTCTATTTAAAATGAGGCATGTTATAAGAAAATAAAAGCCCTGCATGCATGCCAACCTATTGTTGGAGAGTCAGAAAACTTTCAAAAATCATAATGGGCACTTACATTTTACACTTACAAATTACAGCTGATTGATTTTATGTTTGCAACACTTAAAATGTTTTTTAAGACGTCTTTCTTCAGTAAAGCACTGAACATATCTTTCTCTTGATATAATTCATAGCCTCATAATCCAGGCAACACTCGACACGCTTTTTCATTGAGAAACACATTAGCGCTAGATTTGATTCAAAAGCTTAAATAACTTCCTCCTCGATGCTTCCACGAGGAGAGCCAAACATTTGAAGCGATCCAACGTAAAGGCTCTAATCTCAATCCTGTTAAAGGAGTAAAGAGCTACGCTTCTACACAAGATTAGCCGAACAACAAAGGCTTGAACGGCTTGCTGATCTAATTCTTCATCTTCAGCTCCTAATGCGGTCAGGCTCAAGGCAAGGAGATTTCCAGCTGAGAAAAGAGCCTGAGTTTCTTGTACAACCTTCATAACGGATCTGAAAATACTAAACACCAACTAAACTAGAGACAAAAACGACTTGGAAAATGGTACCAAACTGACACACCAGCAGCTTGTTGTTAAGCAACAAATAAATTTGTTTGAGGTCCACAATTACTAATCAACATTAATTAATTTATGCCAGCAGTGACTACGATTATTATTTGCATGTGTGATTTATATAGCTATGAATAATATACAATCAAGATCAGAACAACATACAATAAAGTAAACAGTTGCATTCTGAACTAATACGCTCTGAATACATTGTGTACACTGTACAAGAAACTACACTCACTTAATTTTTTTCCCTCTATTAATCAACTAATCAGGTTATCACAACTAATCGATTATGGGAACAATCATTAGTTAGATCCCTAAAGAATATCTGTCTTGGAACTGTAGATTTACAGAGTTTAAACAACCACAAACTTCTATATCTTTAATAAAACGCTTTCTTAACATTTAGTGTGAATTTGCAGTGAGAATTAGAATTGGATGGGAATTTTTTGTTTGAGAAAGGATGGTAATGCGAAACAGTTGTATTTGTTCCATAACAACTAGTAATTTTTTCTCCAAAATACACTTGGAAAGTAAATCCAAAACTTTCTGAATGGTGCAAAAATTTAGCAAAAGGACAGATTAATTAATACATTTAAAAACAAGTCGTGAGTTGGCACCTTTTAGCGCAAATACCCGACACTATAAAGCAATAATCTCCTCAAATGCAGAGATTATCCCTAAAGCTTCTGAAACCTGAAGATCTAAATTAAAATTGCACTGCACACACTTTCTACCATGTAGTAGTTTCTGACTGTGTAAGAGAGCTCTCTAAATTCTCCTCGGCCGACAAATGCTGAGAACAAGCTTTCACGGCTCTCCTCGGCGCACCGCTAGCGGATCCCTGCATTGCTGCCATGCTTTGACACACTTTATGGCATGAGATCATTGACAGATGAAGCCACATGGCTAGAAACAGCAGCCGGCTCTTCGTCAGATCACATTTTTCAGGCATGTTGTAATAGGGCATCGACCTCCTTTGTGCTTCACACAACCCCAAATTGCATCAATGGAAGCAAGCAAGCCTCCCTGACTCTTTGGTCGATGAATATTGAGAGGGGGCGTGGATTGAGCCAACCAGTCCACAAGGGAAAAATGGCCGTAGCGAGGTGGAATGAGGGCAGGTTGCTGCTCTCGTTTGCAGGGACGTCTTGACCTGGTGGTGTAGGGATACCGAGGTCAATCTGGTGTTGAGATAAATAGATACGGGAGTGGTTTAATTTCTGATTCGGTAAGGTTAGGCTTTAACGAACAGGCAGAGTTTTGGAAATTGTGTTGATCATCGCGAGAGGTCATTTTTACCATTCAGTATCAAATACATGAGGGTCCAGAAAACATCGACTGTATATAAAAGCAATTAACAATTATTTTTAAGACATACCTTTAGCTGACTGGACACAAACCAATGAACTAGGCTACAGGAAGGCATAGCTATACAACAAGTCTACCTTTTACACCACAAAAATAATAAGTGCTTTAATTGTCCCGGTTTTTTTAAATGTAACTAAATCAAATGATAACTATTGCCAATTTTCATTAAATGGGAGACTAGCGAAAGTAAAGAACAAAGACATATTCTCCACGAAGCTGCAGATTATTGAATTTTCAAGGTTCTTTTGCCGTAGGAACTCTAACGTTTATTCTCATTTGTTTCAGGAAGGAACATAAGAAATCTTGGACTCACTCCTCCAGTGTTTTATGAAGATTTATACTTTGAGTGGATGTTAAAGTGATGTGTGTACTCTACCAATACTGTGCTAAAGAGATGCAGAAAAGATCTTATTTTATTTGAAAATATGGGCGTTTTTAACATGGCTGTCAATGGGAACCTGCTCACTTCTGGAGTTCGCCTCTAGTGGTTGGACGACTGCAGTTAAGTCACTTCCTATCATTGCCCCTCAGTCAGGACAGAGAGGACTCTGACAGGAAGTAAAGTGGGAAAGAGAGGTGGGTGGGTCCAGGAAAGGAAGCAAGCGTGGGATTTGAACCCACGAGTTCCTGTTTCATTTTAAATGAGTCACAGAGTATGTTTTATTATGATTGAAAGCTGGTTGCAAAGTGATTTACTTCATGAGATTATATACAAATTCAATAGAAACTTGTTAAAACAAATTGCTAACTCTTCAGGGTATCATTACCAGAAACCTGTGGTTTAATATTTACTTGGTTATATGGAGCACAGTTTTCCAAAATATAGAGAAACTATCCATTTGTGGATGTTCTTAAAACCACTCACAGAGCTGTTACCATTAGATCAGATTAGTACTGTGGTTTTAATAAAACAAATAACCTACTAATTAAATAGTTTTCCAAAAAAATGAGTTGTGATAACTGATTCATATCAATTTATAATGTTAAACATCTCAGGTTTTTTTAAAGGCTGCGATTTAACATCTAGTGAGGTTTTTTGGTTTCGCTGTGTGTTCAATGCTGCCTAAACATCGGTTTTGTCTCGTTTTTTGGGGGGTTTTCTGAGCGAGGAACAATAATGACAAACTGAGAAGATTGTGCAGCTTCTGTATTCAACTCTGACCTTTACGAATCATAAGAAGGTGCAAACAATTCAGGAAACGTGTAAAGTTTACAACTTTGCGCTCATTTTCAACTGTTAATACCATTTGTTAACACGTTCATTTTGATGGAATTTTCAGGAAATGCAATTTTGTGCAATTAATTTCAGGAGGAGTGTCACATAATTGCTGATTCACGATTCATTTACTACCTCTCACTCTTCAAGATATAAATAACCAAAAGCTCCTCTGCCAAATTAATGATTGAAAGCAGAAAATCGCTCACCAATTACCATTGCAATACTGCAGTAAATATACGTAAACACAAGTAAACTCGTGAAACAGAGCTAGTTCAGAAACAATGAACTCAATCATCCAATGTCCAGTTCCAGAGGGTTTAAAGTCTATGCTAGCTGTTTCTCTTTTCTGTCTTCCAACAAAAAAATTCAACACATATGCTAATAAGCAGACGGTAGGACTTCATCCTTTTCTAACGTTGAACTTCAACAAACGTCAAACTTCAACAAAAAATGAAAAAGGGTCCTCTCCGATCAAAATTTTTATTTCATTTAATTTAATTTGAAAAATTATTTAACAGTGAACACTTCGCACTAGGAGGGTTTTTGTACGGTCTAAATAATGTAAAAAAACAAATACAACAACTTCTGAAAACGGATCACAAAAAAAATAAATCAATAATTTCAATATTTGCGATGTCAGAAAAACGAGAGTTGACAAACGTTCCAAATTGTGACTGTATCACCTGAACTGGGATCTGAACTAAATCACACGCAAATAAAACATTTCATGGAATACTAGCTGAAAAGACATTTGTCAGGGTTTGTGGGCGGGGCATAAGGGCCAGACTTTGTGGATTGAGGTATTTTTTTTTACTCGGGAGAGAGTTTTCATTAAAAACTTGCCATTTCTATCCATATTTTGGTGGCTTACATTTTGCTTTTAAATCGGCAGCTGAACATGTTATTTTTGCAGACCATGGTCCTACTCTCTAGTTTGCCACAAAAGTTTTGTTTGCCTATTTACATCGAAGATTTCAACAAATAACTTAACACTCCTTTTCTAACAGTCTTTCTTTCAAGTGTCTTCTTGAAGTCGATGGAGAAAGCTGAGTTCTATATATCTCGGGAAAGTGGCCACACACGACCGAACAGAAGCTTGTGGAACTCCTGGGAAAATCAAAAGCCCAACCCCCAAAGCCCAGAGTCTCTCACATGCTCCACGGCAAATTCATGACCTGGAAGACCAGAGGTCAGCAGGCAGCAGACGCGTCTCTCAAACCAGTCCCCAAACCCTCCACAGCTAAAGCACCTACAGGGTGGGCCACTTCAGAGACATTCCACATACTTGGCATTCTGGGAGACATACCGAGCCGAACTACAGAGTGTCGGAGGATCCAAACGGAGAGTCTGAGAAGCCAGAGGTAACGTCTAAATGATATCCCGACACATTTTGATGTCATGTTTTTTGAAAATGGAATGTTTTGGGATCTTTTTTGGACGATAGATTCACAAAGATCACAAGGGTGAAACTTTTCCCTTTTCACATATTTTTTTATCAAATTTGTGTTGTTTTGGTTGTGTTGGTTCAAAGGTCCACTGAAATATTCGTGTGACAAGCTTCCAAAAGGTTAACGTTAACCCAAATCTACCACTCAATAGAGACGTGAGGACACAATTAGAAGATGTGGCTATTCCGAGATCCTTATTTTTAACACTATTACAGTCGCAGTCGTCCACCAAGCGTCTAAAATAGTAGCTCTAAAACTTTCGGAGGTGGCTAATATGATGGTGTCCATAAAAGTGCCTTTCCGAATCATGTTCAAAAATGGAAGAGCTGAAGGAAGCAATTCCGCCCCTCCCAATGCAAAACGAAAAAACAGCAAGGTGCCTTTAGGGTTGGCATCTCATAAATTCTATTGAGCTCCAATCACACAGAAATTAGATGAGAGCAAAGATAGTGAAGGAAAATGGCTGTTGGAACTAGTAATGAATTTAATGGAGAAAACTAGTTTTCCTCTTTCTTTTTTTTTTATTGTACATTTATGCTCAAATAAATAAAAAAAACTAACCTTTACTTTGCAGATGTTCCAATCTGACAGATTTAGGCATTCTATCTGTCTATTTTTATTTTAACATTATTATATTTCACTCCTTTTCAAAAAAATATCCATCTCCCATAAAACAACAGAATATGTAGTGTTATAGAATATTTACTCATTGTAATTAATTATCCAATAAGATTGATTTTGTATGAACCTATGTTTACTTGGGATGGAACAGGAAGTGACGTAGAGGGGCGGGATTTATACTGAAGGGAACCCATCGCTGGGAAACATCCACAAACACTTATTCACACTCATGGACAATTGTTTTTTCTCAATTCTGTTATATCACATGTCTCTGGACTGATTGTCTTGGGAAACCGGAGCACCCGAGTAAACCCACACGATCAGAGGGAGAACATGCAAACTCCACACAGAAATACCAACTGACCCAGCCGAGGCTCGAACCAGCGACCTTCTTGCTGTGAGACGACCGTGCTACCCACTGCGCCACCGTGATGCCCCATGCTGTATTGTATTTTGTTTTTCTGAAATTTTTCAAATATTTTGAATAACTGTTTGCTCACTTCAATAATGAATGACACTTAGCACTTACGTTGTTTGCAAAGGAATAAACAAGAAGAAAACATCCGTTTGAGAGTGAGGTGTTTCTGTTCAGCTGGGAATGCTACATCTATTCATTCTCTATTTCTCAACAACACGTTCTTATTCATCTTAAAGATGTGCCCCGGGAGCCAAAAGTGGAGCAAAAGTATGTCCTCGCTTATTTACATTTTGGAATTGTATTTTGATGTCCTGTGAAAAACTGGCGTACTAATAGAACCACCTTCTTTAGTTTCCATTTTTGCCAAATACAAATTAACAATTATAATCCTTCCTTTTCCTGTTTCCTTTTTACACTTCTCGTTAAAACTTTTTAGATGGAAGGATGGATGATGGGAGCAAAAATAAGGGTCCCTCAGAAATTTTATTTAAAAGGTGTCTTATCCTAGAAACTCTACTTTTCAGACTGTTTCGCAATTTTTAGTATTGTTTCTGAATCACTCATCAAAAACATACCCAAGCTTTATTTAGATTGGTTCATGCATGTTTGTCTAATCCTATTTTCTTTTTCTGGGAGCTCAAACGGTTTGATCCCCATAGCCACACCCTTTTGCCATAGCACCGCCCACTATGAAATATTTTAAATCAATAAAGAACGTACTTGCTGACTGACCTGGAATAACAGAACCACAAGGATAAACAATAAAAGAAAGATTGAAATAAGTGGATTTACTGAGTGCCAACAAGCAAAACCAAGCAGGGGTCGTGGTGGGGGGAACAGAAGGTGCATGACTCGTTTTGGCAGAGTAAAGCCATCTGAGTTGATTCAAAGACAATGTTTATAATAAATGCTGGCTTTTGAAGGTTTGATGTGCAGTGTTGGTCTAGAGGAGTCAAATATCGATTAAAAATAGACCCTTTAATCTGGCAACATTTTCCATTATATGTAAAAATATCCTAACAACTGCTGATCATTTCTTTCAATGCAGATGTACAATACTTAGTTGCTTACATGCTATACGTTGTATTGTTGAACAAGAGGAGTTGTGTGTGGGTTACCATGTTTGTTTTTTCCTTGCATAATGTAAAAAATTTTTTAAATAATAATGAGATGTATGTTTAGTCATAATGGAGTCAATTATGTTTGATCGATCCCAAAATTGTGGTGTTATTTCGGTGTAATTACAGGAAATAAATGTAAAAATAGGTTATGATTTCAAAACAATCAACACTGACTGTTTTCAGACAAAATGTGTAAACTACTTTACAAAACATGAGAGATGAATCCGGTGTTTCTTTAAATCAAACACAACGCTCTGCTGAGCATTTATAACGTGTTTGACGGTTAAAGAACCACAGCGAATACAGATTGGTTTGTTTTATACCGCAGCCACTCTAAATAGGAATAATTGACGGGTATTTCGTGATATAGTGACTGAAACAGAGCCCATATAGGCTAATCCAGCTCTAATGGGATCTGGGAGTCTTCTTATGTGCCTCAGCTTGTTTACGCGCTTCCAGACGAACGTGAAGAACGTGCGCGTGCGCGCGAATCCCGCCGAGTCGGTCCGGTCACGAGCGCGCTAATCTGGCCTCTGACGCACAGGCCTCGGACGAGACCATTTGAAGAGGAAGCGGGGGGAGATGTCCGCCTTGAAAACGTTTTAAACGTTTAAAACAGTATGGCATATGCAGGCCATATATTTAACAACCAACTTAGCACTTGTGAAGTTTGTGTAAACGATGGTGAAATGCTTGGGAAAGGCTCGTAGCCACACGTTTTAAAACAAAGCCTTTAACGGCCTCCCCTCGCTTGGACGGTCTGAACAGGAGTGAATTCCACAAGTCCTCTCGGTTGTAAACTGAAATACGTTCACTAAAACACACAACAAATCGAGTTTATGTGTAAAAAAAAGCGTGTTGATACTCACTTTCTCCGTGTAGGAATCCACACAAGCACACGATGTAGGCGAAAGTGACCAAAACAGCCGCCGATGTGTCCAGCCGCATTATGCCTCAAAACACGTTGTGATTTTCTTGGGAAATTAAATCCACCTCTGCTAGGCCGAACCAATATTTTAAAACTTAATTTATAACTATAACAAGGGTATAAATGCACGAAACCCCAAAAGGGGGTTAAAAACGTGGTTTAAAAAACTAAATATATAGTAGTTTTGCCTCCAAAACAATGGTGAAATGCGTGTTTAATAACTTAATCTTGCACCCTTAAGAAAATCAAACAAATATAAATATTGCTGAGTTATTTTTCTCATCCATCTTTGCTTTTAAAGCATCAAGCGTGAATAAAAGTCCATGCATTTCCTTCGTGGAATCACCCCTTCACTTCTAGGAATGAGGTACCCATAAGGGTACAGTACATTTGAACTTTTTCATGTCTCTTATAATTCGCTAGTCCCTTAAATGTGTAAATATTGAGGTAGTCCACGTTGTGCTAAAAAAATATATATTCCAGAATTCAGAGGAGGCACATAGACGTTACTCCACAGGTCATTTCATGCAGTGCCAAATATGTTCCCATCGTAAAATGTGCATCCCCTCGCTCACAAGCGCATGCATCCACCGGAACCCCGAAGCAGCCGTTCCTCTCTCAGACTCAAGCGCTCCACGACGGCATACAACCTCCAAACACGTTTACGAATCTGTAAAAAGATGGGAGCCGAGGAAAAAGACAAAGATATTCCCGTAAAGCCTTCGCTTCAAGCACAATGCTTCCGAAGCGTGAGTACGTGCGTGCGTCACAGCGGCGTAGCGTTTAATCTTCCACGTTCATCAACAACCGGGGAAAAAAACACCCCGCGACGTCCACAAGACCCCCGGAGGCGATTGGGGTGAACGTTTCGGCGTGGGAACGGCTTGAAATAGGAATAAACTTGTCTGGTGTTGTCGGCGGTTCGGTGTCGGTCTCCTCTCTCTCTCTCTCCCTGTGTGTCTGTCTGAGACTCCACCAGTAAACAAGAGCTGTCCGTCAGCTGAGGCAGAGCAGCGGCGGCGGGGAAAACCCGGAGCGGAGTAGCGGATCTGAGCGGCGCCGACGAGCGACAGCGGTAGGAAAAAGCGTCAGAAACGTTATAACCTTGCTCTCGTAGTAAAAAGAAAACACTTTGATGACAATGAATGAATTCAACTTCGAAATCTAACCCGCGCTTTCAAGTTGCAGCAATATCTGGGATTCGAATCCGTCGACGATGTTGACGAAAACAAACACGCCCCTAGACCAATAGCACCATGTCCCTTCTTTGATAGCTCCACAAGATTGTCTCCATGTTTCGCCATTGCCACAAGTACCCAACTAGAAATAACAGTATAATAAACATTTCAATAGTAATAATAATAATTAAAAACATTATTCTAATCTTATCTTTAACATACTTGCATCCACACTAACACAGTTTTGAGGGGAAAAAAGCATGTGGAAGTTCGGTTCTACTATCAGACCTTGAATTATTTCCATTTTAAAAATCTCCCACACATTTAAAAACCATCCGCAGAATTCCACAGAATTTATCAAAAAGTGTGCACATAAATGAGCAGATTACATCTTGCCCTTCCTTGGGTGTTATTCCCAAGAATAGAAGATGTTGCTTTTCTTTTCCATAAGAGTTGCATCTATTTACTTTGAGCTCTTTTCGTACACTTCAGCTGTGTCACTACAAGAAAGTTAGAAATGGACAAAAGTGGGAGAAGTAGTCTGTGTTAAAATGATTGAACCAAAATCTAAGACTGTGGCATTAAATGGAAACTTAAATAAAACAGTAAGAAATTAGTTATTGTGGAGGTAAAAATCAACGTGTTATCAATAAACTACTAAAACATGACTTTATTACAATGCCACAATGAGGACAAAGGAGAAGTTAAAATGAGAGGACTCTTGAAACAAAGGAAAATCAACACTGTCATCAGAACGACACAGACAACAAAAGCCATGTTCATATCCAGTTTGGGTAAAGGCATGGAACGCCACTGAAAGGACGCAAGAAAATGTAATCTCACTCGCTTTTCCTGCAGGTGAAATCTGCCATCCCCTGGGAAACCGATACTCTCAGATCAAATTCCCCTCACGTGACTACTCAAGGAAGCTCCTGATTGGTTGGCTCAGTCACAAATATATGCCACAGTTCAAATATCTCAACTTCTGTGATATTGACAATGAATTCCACATTCGCTGCACAGCTACAGCACCACAAGATCTGCTATCTACACCTGGCTTTCTCTGCATGGTCTTCCCATTGACTTGTAAATCACCTATTGACTGTGTATAACATGTACATAGTATCCATGACATCACACATCGGTTTCTGCCAAAGTTAGAAGAGGTTCAGAATGGGTGTAGCCAGCAATAAAAAAATGCATCCACAAAGGCAGGACATGGTTGTGAAGATGACTAATTGGTTTAAGCTTTACACTTTAATACACTCTAAGCAAACAAATGTAAAAGTCAACAAACCTAATAGAGCCAGGGGTGGAAACATATTTCCACTCTGAAGTTATTCATTTTTAACATGGGAGTGAATGAGAACCTGCTCATTTCTGTAGTCAGCCTCTATTGGCTACTCTGGGAACTGCACTTCAGTCACTTTCTGTTACGCATCGAGAGGGGAAGCAGGAGGTTTGTTGCACCTTGAAATCACCCCACAGCTTCCAGTCTTGGTGTGAAGGTGGAGATAAATTGAGAACATTTTTTTTAAACAAAACAGACCAGAAACAACTCACTTGGGGTTTAAAATACACATGGAAACTAATTAAACAACAAGTGGACTCAATCAGAACAAAGAGTGCAGGAAGTGATAGGAAATACTGTACAAATAAGTTTCGTTAACTTTTGCAGGTGAATGGGTGAAAGAGACAGGAAGTCCAAATTTGGGTAACATGTGACAGTTCAGTGGGAAACCATGAATTCTAAAGCAACTAAACCACAGATTAAAAATCAAATCAAATAAAAAAAACTAAACGGACCTGATAGATGCAATAACTTACAAACAAAAATGGTTCCTCAGTAAGCAGAAAGAACTGTCAACAGATATAATATCATGTCAAATTATATTGTTTGTAGACAGTTATAAAAATAAATTACACTCTGAACAATTGATCAAACATATCAAGCTATACCATCTAAGCTACACTTGAAGTGTTTCTCAGCCTCTAATTTAAAAAGCAAAACACATGATGACGCATTGATCGAGCAAATATTGATTGATGTTTTGCTACTCCTGTCCCTTCGTCAATATCAAGAGATCTCGCCGGTGGGTTATTGACTCTGCATCAGAAGAATGAATGGATCTGATGTTCAGGAAGTCATGCACGTGCAAGATCTACCAGCAATGCTAGATTACAATCATGGACTAAGTCTCTTGTCCTGGTTATAATTTTGGAAGACGTTCAGTGGCGTCATGCAGAGCTGAGAGTGTGTATCTATAATCCGCATTAGCATGACCAACACAGAACAGGTTGTTTACCGCAGACTGCAGGGAGGGAGGAATGAGAAACAGGTGAGCTGGCAGCTTCCTGTGAGCGTGTGTCTGTTCACATCAGTGTTTACAGGAGGGCTGATCCCCCACATGCTCTCATCCTGGAGGAGAAGCATTAAAATTACAGTCAGGATCAAAGAGGACGAGTGTTTCGTTCCCACACCGCTCTTCCTGCTCAGACAAGCTGCAACAAATCAAGCCCCTGTAGAACAACCCTCCCCGAGCACCAGGATCGTCTGCACACGCTCAACCACTCCTGAACAGCTTGTGTTTTTAATTTATCAACCACCAATTAAAATGAGCTATTTATGATTTTTACCCGAGTGTAAGTTGTTGGCGCGTTAAAAGCTATAAAAAGTCAGTTTAAAGAGAATAATTGGACATTTAATCCACCGAATAAGTAAATGTCAGTTCACATATCCGTAATCCTTTACTCAAATAAAAGTAGATTCAAAATAAATATACTTAAAGGTAGTATAGGCTTTATATTAAACATATAGGAGAAACTTGTTTCCAAAGATTTTAGTCAAATGTACTTATTGAATAAGTTTGAAAGTGATGTATAGATTTTATTCTATTTACAAAAAAGCACAGTTTGAACAATAACGGTCTGAACAAGATTATGCTATAGATTTTAATCTATTCTAAAAGTCTGAAATACGCACCTATAACTTTAAATCAAAATATCTTTATTTTATAGACTTTATCATACATATTTATGCAAAATACATGAATTTCCAATGAATGAAGATTTGGTAAAATGTTTTCCAACCAGAGAAACCACCTGATCACCTCTCACTTAGTAAATTAACAGTCTAAACCTTACAACCAAAAATTTATAACACTGTATTTAGATGTCATAAAAGACCAGATGCATTTATTTACAGACGTTATGAGTCTGGTGTGGTGGTGTCAATTTATTAAAGGAAGAACCATACAAGTTAGTTAAATGTCAATTTTTGTACCAATTATGCGATTAAAAAGATCAAAAATAGGCAAAACAGCAATTGTTCCACAGGTAAGTCGCAAGAAAATGGTTTACATATGTCGAAATAGCTTAACCGAGGGCACAAAAACATGGCGCTCAAACTCGAATAAAAACCCGTTGCTATTTGGCGCGTTTCCCCCTTCAGTCTTAACCGGAAATGACACAGGTGTAATAACGTTTCACCTCATTATCCAAACTAAAGCCGTTCAAGGTTACTGTTAGAGCTCTCTAGGCAGCAAAGGAGGATATATTATGTCTTAATCTCAGAAAACTTGAGCGGTTTCCAGGAACAGCACCTGCTGGTTCCCCCGCGGGCGGCCGGGCGGAGGTGTCGCTTCAGCGGCTTCACCTCAGCTAAACACCGCTCTCCCGGTCTGCAACAGCGAATATAAAGCTCACAGCTTCTTGTTCAGCACGCTATGCTACAAAAATTTGTTTGTTTACTGTTCATTATCCACAGGAGACTCATTTCGGACAAACTATGATTTATTATGTACTAATGCACAACGTTAGCTATGAAAGCGCGAAGGGTCGCGTATAGGAACATAAGTCTTAAAGAAAGTGCACAAATGTATTTCCATACTAACTGGAGTTTTTCCTTAATCCAATATCTGTAAATAAAACTGATTATTATTTTTTGCTTGAAAGGATATGCCAAACAAGCTTCCAAAACAAACTAAAATTGGAAACCAAAAGAAATGTTCACTTAAAGTACTGTAGGTAATACTGTTAAGAAAAATGTATATAAGACGACACGCATACAAAATTACATTTGCTTAGATAAAACATCTTTTTAAAAACGTATTTTTAAATATGCTTTTCATATGGACTACGAGTGATTGTAGATTGCACTAAAACAGATAAAACAATGCACCAATTTGAAAGCAACCTGATTTTTCTATTTGCTTCCAAATCATTAGTAATTAAAAACAATCTGTAGTTTGATAAAGGTGTTGTATCACGTTAAATAGACCCTCAGACATTCCTTGCATTGTTCCTTCATCAAAAAACATGCCTCCAGTTATATTCAGATTGGTTCATGCATGTTTGTGTAATCTTATTTTCTTTTTCTGAGAGCTCAAAGCAGCTCCACGCCTGTAGCTACGCCCATTAGTCATAGCACCACCCACTAACCAATAGATGTAGCTCATCTCGATGAAGAATATCTGCGTGGACTGACCCGGAAGTACCACCACGTCAATAAACACAGAAAAGAAAGTCTGTTTTTGGATGTCCCGTACCAAACAGGTTTTTTGGCTTACCAAAAGCTGAATCTAATCATCAGAAACGATTGTGTTTGGCACATTTTCTGTGTGCCAACAAGCAAAACCCAACAGGGGGCGTGGCAGACATTAATCAGTTTGAGATTAATCAAAGACTTTGCTTATGATAATTATTGACTTTAGCAGCTTATTAAGTGCAGTGATAGTCTAGAGGGGCCACATTTTATCATAAATGATTTAAAAGTGGTGGCGTCACGGTGGCGCAGTGGGTAGCACAGCTGTCTCACAGAAAGACGGTCGCTGGTTCGAGTCTTGGTTGGTATGTCTGTGTGGAGTTTGCATGTTCTCCCCGTGATCGCGTGGGTTTACTCCGGGTGCTCCGGTTTCCCCACAAGAACAAAGACATGTGATATAAGAGAATTGAGAAAAAACTATTGTCCATAGTGTTTGAGTGTGAATGAGTGTGTGTGGATGTTTCCCAGCGATGGGTTGTGGCTGGAAGGGCATCCGCCATGTAAAACAAATGTTGGAATAGTTGGCGGTTCATTCCGCTGTGGATGGGTGGATGGATTTAAAAGGGCCATGGTGTTGCACCTTTAAGAGAAAAAAATTATTATCCCAAGTCACTGGTTGAGATGGCAAAAAAAAAGATCAGAAATTCAAACCCTTCTAAGATAAAAACAACTCAGCACAAATAAAGCCTTGAGCGAGAAGACGATTTATTAAAAGAACACCACACGTTTTCCCGTATCTTCCAACTACATTGGAAACGAAACGGATTACAAATTAGAAGAGGAAACTGGATCACACATACTTGGACAAACTTCTCATCCACTGCAGCACACGCAAAACACTCTGTCCATGCGCTATAACAGAGAACACTCCGAAATAGACTTTTAGCAGCTAAATTTGGCCTCTTTACTCTCCATCTGTGCCTCCGACAGACAACATACTCGCTGGAATTCACCAGAACATTTCCTGCAGACAAGTCCAGACGAGGCAGACCATAAAAATCAGCAATTAAGTTACAGTATTAATTTTAGTATGCATCTCTGATAGTGTTTGTGTATTAAACAGCATGTGTTTAATGCTGCAATGGTTAATTTGTTTAGATTGCAAATACTGTCTAATGTTTTAATTCAATGTGACATCACAGACGTCGACGTCTGTATGAACGACTAACGCAAGTATTTAGGCTGTGGGTCACACCGACCATTTTATCTTGCGTCTTCTTTTAAGCCCTTCCTTCTAAAGCAGATTCAAGTTCGTGGAGGATCATCTGAGGCGTGGGAAGAGTCTGATGAAGAGGATCATACTGATGAAGGTGAAGGAGACGACGATCAGCATCAGCCACAGGAACCAGTTGACGGATTTCTTGGCGTGCTGTTCCAATCGATCCGCCTCGGTCTTCAGCTTATCGAAGTTTACGTCCGCCTGCCGCATCGAGTGAGTCAGGGTCTGAACGCAAGAGCAAAAGCAGCAGTTTAGACATTATTTAGCAACCTTTTAACCAATCGGTAACCTCCTGCAGAGACTGAACTGAAGTTCCTCGACCGGCCACTTGAGGCTGCCTCCAGAAGTGAGCAGACTCCCATTAACTCACATGTTAAAACTTTGAAACGAACAAAAAAAGCATGTTTCCACCCTTGGCTCCATAGATTTGTTGATTCAGATCACTAATTTTGACCTTCATGAGGATTCTCAGGTGTGAACTCTTTTTAAATTTGTTTGTTTAAGATATTTTAAGCCTTAAGGTAATGTATAATTAAGGGAATGGTTTCTTGAGAAGCAGATGATTGACAGTTCCTCATCATCTCGCCACGTGTGACATTGATTCCGGTTAATTTCATCTGATGATCTTGGCTTTTACCCATGATTCCTGGGAAGCTAAGGCTCCTTCACCTTTATCAGAAACCTATGGGTGAAACCAGACACTACCTATGTGTTCTATGTTTTGAATGGTCTATGTTTTCAAAATACATTTTCCATTACATTAAATCAAGATTCCCTCGATAGATTTTTGTAACTAAATCAAAAAGTCTATTTTCAAATAACATGGGAATTTTTTTTTGAACATGGGAAAATATTAAAAATGTTTATGGCTAAAATCAAACATTTTTTAACATATAAATGTATCTATTAAAAAAAAAAGATATTTACTAATAAAGTGTAAATCTATTTTCTACTATTTTTTTAAATATATTTAAATTCATGAAAACGATATTTATTACTCATTTTTATTACTCATATTTCAGTCTATGCGTCTTCCTAGCATTCTGCGATGGTGGCTTGTGTCTTTAAACTTAAAACACAACTTGGAATGTGGAAATTATGCGCCTAAATTGTAGTACATTAAAGTACCAAATATCAATTTCATCCAACATTTCAATAACTAAATGACGAGATTAAAACAAAAGACCCTCTAAGGACTCGTGTAGATTTCTCCTAATTGTTTCACACGAGTCAAACGCTTCAAATTACACTTTTTAACAACAAAACAGCTAAAAGAGGAGTTTGGACTTCATCTGTTTAACTTTAGATGACGGTCACAGAGCAAACACCCATACGCCGGCGCCCTCTGGTGGTTGCACAGTTCTCCTTCCCACATCACCTGGTTGTCCTGTTTGATGATGTTCTGAGCGGCGAGCGTGTTGTTCTTCAGGTTGCGAGCGAGATTTAACATGTCGTCAGCCAGCTTCTCCTGAAGACTGTGTTGGTGCTGGAGGATGGAGTCCAGCTCGGCTGCAGACTGCCGCTCGTCCATGGGAAGACCTCTGGAAGAATTCAGAAATTCTGTTTAAGACGACCCAAAAATGATTGAAACAGAGATGCACGGTGAGAGTGCCGCTTACTTCCTCTGTCTGACGTCGCTCTCGAATAAACCTAAAGGTGATGAGAAAAGAACGTCAGCGATTTACTTGTGAGGAGCTTCAGAACATCTATTTGAAGATGAAAGTCAAGCTTACCTGATTTTGAAACCCCCTGTAATGAGGATGAGAGTCAGAAATTTATTTCTAGCTTTAAAGAGTACAATGCAACGATTATAACTGATTATTTGACGGCTGACAAGGGAGCAAAATAACCAGACCTAATCTTAAAATCAATAATATCTGATCAACATAAAGATAAAAACATCACCAGTTTCTCAGCCTCCAAGACATAAAATTAGCTACAAGCAATCGTAATGAAAGGATGGATCTGATGGATCTCCAAAAGTTTCTACATGGGGAACCTTTTTTTTTTTTTTACTAAAGCTTCTAAAATGTATAGAAGCTGAACTCCTTAAATCAGCAGATGAAAAGGTTTATGTTAGTTTTGAAACTCCTTCAGACCTAAAATATTTCAGTTACATCTCAAAAAATACAAAACATACTTTTTTTTAATCAGATAAAGGCTTTCGGCTCAAGGATTTAGTTTTTACGTTTGTCCGTTACAGTTATAGAAGGTGTTCTAAACTGTGAGGTGTATAACTTATATGTGCAAAAAACTTTAGTTAGAAAAGTTGTGTTCGAAGAAAAAAAAGTTCCACTGAATTATTACAAAAAATGTATATGTATCTGTGTGTGTGTGTGTGTGTATATATATATATATATATATATATATACATACATATATATATATACTTTATTTTATGACTTTAAATAAAAACATTTGCGATGTCAAGAAAAAAATATTTAATTATTTAATTTGAACAAAAATTTCCAAGATCAATAAAAAACTGATGAAAAGTGAAGTCAATTGGAATGTGGACGCAGGGTCTGAAGAAGTGAAGCTAACTTAAAAAAAAAACTAAATAAAAAGGTAAACAAAAAAGTTATCTGTATCAGTGGCTTATCTCAGCAGTCACATTTGCTCTCTGCTGGCCCAGAAATTCTGTCCACTCATGCAAGGAAAGCTCCCAAAATATATTTAGGGTGAATTGAGCTCCTGTGAGAGCGAATCTGTAAATAATGTAAAAGCATCGTACGGTTCTCATCAGCTCCTTCCGCATCTCTCCAGCGCAGCGTGCTTTGCTCTGGATGTGCACGGTTTTACTGGCCGGCGTGCGCTCGCTGGAGACCGTCGGCATCCGACCTGGAGCCAGAAACTGATTGGCTAAAGACTTCTCTGCTGGAGACGGCTGAAAATAGAAAGCAGTGATTATTTGATCAGTTTGATTTGAAGGTGGAGCAGAATCTACATTTACAATCAATAATATTGGATCACCATGACGATAAAAACCTCACCAGTTTCTCAGCCTCCAGGAGGCCTTTGAGAAAATCCACCTTCCGGTTGTAGTCGGTCAGAATTTCTGTTGTGGGTTTGCTGAAGGAAAAAATAAATGAATAAAAAATAAATAAATAAAATACACATATTTATCGATATTTCAATATTAAACGTTTTACATAAAAACAGACGCTACTCCATGTGTTCAATCAGGTAAAATTGTTATAAAATGTATTTACACTGTTACTTGCTATTTATTTCCATTTTATTATTCATATAGAATTACCTTGGACTTTTTTTCAGTGCAACGAGCATTTCTTCGAGGGCACCAACGTACTTTAAACGAGAAAATAAACGTTACAACAAACACTACTGTATGAAAGATACATGTATGAGAATTTTAGGAACACAAACAGATAATGTAACCGTATTAAAGCACAAAGAGTGAACGCTTGTTTAGTTTTGACGTGGATGTTTACGTCATTGTATTGTTGTCTCTCAGTATTTTTCTTTTGCAAAAAAAGGAATATATTCAAATCAAAGCTTGCCAATAAATTCATTTTACTTACCTTTTCGAGTCTCCATTCTGTTTCTGCCCTTTTTTCTGAAGCTAGAGACTCGCAGCGCGATAATAACCGGATAAAATTGATCTCTAGTCTGGACGTGGCCATGTTTGACAGCTGGAGCGGAAGTCGAAAGCTAACGGAAATAGGTGACAAATTAAAAGTCTCTTGTAGTGCGCAAATAGCTAATAGCGCGAATGGGTTTTTTGTTTTTGTTTTTTTTTGTCGTCAGTACTAACACAGAAAAAACTATTCTCAAATTTTAAATTAAATCTTTGTGCGCTCATCCAATGAACTGTACAAATGAGACACAGCATATTGATTTTGGACTGATTGTCATTTGGCAGATTTTATTTAAACCATTTTGTTATATATTTTTGTGTTTATAATGCCTGCTGTGTCTCATAGTATATATATAAATCCACAAATCCACATGTGTATATATATAAATCCACAGAATACTTTCGTAAGAGTTTTTTTTACCTGACAAACATTGTATCATTTTGTAATCGAAGAATGTATAAAGTAACACATTATTTCTCTTTTTCTCAGATACACAAACATACTCCAATATAAAAATAACTTGGGTCCATCTCAAGCAGTAGTGTTTTGTTCAAAAACCACAATGAGTTATGTAAGATGATCTTGATTCCAGTAAAGGAACACACGTGGTCCATGACTGGCCCAGGTTCCAACCAAATTTGTTTGTAATGATTGTAACAATTTCCATTATGACTATAAGGTAAATCGGCAACGTATGGTATATTTTGTGTACATTCAAAAAAAGTTAAGTTTTTGTTAATAATAGCACCATATTTTGAAACACTCATGGAAAACCCCCTGTGGAGTTATTACGAGAGAGCTGAATGAACAGTTAGGACTTAAATAAAACTGTTTCACTTCATCAGTGAGAAGTGTCCAAATATGGTTCTTATTTGGTAACCACACACTCAATTTGAAATCTACTTTTAACATTTATCACAAGAACCGGATGCATATACGAGAAATGATGCAACCCACTAGGAGCTACAATGTTAGCTAGAGACTAACATCATATTTCGAAATCTCAGTGGAACACTTGTGGTCCAACACCTCAAAAAACACTCCAGATCTTATAGAAGATCCCAGGATGAAGACCCTGCAGCTTTCTCTCACCTGTGAGTTCATCTCTTTGTGTGTATCTGTGATTGTGTGACAGTCACATGATGGATCTGTTTGTGTTTTCAGGTCTGTTTGCTTGGAACTCTCTCGTTGAAGCTACAAAATCTCATCTGTTGACTTTAGGAGATACTGTAACTGTAACCTGTGAGTTTCAATGCAGAAAAATCATCTGGTTCATGGAGAAGCCCTCGGCTCAGCCTCTGATGATCATGAGGGTGTTTGCCGATGAAACGGTTTGCTACTATGATGAAAAGCTGCGCAGGAAGTACTCCCAGGGCAGCAGAGGGCAGCTGGTCATCCGTGATGTAAGCGATGGAGAGTTGGGGATTTATCACTGCATTGAGCCTGGCAATAATCTGAGAGTCAGCGAGGGGATCCGGCTCTACAATGATGCCAGTAAGATCTTACTCTTTTAATATGGTTTAAAGTTTTGAACTTTTTATGTAAAAATACTTTAACATCAATATCGTGCACCAAAGACACAGGGTGATATACAGTCCCGGCCACTTTATTAGGTGCACCTTGCTTGTATCGGGTCTGACTTCAGACCTGATTTGATTCTTTGTGGCTTCATCTCATGAAGATGGAATCATCTCAGACAGGTCCCTTAACATGAAGGTGAGTTCACTGTACCATGCTATCACATGGTTGCTGCTGATTTGTCAGCTGCCATTCATGATGCAAATAGTGGATTGAGATCTGGAGACTGTGGAGGGTGTTTGAGTACAGTGAACTCACCTTCATGTTCAGGGACCACACAATGCTCAGTTGGTAGTAAAAGACCCAAAGCGTGCCAAGAAAATGTCCCCCACAACATTACACCACCACCACCACCCGCCTGAATACAAGTCAGGATGGATCCATGCTTTCATGTGAAAGACACCAAAATCTGAGCCCGCCACCAGAATGTGGCAGCAGAAATCGAGAGTCAGCTCAATCTTCTGTTGAACAATTTTAGTTAGCGTGTATGAATTATATCCTCAGTTTCCTGTTCTTAGCTGACAGGAGCAGCACACGGAGTGCTTTTCTGCTGCTCTACCTCATCCTCCTCAAGGTTGAACATGTTCAGAAATGCTCTTCTGCATACTTCGGTTGTAACAAGAGGTTTTTTGAGTAGATGTTACTCAAAGGCATTTGCACTCACAGAACTGCTGCTCACTGGAGATTTTTTCTTTTTCAGACCATTCTCTGTTAGCCCAGAGATGATTTTGCCCAAAAATCTCAGCAGATCAGCAGCTTCTGAAATAATCACTCTACTACTCTACCATGCCATGTTCGAAGTCACTTAAATCACCTTTTTTCCCCATTCTGATGCTCGGTTTGAACTACAGAAGATCTTCTTGATCAAGTCTACATGCCTAAATGCATTGAGTTGCTGCCATGTGATTGGCTGATTAGAAATGTGAATGAACAAGCTGTTGATTTGGTGTACCTAATAAAGTTGCCGGCGTATATAAACAGTGCAAATTTGTATCCAAAAACAGGGAAATTTTGTTAAAAATCGCACTTTATCTTACAGCCAAAGTGCACAAGGTTTTAGATGTTCATTTCAGTTCTCCACTGGTGCTTTGTATTTGCCAACGGTTCAGAATACTCATGTTTTCGCTTGTGATCATTGCAACATTAGTGTATGAGCGAGTAGTTATTTGTGGTTATTCTATCTCTCACTGCTGAAACACCATTTAATTTATGGATAAATCATTCATTCATTCTCTTTTCGGCTTTCTTCCCTTTCGGGGTCGCCACAGCAGAATGGACAAATCGTTTTTACCCAATGCACTTATTCTGCATAAAAAACCGGAGCACCCGAGTAAACCCATGCGATCATGAGAGAACATGCAAACTCCACACAGACATACCAACCGACCCAGCCGAGGCTCGAACCAGCAACCTTCTTGCTGTGAGACGACCGTGCTACCCACTGCACCACCATTACGCTCTTGGAAAATTAATTTGGACAAATAAATGTTTTTTTCCCATACCGCCAATGCATATGAGCAATGAATGATTATGATGCATCATGTAATATTTCACGGTTGGGAATCATCTTTCCAAAACAGTTTTTGTGAAAAATAAATCCAGGAAGGTGGATCTTTTCTCAACTAAAGACTAGAAGTGTATATAAATCACATAACCATGATGCTACTATCAGATGATATTTGTTTCAAAATTGTATGATCTACAAGCAAGTGTAAAACGATGGTTGAAAAATAAGATTTAAATACTATATAAATAGTAATTACATCCACCCATCCATCCATTTTCTTGTCAGCTTTCTTCCCTTTCAGGGTCGCCAGAGCGGAATGAACCACCAACTCTTCCGCCTTATGTTCTATAAAGCAGATGTCCTTCCAGCCTAACTTACATCGCATGTCTTTGGACTTGAGGGGGAAACCGGAGCACCCGGAGAAAACCCACGTGATCACGAGGAGAACATGCAAAACTCCACACAGAGATATTGTTGTGAGAAAATCGTGCTACCCACTGCGCCACCGTGACCTTTAGAAAATACACTTGAAAGTAGATACATGTATAAATACATACGTCCATAATTCAATAAATAGGTAAATGAATAAAATTACCAATTCGTTAACAATGAGAAATGTATCATTAATTAAGGTAGTAAGTGAAATATTTTTTTTTGTATTTTGTAAGTTAAAATAGGTTCTACAAAATAATTTTTTAACTCACAAATAAAGGTGACAATAGAACAAATAAGTGCTCTGATGAGAGGAACGATAGATATGGTTTTGTTACTTCTTTTCAGCAAAGGTGCGCACAGTTCGAAATACCTTCCAAAACTTCTGCAAGTTCTGCAAGAGTAAAGAAACCCAAACTTTGATCTCATTGTGTAGAAAGTGGTTACCAGCATCAGGACCATCACAGAGCTCGTTCCATACATTCCAAAGCATAGAACAGAAAAATGTACGAACATTGAACTCCATTTAGACGAGAGCAGTTGTGACATCACACCAGTAGAATCGGTGATAAGTTATGTGTTCGGTAGTTCCCGATGGTTGTTACATTACTTTAATTTAAATGTAAACAAGCATTTTCTTCCACGCAGATGCCCCAAAAGATATGAGCAAAGCGACACTGACAGAGGAGGAAACAAACCTGATTGTGATCATCGTCTTCACGCTTCTTATTCTGGTGTTGTTTGTTGCAGTTGTATGTAAGTGATAGTTTTTTGTGATGGATTGAGTACAACAGTATTTTAGGAACAATTTGATTCTGACTGAAATGTAAACTCTTCGGACCTTTGTTTCAGACTTACTAGTGATCAAGCAAAAACTATCGAAGAAAATCCCTCAATATGTCAACCACCATCAGGTGCGGTTTTAACTTCTTTTAGCTAGATTATTTATTGCGTAACTCTTGTGTGGCCTTCGGGTCAAAATTATCTGTTCGTAATTGTACAAGAATAAAAAAGTGTATATTCTTTTCTAGTAGGGACTGGTTGCGATAATTCAAGAGATGCTCTCTTTATTGTTTGAATATGAGATAAAAGTCATATATGTTAATGTGTTATGGAGTAAAACTTTGATTTTTAATGTAGGTTTTTAATAATAAGTTAAGTATTGATGCAAAATATATATTATTTAAATGGCAAATCCACCTGAAATACTCTAAAAATGCAACAAACTTTAGCCAATAACATAGAAGTACTAAAAAAGCATCAAGATAGTTGACAGTTACTTCTTTTTGCAGTTGTTGCAGAATTCCATTGGTGATTCTTTAATCAGGTTGTTTCTCATATTGGCGCTTTTATTTTGTGTTTTAGGTAGTTCTGTTGGTATTTCTTTTACAAAGAGTAAAGTTCTCTCTTTTATAAATTTCCAGATCTCTTGTGAGTTGTACTGTGAGCCTGTGAGAAGAGCGGCTCCCTTCGAGATGAACGGCCTTGCCAACCTTCCTCCAAACCCCAGAACACACCACGAATATCTCCAGATACTGCCAAACACTCCACTTTTTTAGGTGTTTGGTTTCAAATGATCTAAACATTATGTTTAAATCATTCTGAACTGAAAAAAGTTATACAATATTTAGTATACAGTATATTCTCTGTCTTTTGATTAAATAGACTGTAAAATTTTACTGTAAAAATCTTTTCTTTGTTGCAAAAGCACATCTCTGTAGATTTTTTCTTGCACTTTATAGTTAAAATGTAGTAAAAGACATGCATCAGGTTCGTGAAAGATGATTAATAAAGACACAAGACTTAAAGGCAGTCAATCTGGACTGATTTAACTATGTGTAGTATATATTATATACACTCACCTAAAGGATTATTAGGACCAATTTCTCATTAATGCAATTATCTAATCAACCAATCACATGGCAGTTGCTTCAATGCATTAAGGGGTGTGGTACTGGTCAAGACAATCTTCTGAACTCCAAACTGATTGCCAGAAAGGTGATTTAAGCAATTTTGAGCGTGGCATGGTTGTTGGTGGTTGGTGGAGTATTACACAATCTGCTGAGTTACTGGGATTTTCACGCACATTTCTAGGGTTTACAAAGAATGGTGTGAAAAGAGAAAAACGAAAATGCCTTGTTGATGCTAGAGGTCAGAGGAGAAAGGGCCGACTGATTCAAGCTGATAGAAGAGCAACTTTAACTGAAATAATCTCTCGTTACAACCGAGGTTTACAGCAAAGCATTTATGAAGCTACAACACGCACAACCTTGAGGCGGATGGGCTACAACGGCAGAAGACTTCACCGGGTACCACTCGTCTCCACTACAAGTAGGAAAAAGAGGCTACAATTTGCACGAGCTCACCAATATTGGACAGTTGAAGACTGGAAAAACGTTGCCTGGTCTGATGAGTCTCGATTTCTGTTCTAATGGTAGAGTCAGAATTTGGCGTAAACAGAAAGAGAACATGGATCCATCGTGACTTGTTACCACTGTGCAGGCTGGTGGTGGTGATGCAATGGTGTGGGGGATGTTTTCTTGGCACACTCTAGACCATCATGTACCCATCCTCTGATGGCTACTTCCAGCAGGATAATGCACCATGTCACAAAGCTCAAATAATTTAAAATTGGTTTCTTGAACATGACAATGTTCTGTACTAAAATGGCCCCCACAGTCACCAAATTTCAACCCAATAGAGCATCTTTGGGATGTGATGGAACGGGAGCTTCGTGCTCTGTAAACTCATTTACTCAGTGTGTGAACAGACACAATTATAAATGCATTTGATAATCAAATTTCATTATTACTGTGACAGTATAAAACAAACATGAATCAAGATTAATAATTATTAATCAGTTAACTCTTAGGTAAATACATACACTTCATGATTACTTACAGCACAGAGACATTTATTAAAAGAGATATAATCTTTTTTGCCTTCAATGGTTTTTGTTAGTTGATGACGCTGTAGATAAAAAGATGAGCAAAAACTGTGACAAATCTGAATCTAAACATGAACTAATGCCACTCACAGATTTTGCAGTATACAATTTATAAAATGTAGTCATTAATTTACAATCAGCAAAAGCAACAGACATCATTAAGGATTTAGGCTGTTCAGTCAAAAACAGTGAATAGACTTGCAAAAAAAAGGAAAAACATGAACCAAAACATGGCTAAATTATGGAATATGCCAGTAAATTCTGAGAAATACAAAATCTTGTTTAACCAGACATTACAACAAACATGAAATTCAAGTTATAATGCTCAGAAATGATTTTTTACTTCTCTGACTGCAAACATATGTGAAAAATTCCCAAACACGCTTGCAACATTTACCTCTGCATGAGAACTTTTGCTAAGATGTCAGTATAGAATACATTTTGGGTGACTTTAAATTGTATAAAAACTTTTTAAATTGTTTATTTTATTGTTTTGTTTCACTTAAACACCAGCGTGCCTTATTCTTTAGGATGTATGAAGCAAGTACAGTTAAAGTTTAACTTTTCAATGTAATCGAAAGTAAAAAGAATCATTATGATGTAATTGTAACATTTCCGTTGTTACTCTGCAGCATACAATTTCAGAAAAGCTCACTTTGTTTGTCTTCCCAGAAATTTGCTCATTAACAAATCCCAGGCGATGTTAAGTTTACCCCAGAGCAGTTTAAACACATTTTTCTTGGCTTCTGATGCTGTTATACCTGGTCCTGTTCTCAGTTCCTCTTGTATTCTTCTCTGAACATCTTTTAGCATCTCATTGCTGTAGTGACTTCCTCTATTTTCCATTTTTAACCTCTGTACTGTGTTGATTATTCTCTCCACCTGCACCCTGTTGTTCCTGTACTCATGGCTTGTGTTTCCCCAGTGTTTATTATCGATTACATGATAGCGACTGCCACATTTTTCTACAAAACACTTCAAATTATTACCTTTTTGAACAAAGTCCTCAATTCTTTCATTCAACTCAAGGTCATCTCCACGAGTAAAGACAACCATTGAGTACCTCAAAGCTTCATCTCCAAACATACCAAACAGTTTCTCCACCGGCTCCAGCTCTTGTCTAGTGAAGCGACCAACTTTGAGAACAATAATGAAAGCATGGGGTCCTGGAGCGCATTCAATAATGCATCTTAGAACTTCTCTTTTCACCTCATCTTCAGAGTGCATGGTGTCAAAAATCCCCGGAGTGTCTGTAACCGTGATCCTGTTGTTTGGGTCAGTTTTAGACTGACATCTGAAAGTTTCGGAATCGGGGGAATTTGATGCTGTGAATGCATCAGAACAGCCTAAAATGACGTTTGCGGTACTGCTTTTTCCATCTCCACTCTTCCCTAAAATCACAATCCTTAATGGAGTGTTTTGAGGTCCTAATGAGAGAAAATTAAAGTTATAATACTTTAAGATTTGATATGAATTGAGGATCTCATAATGCATAATTACCCATATAATAATGTTTATTAATCAGACCAAATAACCAAATAACCAGGCGGAATTTTTGTAGTGCCTGGTAATGAGTACTAATGTAAGACTCTAATGTGGGGCTGAAATCAAACACATTTGAGTGTTTATAAGCCTCTCAAAAATTTGAATTATTTATGCACCACTTTTAGCTATTAAAAAATAAAAGTACCCCTCACCCCTCTTCCCGGTTTGGGAGATTAATCCCTCAACATCATGATACAAACAAATATCAAAGCAAAAACGAAAACCCCAACACCAAGACAGAATATTTTAATATGACAGGCGAAATAATCTTTAACACCCTTCCAGGTTTTGTAGAACCAGCCATCCTGTTTCTCAATGTTGTAACAACTTTCATCATTTTCTACTTTCATCTGTTTAACCGTATTCAGTAGACACTCAATCTGGACTCGATTGTTTCTGTACTCATCTTCTGCCTCATTCCAATATTTATTATCAACAACATGACAGCGACCCCCACACTCATCTACCAGTCTCTTTAGTTTTGAGTTGTCCCTTACATAGTCTTCAATGGTCTGCCCATCATTTAGTTCATTCCCACGAGTGAAACAGATGACTGTATACTTCAACATGTCCTCTCCAAATACACTTTTTAAGACCTCCATTAACTCACAGGCTTCCATCGTATACCTCCCAAGACTCAAAACGAGTAGAATAGCATCAAATTCTGGCATAACCGCAGTGACACCTTTTTTTATCTCCTTTTTTTTAATTTTGGAATTTAAAAACCCTGGTGTGTCCACAAGTCGGACTTTAGAGTTTGCCTCAACTCTACTCAAAATAGTTCCAGCACAAGGGGATGAGAACTCATCAAATATTTTCTCCCCAAAGATTGTGTTTGCAGTGGAGCTTTTTCCTTCTCCAACCCTGCCGACCAACACAATCCTCAATTCATCTGTGCCTGAAGAGAGAGTGGAATAGTTTCAGTCGATTTTATTTTCACTGCAGTGTGGAGTAATTTAACAGTTCAATATGATAAGAAAAGTTAAACTACTATTTAAACTACTATTAAACTACTGGAACATGAATTTAATAAAGTAGCAAGTGGTTGCACAAAATACCCTCTCATTAAGGGAATAAAATTTAAATATTAGATGGACTCATTCTGAGAGGTGCACATATTGTTAAAATTGGGGCACAGTTTAATTTAGCTAAACTGAAGAAAATTTGTTCCTATGAGGCTCAAACATGATGGTTACTTTCGTGACCCGCTGTTCTCCGAACAGTGACAGAGACGTATGTCGAATGACAACATGAACAACCTGCCGCTGAGTGGGCTAAATATGTACGTGAAAATGGTTGTCGGCTGATGCGGTAGGACCTCAGTTGTGATGCTTTAGATGGGTGTTCTCCCGTTTCATCATACCACAAACATCATGTCATACAAGTGACTGAAGGAGAACCTAATGGTCACTTGTGTAACTCACTATTGCCCAAAAAGGGAAAGGAGATGTATATCCCATTGATAAAACCTTAAGGTTGCTGCTTCCTCTTTTATATTCAGTATATGTAAATCTCATTGCCTTCAGGCCTTTTCAATAGTGTGTGGAGTGATTGGCCCACTCTGAGGCGGGGTTCTCATGTCGTCACTCAGAAACATTGAAGAGAACGACTAAAAAGGAACTGTTAGCATGCAAATCTTGTGATTGGAACATACGGAAGCTCCTGATCTTTTTATGAAGAGACTTATAATGAATTTACTCAAGTAGAGATGAATACTGAAGGTGACAAAGAAATGTAAACAAAACTGTTAAATGACGAACACGTCATTATTTTTAGTAAACAACATATGGTGTTGAAGTTCAAGCAAATACTTAGAAGAGATAAAACAGACTAGACTGAAGGAACTTACCAGCCATCTGTGCAGCAAGATTCAGTGTTTCAAAGATCAATTCTTCTCTAACGGTCTTCAGCAAAATAAAAGAGAACATTTCTGTAAGACTTTTATTGATTTGAACTTCGTGCATGAATATTTTTATATCAAATCTGTTTAGTCATTTTCAATAACTTATATAGATTCTTCTCTCTGTTTTCTCTTTTCAAGATTTTTAAAACACTAGAGCTGCAACAACTAACAGACAAAATTGATAATAGTCAATAATGAAATTCATTGACAATGAATGCTGTTATCGATTAGTTGGCCTGATTACGTGACATCACGGAGGTGCGTGACACCGAGACCCACAGATCAAACATAGATAGGTGTTCTATCGGATTTTCCTGCCTCGTCATTTTTCCTGCTGCAGCAAAAAATTATGGACTCGTCTGTTGATTTTCCCTACCCCATCGAAAATTTCCTTCCGCATTCTGCTGCTTATATTGATGTATGACGATAAATGATTTTGGTCTTTTAGTCATTTTGGTTAAACTGGGATATTTTGATTTTGTAGATGGACAAAACAGCACGATTTCACGGTCATGGTTGAAAATGCTGTTTGTGCAATTTCAATAAAAAAATAGACAATGAGACTGGTCAAGCACTCAACAAGAGAGACTTTAGCGTGATATTATAGTGAAAATAGCCCGTGAGATTTACCTCAACAGCCCGTGATATTTATCACAATGGTGATGCATGAGCACCTTAAACGAAAGCACGTTGGTATTTCAGATGCCGAAACATCAGTAGGCTAAGTAAAAACATATTGGTTACTTTCGTAACCCCCGTTCCCTGAATAGGGAATGGAGACTTATGTCGGTGATGACTATAGGAAGCTCCGCTAGGGGCACTCTACTCACTCCACATTGTTTTCAAAATGCAAATCAGCGAACGAGCATAAATCAGAGGAGAGCGTGACATTCTTCCTGTTGTGACGCTGGAGCTGTACTCACCCCCTAGGCAACCAGACTTACTCACGACTTTACGGTTGTGGCTGGGGGACATAAGTCTCCGTTCCCTATTCGGGGACCGTGGGTTACGAAGGGAGCATCAATCCCAGACCTGAAGTGAAATGCGGGGAGACCATACTCGCCACCACGAAGGCTAGACTTAGAACTTCGGGCAGTTTAATACACGCAAGGTTTCATTGAGGGATCTATGGAAATATGCCTTGAACCACTGGGAAAAGGTCTTTCAGAGGGAAGATAGCATAGATGGAACTAGCTAGAGCAATAGTTTTCGAGAGTTAGCCTTTCAGGGAACCCTTCTGCCCTTTCATGCCCGGGGTCATAAAAGATTCAGCCGGTAGTCCCCCATAGAGGGCACACATGTGGACAGAATGTAGGAATACTCCGCTTACTTTACTATGCCTGTTGGGGCGAGAGGAGCCAAAAAGCTGGGACAAAAATAGCGCACACATCACTAAGAAGCTGGGCACCCCTCAGACAATGCTACCACCACTTAGCACGGCTGAAGGTACACATTCAACGCTCAAGTTATAGTACCTGGTGAAGGTGTTGGGTGTCGTCCAACACGCAGCCTTGTAGATCTCTGCCTGCACAGTCCCCCTTGCCAGCGCCCAGAAGGCTGCGACACCTCTGATAGAGTAGGCTCTCAACTGCAGGGGGAAAGGGACATCAGATGCTGTGTATGCGGTAGAGATGGCCTCCACTAGTCAGTGAGCCAACCTTTGTTTGGAGACAGCCTTCCCTGTCATCTGCTGTCCTTCAAAGCATACAAAGAGCTGATCAGAACTTCTAACATTCCGGATCCTTTCTACATAGATCCTCAGTGCTCAAACTGGGAAATTGGGACCAGGGGCTGATGCTGCCTCCTCTCCGGGCAGAGCTTGGAGGTTTACTACCTGAGTCTTGAAGGGGATGGTAGGAACATTGAGCACATATCCAGGCTTGGGCTTAAGAATAACATGAGTATCACCAGGTCCGAACTTTAAGCAGGTCTCATTGACAAAGAGTGCCTGCAGATCCCCCACCCTCTTAATCGAGGCTAACGCAACCAGGAGCGCTGTCTTAATTGACAAAAATTTAAGCTCTACTGATTCAAGCGGCTCGAATGGAGGACCTTGAAGTCTTCTAAAGACAATGGAAAAGTCCCAAGAGGGAACTAAGGATGGCCTAGAGGGTCAAACCCTTCTGGCCCCTCTGAGGAATCTGACCGTTAACTCGTGTCATGCCAACATGTTGCCTTCATCTATTCCGAGTCACACAAAGTCGCACTGAGCATTCTTTGGGGCTACCTCCACTATACCAAAGTTTTCCCAGATCTCCTAGACTCCAAGGGAATAAAGTCGCCATTCTTCTGGCCGGGGTTTCCACCGAGCCGCTGTCTGATTCAACCTGACAGGGATATGGACTGCAGCTATGGACAGACCCCAATACTGACTCTAGAGGAGCAGTCTGTGGGCGAGAGCCGACAAACGGGGTGAGCGAATCCCTCCTTGTCGATTGATATACGCCACCGCAGCCGTGTTGTCCGTCCTGACCAACACGTGATGTCCCTGCAGAATTCTCCTGAAGTGCTTTGCTGCAAGGAACACTGAACGCAGCTCTAGGCGATTTATGCACCAGGAAGCGTGTTTCTCGGTCCAAAACCCTGAGACTTTATGCTTCCGGCATACAGCACCCCACCTGGTCTTTGAAGCATCGGTAGTTACTACTACGCGCCTGGCAGTTCCTCCCAGGGGGACACCGGCATGGAGGAACCGAACATCTTTCCAAAGACACAGGTTGAGGCGGCAACGAGGTGTCACATTCACAATCACTCAGGGAGCACTCTAGAGAGAGGCGTGCTTGCATGTTTAACGAGTCTCCATACCCAGAAAAGATATGCTCTGGCCAGGGGTTATACGGCTCTTCTCTGAGTTGATCCGAAGCCCCAGATGGCTGAGGTGGCATAATACCCTGTCTCTGTGGCAAATCAACTGGGATCGTCTGGGCCAGTAGCAGCCAGTCGTCCAAGTAAGCCAGGATTCGAACCCTTTCCCGTATTAACGGTACTAAAGCCGCCTCGATCACCTTTGTGAAGGTGCGAGGGGACAGAGACAAGCCAACGGGGAGGATGCAGTACTGATAAACTCAACCTCTGGGGCCAAACCGAAGAAGGGGTCTGTGCCGAGGGAGTATCCTCACGTGAAAATACTCATCCTTCAGATCTATTGTGGCGAACCAATCCCCTGGACGGTCTGAGTGGACTGTGCGTCTGAGGGATATCATCCTGAAGTCTCAGATGATGAGCGTTCAGATGACGCAGGTCGGGGATTGGACGCAACCCGCCTGTGGGCTTGGAAACTGGAAAGTAAGGTTGTAAACCTTACTTTCCCTGTTGGCAGGAAGGACCGGCTCGATTGCACCTTTGCGTAGAAGGGAATCAATCTCCTCATGCAGGATCGGGACCTTTGTGGCTGAGACAGGGATCATTATAACCCAGATGAACCTGGGCGGCTTGGCAGCAAACTGCAGTCAATAGCCGTGCCGGATAGTGCAGACCTCGGAGCAGCATCCAGTTCCAGCCAAGGCTGACTGTGAGATGGGAACTGCATTCGGATCTGTAATGCAAGCCTTCTGGCTGCGCACATAACCCAGGGAGTTCCGGGGGGGGGGGGGGGGGGGGGGGGGGGCTGGTGGCGAGGCCGCCGCAGCAGCTGTACTCACTGGGCGGCCTGTCCTAGGGCTGCTTACGATGGACTCTCTTCCCCTGATGATGTTGGGGGGGGGGGGTGGGGGGGGCTGGACAGGACTGCTCCTCCGTCGACTCCTTGTAACCACTCTTGGTCGACGTCTTTGACCTGGGGGCTGACGATCAGGGGAGGACTGAGGAGGTTTTCTCTGGCATCGAGCAGGTGGTGAGGGCGCCGACTTAGAAGGGGATCTGTCACGTCTTTTCCTACGTGGTGTCATGAATTCTTCCAGAATTCTAGAGACCCGTGACGTAAAGTCATCTATGGCGACGCCGAAGAGGCCATCTGGGACCACAGGTGGGTTGAGGAAACGCCTTCGATCTTGAGGGAGCATGTCAGCCTGAGTCAACCAAAGATAGCGGCTGTGGACTACTAATGTAGACATTGTGTAGCCGAGCGAGTTAGCAGCAACTTTTGTTGCCTTGAGCTCAAAGTCGATAGCCGCCCTCAGATCCTCTGTAAGACCTGGGCCACAACTCCCCTCCTGCACCTCTTTCAGGGCCTTGGCTTGGAACACCTGAGAGACTCCCAAGGCATGCAGGGCAGCGGCAGCTTGACTCGCCGCAGTGTAAGCCCTCTAAGTTAGGTCCAACGACAGACTTAGCTTGTGGGATGGAGGCCTCGGCTGTTCCTGTCAGGTGGCAGGGTTACCCGGGCATAAATGCACCGCCAGCGCCTGCTCTACCTGGGGAATCGCTTCGTACTCCCTAGCTACCGCGCCGTTAAGGGGAGCGAGAGAGGAGAGACTGACCAACCTCGATTTAAGAGGTGCCTTCCAAGTTTGGGTCAGTTCCCGATGCACTTCCGGGAAGAACGGGATAGGAGGGGGCTGCGGGTATCACCCCAGCGCGACCCTACAAACCACCCGTCCAGCCTGGAGATCTGGAGTCAATGCCGTCACCCCAGAGGGGGAGAGTGATGTACCGTCTCCTTTGTCTCTCTTCGCTGCAGCAGTGGAGATCGTATCATCAGCCGCACAGGAGTCCTCACAAGATGCAAGCAGCGCATCCTCCGATAACTCACTGTGGCGGATAGCAGACGCACCGGGGGAGCAGGAAGCGCGCGCGACCCTGCTTGACTCCACTGGGCCCCGGAGACATGCACTCATTGACCCTTACGGGCGCGAGCTACAAAGCCTCCGGTGGTGGACTGAAAGTATTCCAACCTCCCCTTAAGTGCGCTGCCGGACATAACTGTGCAATCCACAAATTCTGATCCCTCAACCCGCTGCCTCAGCATGTCTATGCCCAAGACAACCGAGGTAATGATCGATGCAATCGATATACCGCATCCAACAGACTTGCTACAAGTCGATCGCTACAAACAGTTGATCGGCAAAACAAGTGCTCTACCAAGAAAAAGGAGTCTAACTTGTTGGTGGAAGGCAGTGAAAGAACTGAAGTCTGGGGCATGTAGTGGTTTTAGCCTTCCGGCCGGCCGAACATCCTCGATGGTTGCCGTTCGACTCACCAGATCTCCAAAATCCACACAAGACAATCCAACTGTTTTTGTGGTGACTTTCTCAAGTCGCTTGTGTGTCGAGAGTATGGCTCCAATAAAACAACTGGAAGAGTGTCACGCTCGCGTCCAGTTTATGCAGGACGGCGTGATCACGTGACCATTAGCACGTTCGCTGATTGGCATTTTGAAAACAGTGTGGAGTGAGTAGAGCGCCCCTAGTGGAGCTTCCCATAGGCGTCACCAACATAAGTCGTAGTGACCGACTGATGGGAAATTATCATTTCATCGTGTAATATAGTGAATGTTGAACTAGAAAAAGCTGTATTTTTTACTTCTGTAAATTTGTACACTAACTCACAGACTCGCTTTTGCTAGCTCAATTTCTCAAGGTATAAGAGCTGATAATAAACATATGAGAGCTCTTCGTGATCTGTGTAGCATGGTCAATGAGCTGGAAAGCTGTTTGAGCAGAAATAATCCTTCTTCAGAGATCACAGAAATGTGTTTTCGGGGTTTTGCAGGCGCTGCGTCTCCGACTCAAGCTTTTAACTTATCGTACATTGACAGCAATAGCTTTCTGCGATCTCTAAAGAGTCTATCTGCTCAAACAGATTTGTAGCTCGTTGACTATGTTACACAGGTAACAAAGAGCTGTCAGACCAAATTTTTGGAAATTCCTGCAGAAAGCAAATGTAAAACAAAGCATTGATTTTCTATAACTGGAAGGACATGCGCTGTTCTAGACAGAACGCAGAAGTAGTTGAGCAAACAGCTCATTCACTTCATAATTCACTTGGAACTCCATAGCATTACTCTGCGCAATCGCCTCATGAGAAATAGTGATTAGTTAAATGGTGCTACTCTAAATTAGCTTAAATTAAACGGTGCGAATAACAGTAGAATATTACATTTAGTAATATTACATTTGTGGTTTTCAGTGAATGCAACTAACAGTTCATTTGTACACCAATGAAAATTATTCTTTCATTTCAATTTAATTAAGACTGTTATCTGAGTTTGTTATAGTCCACAACAAAGTTAGCTTGTTTACTACCAAATCTGTTTTCAAAATTAATTGTTTAACAAGTGTTTTGTTCTTTATTTATTCATTCATTGATTTATTAATTTATATTTTAAGAAGTTTTACAATTCAAGAACAAACTTTGTTTTTCATTTAAGGTTTAAAATGTCATTATTAAATATCATTCAACTCTATTTGTGGTTTTTGAAATTTTTTAAGTTTACATCTATATAAAACCATAATCAGGGTATAATTTTTCTATAGTTATAAGTAAAACATCAAATTAAAAAATGCATTTAGTTTTATCAGATTAATCAACTAATCAAAAAAATTATTGTTAGTTGCAGCTCTATAAAACACAATATTCAATGTCAAACGTTTCACAAACCTTTGTGTTCAATGAGAACCTCCTCTTCTCTTCTCTTCTCTTCTCTTCTCTTCTCTTCTCTTCTCTTCTCTTCTCTTCTCTTCCCTTCTCTTCTCTTCTCTTCTCTTCTCTTCTCTTCTCTCTGCTCTTCTCACAGATGTGTGACAGCAAGATTAACCCTGAAGTCTTTTATACCATCAGATCACCTCAGAAGACGGATTTCAACAAGGATCTGATCAGTTTACTTTTAAGGCATGCCACATTTCTTCTATGGTTACCCATTGTTCTCTCCCCTGCGTGCAAAATTGTCAGAAACACAATGAAAAGTCAATAAAATCTGCATACTTGTATGCAGAAGTATAAATCAGGTTTAAGTCGGTGGAAATAAAGGTGACCCATGGCAAATCGAGCAAAATCTGGGAAAAAGGGAACAGAGACAGTTGTCGAATGAAGAATTGAGAATCTTACCTTGTAGTGGGCGAACAACAGCTTTGTTTGATGGCCAATATTGCAAGGCACTTTAATATTCAGGCACAGAGTGGACCTCTTCCACCCTGCCCTCAAGTCAAAGACTTAACTGTTATTGGACAGTTTATCTAATTTAACTCCCTGATCGACTCTACTAGAGGATGAATGCTTCTTGAGCCAGTGGGTTAACAACAGTAGAAGGAAGATGGCATAAATGTAACTAGCCAGAGATTACTTCACGAGAGTAACCTTTCACAAACCTGCTTGCCCCAAGCTGTGCCTCATGACATAACCTCTCGAGAACGAGAACTGGCTGTCCCTCCAGGGAGAACTTACACGTTAACAGTATGTATAACTGCTTTCCTGCTTCGCTCTCGCAGTCAACTATGCCTCTTGGGGCCAAAGGGGCCACCTCCGAAGACGGATTTCAACAAGGATCTGATCAGTTTACTTTTAAGGCATGCCACATTTCTTCTTTGGTTATCCATTGTTCTCTCCCTTGCATGCAAAATAGTCAGAAACACAATGACTTGTAAATGTTTGACATGTTTTGAGGAAACTTTTATTTCATTTTCAAATGAGCACAACATATCATGGGAATGGAACATTCAAAGCTGGACAACCTTTTGCACACTTCAGTTGGTGCTGTCACCACCTAGCACAGCTGAAGAGACAGATTAAAAGCGCAAATTTTAATTTCTGGCAAAGGTGTTGGGTTTCGACCAACCTAGAAATAAACTTGCCGTGCCTTGGGCTACGGGAATACCATTTATGCTGTTTGTGAGAACATTACTGTTTACTGTTAATTTAAACTTTTAATTAAGTCAACACCTCCCCCTACAGTCTTCTCAAAACATGACACATTATTTATTTACGTTCATATACGTTCTCACCAAACACAACTACTACTGCAAGCTCTAATGATATTTTTTAATCTCTAACCCTCTCCTTTATTATTAATCTTTAAATAAATTAAAATGTGAAATATTTAGCTTTAAAAACAACAGAAATTTTAAGGAAAATTTTAAGGCCTTTAAGGAAATTGTACAAATGGTGAAAAGAAAATAGAGCCTACTTTTAACACATAAAACATTAAGGGATAGAATGAAGTTTATTCAAGTAACTCACATTTTTACAACTCATAACAGCACAATGTTGCAGCATGAACATCTATACACAGCAAAACCCATACATAGCATTTTTTTAATTTACAACAATAAACATAAAATCATAGGTACATCACAGAGGAATGATTTAGTTCTATTCAATCCAGTATTCAGGAAAATATCAGACACAATCAAGTTAACACAAACAATAAATACCTGCTCCTTGTCTTCAGAAGATTCATCTTAAAACAACTTTTTTACTCTGTATTTTCATTTTAAGGTGTACTGTCCTTTTAAGACAGGCTTTTATAACGTCACCATCAATAAATAATCTTTATCTCTGCGCGACCAAACAAAAAATACAACAAGATTGAATCCTCAACACGTAACGCTCCATCAGTCCATCCGAATCTTCTGATTGGTCATCCTGTAGATGATGCTGTCGTACCCAGGATCCATGTTCCAGAGGTTATAAGAAATAGCGATGACGGCTAACGCTAGCACGATCATCAGCCACAGCACGATGTTAAAGATCACGGCGTAGTTATAGTTGTACTTGTACGCCAGGTTGTACGGGCTGCCGGGGTTGCTCTGAAACAAGCACATGTTAGCGTTAGCATTAGCACACACTAGCAGCGAAGAGCTTCTAAAAAAAACTACAACTGTGTTGTTTTGGGTGTGCTAAAAAAGGTTGCTAGCTGACCAACACTCCGCTAAATGCTAATGCTAGCATCTTACAGCAGTGGTCCTGAATCGATTCTTTCTCTTCGAGCCCTGACGGATAAAAATATCGCAGGAAACATAGACTTTTAACGTTAGCAGACTTGATTTTGTGTGAAATAGAGCTATGCACTGTTTTAAACTCACAATCTGCTTGGATTCGAGAATGGAGCGTGATCTTCTGATCAGAGGGGCCTCGAAGGCCTTCACAGTCACAACTTCCACGACTGCATTGTTAGCGTAGACACTGGAGACATCTTCTGCGAACTAAACAAACGTTCTGGTCAGTATAAAATTAGAGCTGTTCCCTGAAGAAACAGCGGGGTGTCGGTAAGAACCTTCTGGAGAGCGGTGCTGAGGATCCTGCTAGCGTGGCTGAACTGAGGTGAGTCGGAGCCGTAGCGACGGGAGATCTCCTCCAGCCCCGCCAGCTCCAGAGAGAAGAGATCCGGGGCGGCGTCTTTCGCCAGGTGCTTGTGCTTCTGGAGCTGCAACACACACAGAGGAAGAGAGATTTTTTACTGCTATACGTACAAATAGAACACATTTCCATCTTTGATGATCCTCACCTAAAGGAGTAATCTCATAAAATATCCAGTCCAATATGAAAACCAGGAAAGAAGAGAATGGCAATTCCTTAAAACCAACTTTCGGGCTATGGAGGGACTGCTATGTGAATTCTGGGATTTGTATGATTTGTAGTTCACCTTCAGCTTCACTCGCTCGCTCTAGGCAACAGCTGTCAGTTCTTTGCTGCCTGGGAGTTTGCAACCAAAAGACACTATTGAACAGTTTTTTTTTTCACTCTCAGACTCATTCAATGAGCACCATAATGAAATTGATCATTGTTAGCGCTGTGTGTTAGCTACGTGGAGGCTAATGGCACTGCATCAATACATGAGTGTGCTTTTTTTTTTTGACGTGGTTGCGCTGTGCGTCCACAGCGTTTCACCGTAGCCAGGTATTTTTGAAAACGCTGGCCAAAGTGATTTTTTTTGGAAATGCTACTGATTAGTTTCTGTGCAGTCAGTGAAACCAGGTTTATTCTGGTTACAGCGGAGATTGGAGGAGTTACAGGAGCTTGTTATTGATGCAGCAGCTTTGGCTCTGAGCTTAAAAGCTAAAGCAGATCTTCTGAGATGTACAGGACTACACAAGATATTTTATAATGTGTTTAATCACAGAATAGACACAACCCACCCCAACAATAACCTCACAGACGCAAACCAGCACCAGTTTTGAACAAGAGCCGTCTCAGCCTCGGCTAAATAAGGAAGTTTTTTGTTTCGCTTGAGAGAATTTTCATGAAAAAAAAAAAAAACATTCTTCTTATCTTTGTGTGAGCTGTAATTCTCAGACATTAAAGAGAAGCGTTGAAGAACCTCTGAGCTGAAAGCAGCTTTATAATTGGTTGATATTAATCTCAAGAACGAGGAGTCTGCAGCCCTCTACTGGATTGACTCACTCTTTACAGAATTTTACAGCATTTTACATGTGATTTTTTTACACGATTTTTGTAAACGAGGTAAGAAAAACTCTGTTATAAAAAATAAACATGTGGACATGTTTATATGAGAAAGAGTTTCTTCAGCTTTCATAAGGTCACATTTAAGACTTTTTAAGACCTTGGGAAACAAACTTAAGACTTCATAAAATCCAAAACACATACAAAACCTTTTTCATAATAATCAGTATGTTTCAAATATATTCAATGAAACCCTAACCATCACTTTTATCTTTTTGAGCATCTATGAAGGTTTTCTCAAAGTTAGGTTTTTGAGCATTTTCTCAACCTCTGGCAACCCTCACAATCACATTTACATTTTACTTTTTATATGTACGTGTTTTATGTCAATATTTGGCAACCCAAACGATCACTTTTATGATTTTGAGTTGTTATGAGTGTACACAAGATTTTTTATCAAACTATGTAAATTTTAAACAATGTTTTTTTCTCAATCTCTGGCAACAGTAATCATCCTTTCAATTTGTTTTTGCATTTAGGAGTATTTTCTCAATCTCTGGCAACCCCAAGCAAAAAACACATATTAGATGAGCTTTACATGGACATCGTAAACATAATAGCTGTGAACAATTATTTAAAACATAGAACAGTGAATTTATGACTTTTTAAGGAATATAATTTAGACTTTTAAATTTTAAGACTTTTTTTTATGACCCAGAAGAAATCCTGCTGTTTATAATGCTAGTAATCACAAGTGTAGCTCAGAATTATTTATGGTTTATGGTTAAGTTCATCAGGCCCTCACCTTTACCCTGTGATGGTAGATGGCTCAGTAGCCGGCTGCAGGGGAGACATCAGTGATTCAGAAGCTGTGACTCCTCAGCGCCACCTGCATTCTGTTCAGTAATTGAGTAGCTGTCTCCAACATTAAAGAATATACTTCTGTTGGAAATCATTGAAATTGATTTGTTTTTGGAGTCTATTTCATCCGTTTCTGTTTTTTTCCTCCCTGAACTGGCGCGGAGCCCTGGTTCTGACTAGATAAAGAGGGTTGATTTCTATCCAGAGCCGAGATCACGGTTGGTCAGGACTCACCAGAGCAGCGATGTCGTACAGCACCTGAACCTCAGACAGGAAGAGCAGATCGGCCTGAAACAGAGAGCAGCTGAGATTGAAACACTAGCATCACGTATACGTGCATCCAGTGTGCGTTTAGCTACGAGCACAAGAAAACAATCCTGATTGGTGAACACTGATTGTTATTTAAAAGAAAGGTAGCTCAAATCCCTCTCCTATCAAAACGTGGGCATAAAAACCCAACGCGACAGCGTCATGTTTGGAGTCCATCACCCACAAACGCAGGAGCACGACGTCACCTCGTTGTTCCGGCTGAGAGAGACGAGAGGAAGTGATGTCAGAACGGATCCGTCCTGCGACAGACGGCTGCGGATCTGCTGCAGCGTCACCGGAAGATCCTCAAAAACCGTGTTGGCCATCCCCATCATGTACAGCCTCTGAACAGATACAAGAACGTGGAGATTTCAAAGGAAAAACCTATTAATCGAACATTAGCGCTTACACAAATGCTACCAGTGTTCCATTTCTGGATTGTATAATTCCTTACTCCAGTCCTGGTTTTACTTTACACTCAATTGTTGTTGTTGTTGTTGTTGTTGTTGTTGCTGTTATTTAAGGTTTTACTCTCTTGTTCTTCCTAATTGATTCATTGTGTTTGCTTGTTTCTAATTCCATGTTAGCAATCCCGTCGTCAGGTTTAAACCCAATCACCTCGCTGCTAGTTCTGTGTTTAAGTTGGGTTCGTTTCATTCACTTCTTTTATGTTTAAAAAAAAAAAAAAGTGTCTCCCTGTCTCCGTCTAATTGTTGACAAAAGCTTTAAGACAGAATTATTAAAAATGACTTTAGAACTCTTACTTACATGTAACTGTTCAGATTAAATTCTTGCATTTTTCTTTATTAAAATGTGTCTCTTTTTAACAAAATTGTATAAATGTGTTTAGCTAGAAAAAAAACATATTTATAAAAAAAGATGACAGAATGAAAATTGTAAAAAAAAACATGACATATAAAAAGGATTAAAAATAAAAAATAAAAAAACAAGAAACATGTAATAACAATGACACATGATAAGATAAATTATATTATTACACATGTTAACATTTCTAAGACAATAAATGTAATGCTGATTATAACATTTGAACTAAATATAAAACTAAATATTGCAAAAAAAAAATTTTGACGCAACTATATATATATTTTTTTTCTGGACACCAGCTTTAAAAACAAACAAAAATAACAAAACGATTACAAACAATACAAAAAATTAATTAAAGCAGAGACTGTAGTACATAATGACAAACTTTTTATTTAAAGTGGATTAAATAAATAAATAAATAAAATTGACTTTATTTTTATAAAAATTAGCAGAAGTGGTGTTGTGTTGTGTGTGTGTGTGTGTGTGTTGTGTGTTTATAGCTGTCTGCTCCAGAGCAGTGTGAGTGCATGCAGGCGGCGTCTGCTGCGGGTCGAACCTCCTCGCTGGGCGCCAGCTGCAGAACCACCGGCGTGCTGTCGGCAAACAGAGAGTGCACCGTGTTCGCCACGCTGTCCAGAGTGAAGGGCACCGGCTGCAGCAGGAATAGACAGAGAGAAGATGTGTCTTTCTTTCAACAAATCATTTAAATTAAAGTCTTCAATCAGTTAAGAAAATGGAGAAAATACAAATAAGTGACATCGGAGTTAAAAAATTTAGTGCACAAACAGAAACACCGCGACTGGACTTTTAGATGCATGTTTCCTTTCATTCCAGACACACAAAAATTTTTTTTTGTACTTTTATAATATTATTTTATATAGAGTACTTTTTTCATTTACAGTATGAAAAACTAAAAACAGCTTATTGTAGCAGTGTTTTCTTGTTGTTGTTGTTGTTGGATGACCAAAATATTGTTCTACGTCTCTTCTACCTTCCAGAATAAAAGTCTTTCATAAAATTAAGCTTAATCTAATTCTGCTTCAACATTGAAAATAATCTTTTGGTTCATATCAAATCATATATTTAAAACGTAATAATCACTCATTCTTTGATTAAAACTCATTTAAACTAACCATCCCTAAACTATTACATCATAATAAAAAAAAATCACTATAAGTTGAATAAACGTGTGATTTTTTTCCATGTCAAATTTTTTATTTCTAATCCCTTAAATACCCAACTTTGGTTCAAGATGAGCTACAGAACCCTGTGAAGCTAATCAAGCTTGGTTAAAGAAGGTTAACTAATCACTCTTTATGACTCTGAAAACACTTTCATATTTAATATCAGTTTTTGCAAGGCAAGTACATAGAGACTTTTATTTTGAAAGAGTTAGATTTTTTTCTGGAGCCGCTCCCTGAAGTACTGCAATACCGCTTTGATGCATGGAGTGAACGAAGCAAGCTGCTATTCCATCGTCCAGGTCCAAAAATCTACTAAATACTGTGTATGGGGACCAAGTAAAGCAGATTTTCAGTTTCAGACATTAAACCGAAAAGGACAGATACTACACTTCCTGAGAAGGCCCTTTGTTGTATTTTTTTTACATGGTTCAAATACTTTTCTATCTGAATTGCTTTACAACAAATGTAATTAAATGTAAAAAAAAAATATTTTAAGGCAAATAATTGGATGCTTAAAACCCTTTACTCTTACAACTAAAAAAGGAAGTCCAAAAGATAACAAACCCCACCAAACGCCAAATTTTCCCAGTTTGAGATTTCTGCATTTTTGTTTTCTCTTTAGCTTCCTTTATGACATAAATTAAACCAAAAGTGAGTCATACACAGTAGAGCGGCTAAACTCACATTTTCCAGAGGGTACGAGGAAATGTTTTTGGGGAACTCCAGGCTGTCGACGCCTCTCACAACGACTAGAGCGTTTGCGCGAGGACGCTGGAAGAGAGATCCGGCGCCGAGAGCAGGCCAGTCCAGGTCCTACAGGACAAACACATTTACAGTGCTCAATTTAACGTTTGCTCTGTGTACAGCACCAGGCCAGGGGCGCACAAACTTTTCCACAGAGTTCCAGGAGGATTGAACGTGATTGAGATGAACTCCGATACCTCATGAACGGAGAAGCCCATGGTGAGTGCCACCAAATCTGGGATCTTTTCTCCAGAAATGGGCCATGGTCCATCTTGGAAGGATGTGTACGGAGGTGTGCGCAAGACCGTCAAACTGTCTCCCAGAGCACCTGAAGGACAACCGAACAGGAATATGATGAGCAGAAGAAATCACAGACATCGTTTAAACACTGATTTCTAACTTGCTTATTTATATTAAATAATTAAATATATTAAAATAAGCTATATTGCACTTTGAATACAAAGTATGTGATTTAAGGTACGACGACATCATAATAAATAATGTGTATAATTATAATAGAAATATATCTATACACTTAATCTAAATACATGATGATTTAAGAAGAATTAAATCAATTTTTAGACAGAAATATTCATGGTTATGGTTTAAGCAAAAAGACAACAATTGGGGGTTCATTATAGACCAAAATAATGGAATCCCGATCAAATTTGAGGTTAAATAATTACATTTAAAACATTTTAAGACTTTTACTTTGTACAAGGTTTGTTAAATGATCCATGACTGTCACATGACCTTCCTGGGCTTCCTCATTCACTATAAACCCACTAAAAACATTAATGACAGCCAACACAGGAGAAGCATTCCATATCACCAAAACAAACAAATGTTTTAAAGATAATATTGATATTTAAGCCCATGTTATCGATTAAAAGCACTGCGGGATTATGAGTTCTCTATGCAGCCGCCATTATTCACTCCAAAAAACGTTAAAACACAACCCGCTCAGCAAATTGAAAGCGTACACAAGTAAAATCAGAAACAAAACGCAAATTTACCTGATAAAAGTCCTAAAAACGCAAATACAGACATCATATTTATTCGATTCATCTCGAAGCGATTTTCAGTCGGACTGCGCTAGCTTCCTCCCAACACCGGTCACATGACCCAAGCTGCTGACCGACGTCGTGCGTAATGACGCAATAATCCAACACAGCACTTGCAACCGCGGAGTTCAAACTTCAAATTATGCATTTTAGCTCAAACTCTTGTTTGGTGAAGACACTTTGCGAACTTAATGATTTGATTATGCTGCTGAGTTAAATATTTTACCCCCGAGAGCCGTTGTGTTTGGAGAAAGAAGACAAAGGAGGTAATTTTACCTGATTACAGACAATATTAAACGAGTAATTTGGTATCGGTGTGACTTCCGGATTCACTTTAAAGGGACTACATTTATTTATTTCACCACAAATGTGCTTATTTCTGCATTTGACTAGGTCAAAATGATCTCAGACTCGCTTTAAATCCATTTTATAAAAATAAATATTGGTCTATTCGATGCATATACATGTTACTCAAGCTTTTAATAGTTTAGATATCAAAACTAATGTAATTTGAGACCCTGAATAAGCATTCATTGCAGTTTTGATGCCTTAATAAGATAAATAAACTGCCCAATAATAGTTTGAAATTACTATTCTGTCTCATAATTGTAGACTTACACGGAGATAAGTACAACCTCAACTAGTTAAAACCTCAACTCTTACAATATTTGTAACATTTCCTATCTGTGTCCATCATTATTTTTAAAAGCTATTTTTGTCAGATCAGACAAGTTCAAACATTTAATATGTTATTTCTACTATTTATAAACATAAATCATACTTTTAGAATTGAGTATTTGGTAAGATATTTTATGTTAAAACGCGAAAGGTTAATTGTAATATCTTGCTCAACTTCTTGTCCTTGTAGTGCCGTCCTCGACCGCTTGGTGGAGCTCGCAACACGTCGCAAAACGCTCGGATCGATCTCGTTTATCCCAGAAAAGAACTGATCAGCGCTTTCAGATCGCCATACGCTCCCTCGGGACGCCCGCTGGTCCTTTTACTTCCAAATACGACTCATAGATAACTATTTAAATGACGTTTTGTATCGTGGAAGGCTGCATCGAAGTTAGTCAGATAGTCTTTGTAAAATCATTTTTCTACAATTAATCAATAAATTCGCATGCATCAATGACCAAACTCTATTTTAAACAAATATATGATGAATTATGATATGATGAGTTATCTTTTCCTTTAACTAAATGCAATCAAAAATATTTTTGTAAAAAGAATGTATACATCTTAATGTTAAAAAGTGGTTTCTACTTATTAGACGCAAGTCAGCATTCTTCTCACGCGTTTGTAAATTAAGAGAATGAGTAGAAGCTGGGTAATAATGAAATAGAATTGTAATCATGCATGTTTTTTTGCCCTTCAAAAGCCCCGCGAACCTCTTCCCTGCAGCGCTCATGAGCTCCGTTCACGCGCATCGCAGCGCGCCCGGTGCTCGTCCCCGTGAAGGCTGCTGAGCGCGCTCTCGCGCCCCACGCCTCCTCTGATGTTCGCATTCCATTAGGTAATTCAATAGCAGACAATTAGAGAGCGCGGCTCTAGGGCCACCCAGCGGGACCCACACAGACCCCGACGAGGCTCAGCGGCTCCAGGGTTATTTATAGATGCAAAAAAGTGATACAGCGATATTGTTATTTACATAAATAACTTGTTCGTAATAGCCAACTATATTAATGTCTTTCGATGTCCCATAAGAGCTCTATTTTAATCTTAATTATCTGCAATGAACACAGTGTGGTAGTGTCTGGGAGTTTCTTTTAAGGTTTCTTTTTGAACTCTTGAGAGTTTGCATGTCTCGTAGCACCCTAGCAACCGTATACTCACCTTAGCAACAACAACGTGAAGATGACTACTTCTATGATATTTTAGTCTAAACAATGACAAGGAATGATTATCGACTGATTGACACCAGGTCTTAGTTTATATTTTATGTTCACTTAGCAACCAAACAACAGTGCACCCTAGCAACCATCTGAGGGTAAACCTGGGGCTACAAATGGGGTTAATATTAATTACAGGGGAGAAATGAAGTAGGCTACAATTAGAACAACATGTAATCTTTATAAAATTATAAGCTCATTTGACTTTTGTTAACTACACCCTAGCAACCATACGTGCTCACCCTAGCAACAATAATGTGAAGATAAATGTTTGAAATCTAAACACGTTTCTGTCTAAATGAAGACAAATGTGTATTATCGACTGACTTGCAACATGCCTTATTTTATATTTTACATTCTTAGTTCCTTAGCAACCAAACAACAGTGTACCCTAGCAACTGGCTGAGGGTAAACTTGGATAGGCATCAGTGATTAAAAAATATTTTTTTTTTACGCAGGGGACAAATGAAGAACAAATAGAATGTTCATAAAAGTAGGCTCATTTAACCACACCCTTGCAACCATATGATAACGCTAGCCACTATGATGATAAAAAGATGAATAAGTGTAATATTTAGAAC
>UELW01000311.1:94487-281987 GCA_900490495.1 Danionella dracula | reverse complement strand
ACGGTCATAACTCAGTTTTAAAAGCACTACAATGATATGTTATTAGAATGTGTGATTTTTAAACACGTCCAGAAAATGTGTACGTTTTGACCATAAATGTGCCTTTTAACAACTTCAAGAAATTTTTTTTTCAAACATCTTTTATGTTTTTTAAATTCCGGTCTCAAGAATCTTATGTTCCTTACAACATTTTGAAATTGCATTTTTCACAAACCCTCTGGCATTAGAGGAGACTTTTACAAACTCAGAATTTTGGCACCCGAAAACTGTCTCCATCTATTATATACACCAAAGACAGTAGAGAACGTCTTATTTTTAAAACAAAAGTTATTTTCTCTAATGTTTACCAATATCCATTATCAACTGGCGAATCACCTACTATTTTACCTCAAATTCATTTTTAATATATTTTTTTTTACTTTGAAAGCTATAAAGCATGATAAAAAAATGTCAGATTTTTGACAAAATGTAAGACACGGCAGAAATATTCCAATATTACAGTATTAAGGTCCTAACGATGGTAAATCCATGACCGATCATAAAATAAGACACTTTTGAGACGCATCTGTCATTTCCTGTTTATGCCATGATTTCAAAACAATTCCCAATGCGTTCTCCAGTTCCAGAATTAAACTTTAAAGGTTATACGATTGAACCTAAAACAACATCAGCGACCGATTCTTTAGCTTTTAGTCTGCTTTACTTTTATAACTCTGAACCCACAGCGTCCGAAAGGTTTAAAACACCCAATAAATCCAGCGAACAGCTCCTTCTCGCTTCACATTATAAGCCAAAATACCGTTTTGTGGTTTTCCAAAGGCTCTCAGCGGCACTGCCGATTAATTTTGTTTACGGAGCCTGAGCTCGGCGCAAAGACCCCTGCTCCATCCACCCCCCTCCGCCACCCTCCCGCCTCCATCTCTTGATGAATACGACGAGGGCGCAGCGCTTCGTGCGGAGCGCGCGCACCTACTTGGTTTTTTGTATTGTCGTGTTGCTCTCCCCGCTCCTGTTGTGTCCTAAAAAACTGATGACAGAGATGATTCTCGATAAGGGAGGAGAGAAAGATGCGAGAGTCGCGCGCGACGGATCGAGTAAGAGCGCTGAGACGCGCGGAGAGAGAGAGAGAGAAGAGAGAGAGCGAGACCAGAGACGAGAGAGATAGAGAGAGAGAGGAGAGATGAAGAGAGCCGGCGCGAGAGAAGTGATAGAGGAGAAGCGAGATGAGAGCGAAGAGATGACCGAGAGAGCGAGAGTAAGCATGAGAGAGTAGAGAGAGAGAGAGAGAGAGAGAGAGAGAGAGAGAGAGCGAGAGAGAGAGAGAGAGGCGCGTCTTGTCTCGCCTCGCGCTCAGCTCTCATTCCCCGCTGTACGCGTTGACGGAAAGACGCGCGAGCCCTGAGCGCGCTCGAGAGAGACCGCGTATCACCGCCGGGACAAAGAGACGGAGCGTTTCAGAGCAGACCGAAAGAAGAACGCGGACTTCCAGAGGGTCTCGCTGGCCGCTTATCAGCGGACGCGCGTTTGAGGACTCCGATCGATCCGGGCTCTCTTGCGCAAACATCGCTGCCGATCTCGCGGCGTGGCTGACGGCCGATCGTTGTCTCAACATGGCGCTGCGAGGCGTCAAATAGCAGAGCGAGTTCACTTCAGACAGAGCCCCGGGGGTTTTCCGCCACCTGTGCGCTCACGCGAACCCTGGCCAAGCTCGAAGGAATTACGCTTCGCCTTTGGATGGATGTATTTGACTCGTCCGCACCGTTTCGCGAAGTGGATACTACCGAGTCCGGAGAACTTCTGAAGGACTTCATCTGAAATCAAAGACGAGCAAGTCTCTCCATACTGAGCTGAGCTTTCAGGTTCTCGAGTAATGCGGCTTTCAAGGGAACGCTTCGTCTTTGTTTTGTGCGCTAAAAACTAAATCTCACGAGGAAAAACGCAACTCGGAACAAGACGCATCCCCGCATTTGAGGTAAGCACATCCGAAGCTGGATGATTGATTTTTGTTCCTGTCTTATGAGTTCGCGTTTCCTCGTTACAGTCGCGAAGAGGTTTCGCTCCGGTTAAAGAAAAAGCGGATCCGAAGTGAGTCCGGGGCTGTTGAGATGTTTTTGACGCGTGTTTGTGTTGGCGAGTTTTCTGGAGACTTCCCGAGAGAGAGTCCGTGGTTGTTGACATTTCGTGTTTGTGTGCCAATGCAAGGTTCTGTATTTTCTTAAACAGATGTATTTTCGCTAGCTGCCGTTACTCCGACTCTCACGGGGATTCCGCTTCGTGTTTAATCCGCTTCTACGCGCATCAGTCCGAAAGCACTTTTGTGGAATTCGCGTGCGGGTTTGATCTGGCGGAGACCGAGCGCTCGGGGTGGCGCGTGCTCTCTCTTCGCGCCGATCGCGGGACACATCGCGCGCGAGCGAGCGAGAGCGCGAGCGCTATTGATTTCCCGAGCCTCGCCCTTTTATGTGACGCTCGCCGCCCTTGTGAAACTTCCAATAAACGATTAAAAAGCTTGTAGCGATCAATAGATGCACGTGACCTTCAAACAAGTACGTGCACCTTTTGAGGTCGTCCACATTTGTGTTGTTCGCTTGAGGGTTGAGAGGTCTCTAGAAAGCACCTCGGCTCGTCGGAGATGTCCCAGCAGCGCGCTCGAGAGAGGAAACTTCATGGAGACACCGAGCTCCTTTCTTTCCAGTCTCGGAGGCGCTTCGCGACACCTCTCGCTGAAGTGGACTCGTGTGGAGCTGAGAAGGAGAATGCGTCGTGGGGAGTTCTTGCACAGTTCGTTGGTTTCTGGGGACGTGTTTGAAGACTCGTGGTTGGGTTCTCCTCGCTGTCGCTCCGCGGGGCACCCAGAACCGTTCCAGAAGCGACCTGGTGCTGTCTGCAGGAGTGCGGCTGTACTCATCATCGCTGTAAAAGCCTGTTCGAAACTCTCGAGGGCTGTTGGATGTGTGGTAGGCTCGTGAGGCCATACGGGTGCGTGCTTTGATGCGAATCGAACCTATACCTTCTTGCGTTTCGGCGAACTTTGGCCCGAGGCATGTGAAGCTCGTCTTGGTTTCACGTGTTCTTAGCGAACTGAGAGAAGCAAAGAGAAACTCCAGCAGGCTTGAAACGCAAACTTGGCTAAACATCTCCCCAAAAGTGTGGTCTTCATCCCTGTTTGGTGATGCTGTTCTATTTCTTGGCAGTTTTTGGGACACCTCGTGGTTTTGTTCTTGCTGAAGTTGTGCGTGTCTTTATGTTCGGATATGTTTTGAAGAATACAGGATTTTACTCGCTTGATTAAACTATTTCTTTAGTTTTTTTTTATAACAGACAGATGCGTTTCAGACTAAACACAAACTGCTATGAAACTAAAATATATTTGATCTTCTTTTTCCACTCAAATGAAAAACAACAGGATGTAAAAAAGACTTTTACAGTTCTTGTAATTGTTTTCTTTTGAAATAAACTCGCTTTTGTCTCGTTATTGTCGAGATGAAATTATTTTCGCTGTCACTCATCTGATGCCAATATTGTGTCCAAAATGGCCTCCGAAGAGCGAATCATTGACTCAGTTATAATTATAAACAGTTCCCATCTTTGATTGCTATTAATTTTGTTATTAGCAATTAGTTGTTGTCCGATGAACATTTGAGTTTTTAAATATGTTCCGTTCCTGAGAGCACAGCTTGTGTCTGGAATGGAGTCTCCTAGTTAAAAAGGTTGTTTTAAATACATAATTGGTGCTATTTTTAATGTTTGGAGCAAATATGAACATGTTTACTGGTATGATTAGCCGCGGGTCTCTGTGTCCGGGATGAACTGGAGCCCGCTGGGGAATGTTTCACAAGAATTCGGTCGCTAAATGCTTGGACGTGCGTTCGGTGTAATTAAAGGCAGCGGACGCTATTAATCAAACGTGGCGGAGCGTATCTCTGTGAATCCTGGTCAAAGTAAGTCCTGAATGAACAGATTTAGAGTTAGGCCTAGCTTTAGTGAGCGGGCCTTCATGCGGCTCATTTTTAAATGAGGATTTCAGAGCGATCTTTCGTGTAGAGTTCACTAAAAATCTTGCAAGTTGACCTTTGCGTTTTATTTAGATCTTTTGTAACTGCAGGAACGTATTGGAAATGCGATTTTTTTGTCCTGAAATGTATCAGTTTTTTGTAAATTGGTGAAAAAGTGTCTTCGAGTTAGACGAAAGTTAGACGAAACAAGTCAAAGCTGGAACTAAGAAGGAATTTAGAAGGAAAGCGTCACTTCCAAAGCCTTTCCGATGGAAGCAGAACATGAACGTTATTCAGCCTGTATGTTTTTTCTTCTAAATCTGTGTCTATGAGAGTTAAAAGAAAACAGTTTCGTTTGAAATTGTAGTTGAGTGAAGTCGGTTTAAGGGATGTGATGTTTAATGAGAAAATGTAAATGACCAATTATAGACTCTGGTTTTCATTTTTGTTTGGTTTTAAAACACTCCTCCCATTCATAAACAGAATCTGATCAAATATAATGTTATAAAACAACATTCCGCACGTTGTCTTTATTGGAAAATGTTTCTAATTTCTCTCAAATTAAGTGAAATGTTTGTATCGTGCTCATGTTTTTTTAATCGTGAGCTCGTAAGGTTCGTTCGAAGTGACTCCTGAGGTTTGAGAGAGAGAGAGAGGAGAAGAGAGAGAGACGAGAGAGAGAGAGAGAGAGAGAGAGAGAAGAGAGAGAGAGAGAGAGAGAGAGAGAGAGAGAGGAGAGAGAGAGAGAGAGAGAGAGAGAGAGGGATCATTATTCACGTGACTTCACGCCGGATTGCTAATGTTTTACCACAAGACAACCGGACGATTGATCCATAAGCTTTTTAGAAAGTCTTTTATTCTTCGTAACGTTCAGTTTTTATGCCAATGCCACCTGCCGTTATCGTTGCGTGGTGTCTGCTCCCGGTCTCGCCCCGCCGAAACCCCGGCTCACCGGCTTTGTTTATTTATAACCCGACAGCTCAGTGTGAGCTCACGCCTGCATGCATGTCCTCCTCCTCCTCCTCCCGGAGACTGCTGGACAGCAGCCCGTATTCCGATCCGATGTCGGCGGCAGATCTCCGAGAGAGAAAGCGCGACGCGTCCGCCCGGATCATACTGCGCTCCCCGCGGGTGGAACTCAGACCTGACAAGCCTCGACCCGAGCTGAAGGGGAGCCTGGGTTCAGGGAGTCTTTTCAGCCTCGACCTGAGCTGAAGGGGAGCCTGGGTTCAGGGAGTCTTTTCAGCCTCGACCCGAGCTGAAGGGGAGCCTGGGTTCAGGGAGTCTTTTCAGCCTCGACCCGAGCTGAAGGGGAGCCCGGGTTCAGGGAGTCTTTTCAGCCTCGACCTGAGCTGAAGGGGAGCCTGGGTTCAGGGAGTCTTTTCAGCCTCGACACGAGCTGAAGGGGGGCCCGGGTCCAGGGAGTCTTTTCAGCCTCGACCCGAGCTGAAGGGGAGCCTGGGTTCAGGGAGTCTTTTCAGCCTCGACCCGAGCTGAAGGGGAGCCTGGGTTCAGGGAGTCTTTTCAGCCTCGACCCGAGCTGAAGGGGAGCCTGGGTTCAGGGAGTCTTTTCAGCCTCGACCCGAGCTGAAGGGGAGCCCGGTTTCAGGGAGTCTTTTCAGCCTCGACCCGAGCTGAAGGGGAGCCTGGGTTCAGGGAGTCTTTTCAGCCTCGACACGAGCTGAAGGGGGGCCCGGGTCCAGGGAGTCTTTTCAGCCTCGACCCGAGCTGAAGGGGAGCCTGGGTTCAGGGAGTCTTTTCAGCCTCGACCCGAGCTGAAGGGGAGGCCGGTTTCAGGGAGTCTTTTCAGCCTCGACCCGAGCTGAAGGGGGGCCCCGGTCCAGGGAGTCTTTTCAGCCTCGATCCGAGCTGAAGGGGGGCCCGGGTCCAGGGAGTCTTTTCAGCCTCGACCCGAGCTGAAGGGGAGCCTGGGTTCAGGGAGTCTTTTCAGCCTCGACCCGAGCTGAAGGGGAGCCCGGGTTCAGGGAGTTTTTTCAGCCTCGACCCGAGCTGAAGGGGAGCCCGGGTTCAGGGAGTCTTTTCAGCCTCGACCCGAGCTGAAGGGGAGCCTGGGTTCCGGGAGTCTTTTCAGCCTCGACCCGAGCTGAAGGGGAGCCTGGGTTCCGGGAGTCTTTTCAGCCTCGACCCGAGCTGAAGGGGAGCCCGGGTTCAGGGAGTCTTTTCAGCCTCGACCCGAGCTGAAGGGGAGCCTGGGTTCAGGGAGTCTTTTCAGCCTCGACCCGAGCTGAAGGGGAGCCCGGGTTCAGGGAGTCTTTTCAGCCTCGACCCGAGCTGAAGAGGAGCCCGGGTTCAGGGAGTCTTTTCAGCCTCGACCCGAGCTGAAGGGGAGCCCGGGTTCAGGGAGTCTTTTCAGCCTCGACCCGAGCTGAAGGGGAGCCTGGGTTCAGGGAGTCTTTTCAGCCTCGACCCGAGCTGAAGGGGAGCCCGGGTTCAGGGAGTCTTTTCAGCCTCGACCCGAGCTGAAGAGGAGCCTGGGTTCAGGGAGTCTTTTCAGCCTCGACCCGAGCTGAAGGGGAGGCCGGGTTCAGGGAGTCTTTTCAGCCTCGACCCGAGCTGAAGGGGAGGCCGGGTTCAGGGAGTCTTTTCAGCCTCGACCCGAGCTGAAGGGGAGCCTGGGTTCAGGGAGTCTTTTCAGCCTCGACCCGAGCTGAAGGGGAGCCCGGGTTCAGGGAGTCTTTTCAGCCTCGACCCGAGCTGAAGGGGAGCCTGGGTTCAGGGAGTCTTTTCAGCCTCGACCCGAGCTGAAGGGGAGGCCGGGTTCAGGGAGTCTTTTCAGCCTCGACCCGAGCTGAAGGGGAGCCTGGGTTCAGGGAGTCTTTTCAGCCTCGACCCGAGCTGAAGGGGAGCCTGGGTTCCGGGAGTCTTTTCAGCCTCGACCCGAGCTGAAGGGGAGGCTGGGTTCAGGGAGTCTTTTCAGCCTCGACCCGAGCTGAAGGGGAGCCTGGGTTCAGGGAGTCTTTTCAGCCTCGACCCGAGCTGAAGGGGAGCCCGGGTTCAGGGAGTCTTTTCAGCCTCGACCCGAGCTGAAGGGGAGGCTGGGTTCAGGGAGTCTTTTCAGCCTCGACCCGAGCTGAAGGGGAGCCTGGGTTCAGGGAGTCTTTTCAGCCTCGACCCGAGCTGAAGGGGAGCCCGGGTTCAGGGAGTCTTTTCAGCCTCGACCCGAGCTGAAGGGGAGGCCGGGTTCAGGGAGTCTTTTCAGCCTCGACCCGAGCTGAAGGGGAGCCCGGGTTCAGGGAGTCTTTTCAGCCTCGACCCGAGCTGAAGGGGAGCCCGGGTTCAGGGAGTCTTTTCAGGGGTTAATGCTGGCCATGCTGTCGCCTGAGTTTGGGGAAATGAGAGGTTAAGAGAAAATCAGATGATTACGAGCTGCTGCCAATATTTCAATGCTTTTTGTACCACGAACTCAGAAGCGCCAGTTTTTCACAATCGTTCACAGTTTTTTCAATACATTTAACAACCTTCCTAAACTCTTAACACGATTAGCACAACGTGCATAGGTAGGTGATACGCATTTTCTGTTGCTTCACTCAGAAAAAAGGTATGAAACTGTACCTTTTAAAGTACAATTGCCGTGGTACACTGAAGGGTTCAATTTTGTTCCTATATTTATACTTTTTTGCCATTAAAGGGGCATTTTGTGACACTTAAGGTACAAAATTGTGCCTTAAGGACCATTTTAGGCAGCAATTGTAAAAAAACAACACTGTAAGTCAACTGTTTAATAATTTAGATAAAAGTTTTCGGTTCTGCGTTTAAAAGTTTCAAATCTACTCAACCATTATTAGAACAAATTTATCTAAAGAACACTTTCCCCTTTTCATTATCTAAAAACAAAATCAGGCCTTCCCCTAATGTCGAAAATAAACTCGAAAGATAAAAAAGAATGATCCGTCATCTACGTGCTTTTATCACTTTCGAATCTCATTTTGGTTATTTATGTTGTATTCTGAGATGAACTCACTTCATTAAACACAGAAAACATGATATTCGTTCTTATTATATTAGTTTTATTAGCCTTTAAAAAATCATTTTTTCTCATGTGTTTTTCAATGATTTCGTCAGTTTTACAAATAGTTTGGAAGCTGTTTCTATTTTCTTTTCTCAAACCAAGTCCTAAAATTGTGCCAGATCTAATATTAGCGGGGAAAATACTTTTCTTTTTTTCGGAATTAAGACACGCGTTTTTTTTGTTGCTATATTTTATAAGCATGCAAGCTTTTTTTGTTTCCAAAGTTCTTATTTCTTGTGTTCTTCTTTCTTTGTGTTGTTTCTAGTCTGTAGAGAGTTTACACTAAATTTCATTGCGACAGAGTGCAAAATAGCGCAAAGATTTGACAAAATGTTCATTCTTGCCAAATGAGTTTTTATTTTCCTTTTAGTCCTGAAAGATATATCTTAGGCCAGTCTTCTTGTGATGAACGCGTTCTGCCTGGATACGCTTTAAAACAAAACTAAAACAAGCTCTTTTGCACGCGAATTCTGGCTTCAACGCAGAAATCGCTCTCAGGAAAAAAAGGTATGAAACTGTACCTGTTAAGGTACAATGTCCGTCACTGGAGAGGTACTATTAAAGGGGAAATTTTGTACCCCAAGAAACAAAACTGTTCCTGCCCGGTGCCTTTTTTCTGACAGTATACCTAAAAGCGTCACAATAGGACCTTAATGTACAATTTTGTACCTTAGGTGTTTGCAACTTACTTTCTTGGGATACAAAACTGCCCCTTTAATGGTACAAAAGTCTAAAAATAGGAACAAAATTGAACCCTTCAGGGTACCACCCCAGTCATGGCCATTCTACCTTATTCTACACTTTCATAGCTTTTTTTCTGAGAGTGCACCTGTCTCCGGCGAGTTTTTTTATTTTTATTATTATTTTTAGATAAATGCGTGGATGTTTAAATGAGCTTCTTTCTGAAATTCTGATCAAGATCTGTGAAACGCGGGTGTCAAAAGAACACTCGAGAGTTCTGCGGTAAAAAGCGGCTTCGCAGCGGCTGCGCGAGGGAGGAGGGAGGCGAGGAGGCGCGCCGGGTCGGGTTTCGGTGTTCGGCTCCCGCTGGGGACGTCACGGTTTGAGTGAAGCTTCTCCAGGACCCGATAGGTCCCGCGGGACGCCTCGCGCTGTTACAGGGGAGCTCTTCTGCTCTCCCCGCTTCAGCGCGCTTCTGCGCCGCAGCGGGAGCCCGGAGTGCCCCGACGCCTACCCGCGGATGCATTGTTTTCTTCCCCCCGCGCAGGGTTTCTTTTGTCCCTTTTTCTCACACGTTCAAAGCTGAAGTGCTTGATAATAGATTAAACAGATACGGGCCGCACGTTGTGCTCGAGGCCCATCTAAAAGTTTCTGAGAAGCGAAGCGCGATCGTATCTCCTCGCTCAGCGCGGAGAGCTGTGGTAGAGAGACATCGCGGTGTCTCTGGAGAGAGAGAGAGAGAGGGAGGAGAGAGAGAGAGAGAGAGAGAGGGAGGGAGCTGTGCGGCTGCAGCGGGGGCCGCTCGCGGAATGCGCTCGCTCGCTCGCGGCGCCCGCTGCTCGCAGCAGTTCCTGTTTCGCGTGTCGCAGCTGAATGTCTGCTGGCGACTCATCGCTTCTGTATGCGTCGCGTCAACAGAACGCTCGCCCTGACCGCGGTAGATTCTGTTTTATATCAGGGTTCACACACAAACACGCTTCTCTCCCCAAAACTGCGCTTTACAGTCGTTTCTTAGTTTGTAACTGATTTATTGTTTGATTCATGAGTCTTTAAAGCTTGTTATTTGAAAGTAAATCAATGCATTGATTGTATAACTGCTGCTGCAAATGCACAATGCGATATGTTAAATGAGTGCAAACGGTGCAAATACTAGTTTAAAACTCGTTTAGTTGTTGTGTTGTGTTTAGAGTTTAATGGCTATTAAAAGCAGGATGCATCGGAATCTGTTGGCAGGTCGCCACTGTTGGACAATGAAAATAAATCTGCATATTTTAGGTTTAAAATTTATTTAACTTTTTAACTACCAACCCCAAACGATTGTCACTGTATCTTATTTGTTTTTTTTTTTTTGTTTACTGTTTGGAAAATCAAAGGAAAAGATCTGTTCTGTATCAAGTGAAAAGCAAAAATGTTTAAATTCCTATGATTCATGAAGATGATTCGAATACACTAAGTTGTTTTAATAATCTTTCATAAAGTTGTAATATGACGATTCATTTTGGGGGGATTTTCATATACATGTACAGTACTGTCACCAAAGAAAGCCGTTTGCTATCCATTAATTATATAAAAACATGTGGAAAAATGTATGCAGATATTAGTGATATAAGGAGCTAAGAAGTACAAATAGTTTTTCAATAGTTTTTTTTTTTTGGTGTGACAGTAAAAGGGTTAAGTGAGACAGATTTGCATCATGAGAATTAGAAGATGCGCCGAATTGGGGCGGAAAAGTGGCGCAGTGGTGGAGTTGGTCGTTCTGTAACTGGAAGGTTGGTGGTTCAATCCCCGCTAGGGCCTGCCGTTGTGGCCCTGGGCAAGCCACCTCTCCCACATTGCCCAGTATGGATGAGTGTGACTGGTGGGGTGTGTTTGGTGGATGTGAGTGACTGGTGGGGTGTGTTTGGTGGATGAGAGTGACTGGTGGAGTGTGTTTGGTGGATGTGAGTGACTGGTGGGGTGTGTTTGGTGGATGTGAGTGATTGGTGGGGTGTGTTTGGTGGATGTGTGTGACTGGTGGGGTGTGTTTGGTGGATGTGAGTGACTGGTGGGGTGTGTTTGGTGGATGTGTGTGACTGGTGGGGGGTGTTTGGTGGATGTGAGTGACTGGTGGGGTGTGTTTGGTGGATGTGTGTGACTGGTGGGGTGTGTTTGGTGGATGTGTGTGACTGGTGGGGTGTGTTTGGTGGATGAGTGTGACTGGTGGGGTGTGTTTGGTGGATGTGAGTGACTGGTGGGGTGTGTTTGGTGGATGTGAGTGACTGGTGGGGTGTGTTTGGTGGATGTGAGTGACTGGTGGGGTGTGTTTGGTGGATGTGAGTGACTGGTGGGGTGTGTTTGGTGGATGTGAGTGATTGGTGGGGTGTGTTTGGTGGATGTGTGGTGACTGGTGGGGTGTGTTTGGTGGATGTGAGTGACTGGTGGGGGGTGTTTGGTGGATGTGTGTGACTGGTGGGGTGTGTTTGGTGGATGTGAGTGACTGGTGGGGTGTGTTTGGTGGATGTGAGTGACTGGTGGGGTGTGTTTGGTGGATGTGAGTGATTGGTGGGGTGTGTTTGGTGGATGTGTGTGACTGGTGGGGTGTGTTTGGTGGATGTGAGTGACTGGTGGGGTGTGTGGTGGATGTGAGTTATTGGTGGGGTGTGTTTGGTGGATGTGAGTGACTGGTGGGGTGTGTTTGGTGGATGTGAGTGATTGGTGAGTGTGTTTGGTGGATGTGAGTGACTGGTGGGGTGTGTTTGGTGGATGTGAGTGACTGGTGGGATGTGTTTGGTGGATGTGTGTGACTGGTGGGGTGTGTTTGGTGGATGTGAGTGACTGGTGGGGGGTGTTTGGTGGATGTGAGTGATTGGTGGGGTGTGTTTGGTGGATGTGAGTGATTGGTGAGTGTGTTTGGTGGATGTGAGTGACTGGTGGGGTGTGTTTGGTGGATGTGTGTGACTGGTGGGGTGTGTTTGGTGGATGTGTGTGACTGGTGGGGGGTGTTTGGTGGGGTGTGTTTGGTGGATGTGAGTGACTGGTGGGGTGTGTTTGGTGGATGTGAGTGACTGGTGAGTGTGTTTGGTGGATGTGAGTGACTGGTGGGGTGTGTTTGGTGGATGTGAGTGACTGGTGGGGTGTGTTTGGTGGATGTGTGTGACTGGTGGGGGGTGTTTGGTGGATGAGTGTGACTGGTGGGGTGTGTTTGGTGGATGTGTGTGACTGGTGGGGTGTGTTTGGTGGATGAGTGTGACTGGTGGAGTGTGTTTGGTGGATGTGAATGACTGGTGGGGGGTGTTTGGTGAATGTGTGTGACTGGTGGGGTGTGTTTGGTGGATGTGAGTGACTGGTGGGGGGTGTTTGGTGGATGTGAGTGACTGGTGGGATGTGTTTGGTGGATGTGTGTGACTGGTGGGATGTGTTTGGTGGATGTGTGTGACTGGCGGGGGGTGTTTGGTGGATGAGTGTGACTGGTGGGGTGTGTTTGGTGGATGTGTGTGACTGGTGGGTGTGTTTGGTGGATGAGGTGTGACTGGTGGAGTGTGTTTGGTGGATGTGAATGACTGGTGGGGGGTGTTTGGTGAATGTGTGTGACTGGTGGGGTGTGTTTGGTGGATGTGAGTGACTGGTGGGGGGTGTTTGGGTGGATGGGAGTGACTGGTGGGATGTGTTTGGTGGATGTGTGTGACTGGTGGGATGTGTTTGGTGGATGTGTGTGACTGGCGGGGGGTGTTTGGTGGATGAGTGTGACTGTGGGGTGTGTTTGGTGGATGTGTGTGACTGGTGGGGTGTGTTTGGTGGATGAGTGTGACTGGTGGAGTGTGTTTGGTGGATGTGAATGACTGGTGGGGGGTGTTTGGTGAATGTGTGTGACTGGTGGGGTGTGTTTTGGTGGATGTGAGTGACTGGTGGGGGTAGGGTGTTTGGTGAATGTGTGTGACTGGTGGGGTGTGTTGGTGGATGAGTGTGACTGGTGGGGTGTGTTTTGGTGGATTGAGTTGACGGTGACTGGTGGGGTGTGTTTGGTGGATGAGTGTGACTGGTGGGGTGTGTTTGGTGGATGAGTGTGACTGGTGGGGTGTGTTTGGTGGATGTGAGTGACTGGTGGGGTGTGTTTGGTGGATGTGTGTGACTGGTGGGGTGTGTTTGGTGGATGTGTGTGACTGGTGAGGTGTGTTTGGTGGTGGGCAGGAGGTCGTAGGCGCAGAATGGCAGCCACGTTCTGTCAGACTGCTCCAGGGCAGCTGAGGGCTACCAAGGTAGCTTACCACCACCAGAGTGTGAATGAATAATGCTCTGATAATTGTAAAGCATTTTTGAATGTCAAGAAAAGCGCTATATAAATTATAAGGCATTATTATTATTATTATTATAGAACATTCAAGAATAAACTTATTCCGTCTGCCGCTATTTCTGGTTTCCCAAATGAGCTACTTTGAGGAAGTTCCGTGATTGAATGAGCAGCCAAAATTTCAACTTTGAAAAAGTTAAGATATTTGTACTTCCTGGAGCTGTGCAGTGAATAGAAACTGAATTGCAATCGGAGTTAACGTTGGCACACTAGGCATATCCCAAAGACCTGAAAAAATGGAGATACATACGTTTTTTTCCTCACAGGATTTAAACAATTCCGTTAAATATAATTAACATATCTATTTTACTAAAGTTCTTGAAATATCAAATTGTAAAGGCATGCTTGGCTCAATTTTAATTTCACAAGGTGTTGCATGTTTCACTAAAATGAAATGCTTAAAAAAATCATCAATCAAATCGCAGTCCGTGTCAGAAAAATCGTAACTAGATCTTTTCTCAGTTGATTGCGTAGCTCTATTCCGTGGCATCTTTAATGAATATTTCATACACTCTTCGTACTGCGACAGCACACAATTCTGAACCACACTAAACCGAAAAAACCTGGTCTGCGCGCACTGTCCGCACAGATTCAAGATCATCTATCCAATCACATGTAAATCACTTGCAAACGTGCAACTTCCAGTCTTTGCGAACTCTCGTGTCACAGATGGCAAAATGAGCGATGTTTACGAAAAGCCTCTTGTCTCCAGGTTTTAAACGTTTGGTGTGTTTTTGTTGTTGAAGACTTTGACATCGGTGTCAATGAGGATCTGCTCACTTCTGATCCCAGCCTCAAGTGGTCAGTCGATGAATTGCAGTTTGTAAAATGTAGATGTTACATTTACAGAAACTCCTATTTTATATTAGAGAAAAATCTCAGAGTAACTGCCATTACTTTTGGCAGATTTTCTTGTACATTGAATAAACAGGAGGTAACATGGAGAAGTGCATGCTGTTTGCAGAGAAAACAGTTTAAAAAAACTGATGACGCTCATGAGCTACACGAAAGTGGAATACGTGTCATGCTAATGCGCTTCCAGCTTCCTATCCAGCTTTATTCTAATCTCCTGTTTATGTAATTTATAAAACATTACCATCACTTTAAGAGATTCTAGCTAGCATGGCAGATTGATTTAGGATTAACCGCACTCCAAGAGCTGATTGCTGCTTTTAGGACTGCGTGCAATTTTTCACTTGAGCCCTCACTGCAAAAACTCACACCCCAGGAGTTAAACATTTAACACTTTCTCCGGTGCTCAGCTCACTTTATAATATCTTCTGTTATTCTGTCAGCACCAACCGGATGTGAGCGCTTTCACGCTGACTGGTGCTCAGCCACACTCCAGAAGCTATCTGAAGAGCTCTGGGGTAAATCCCGTAATTTAAAAGACTCTTGTTTTCTAGAGGCTAAAAATCGAGCCGTTTTTTAGACGCTCTGTTTGATCACAAGCTCTTATTTGAAAGAAAATGAATTGAAGAATGTCCAGTCAAAGTTCATTTAAATCAAGGACCTCAAACTCCATTCCTAGAGGACCACAGGCGTGCACTGCCCAACCTTAACCGAGCACACCTGATTCCACTATTTCAGCTCATCTTAGCTTGTTTGAAGCTATTTAAATACAGAGGTGGAACAAAAACCAGCCCTGGCTCCAGGATTGACTTTGAGACCCCTGATTTAAGTTTTCACGACTTGAAAATGTGAAAACATTAGCGTCATAAATATAGTGATTGTAATGTTTTCAATCAGATTCTTAAGCCTTTACAAGCCAGGTGACTGCAAACAGTCTTTTAAAAATGATTTTAAAACGAGTTAAGTGAATTGGTTCTGTAAAAAAAACAGTGATCCAAATTTTAATATTTTATCAGTGTTCTGTAAAGGGTAAAAGTTCCTTAAAACATTTACAATAATATTTCTCCTCTTTTAAATCTTTATTTTTTGCGGAGCTAATGAATATTTAGCAAACAATTTTATCATATTGTAAACCCAGAATAATAAGTATTTTTACTAAGTTGTGTATAAAATTACATTTCCTCCAACAACTTCAGCATGTAGCACAATTTCAATCACATTTCAACTTAGTTTATATTTGATAAATTCTAGGTTTGCTTGGAGTGCTTTTTAAAGGTGAATTTTAAAACAATTTCTGATACTTAAATATTTGTATTATTACTTTAAACCTTTATTATCTGTAAGTGCCTACTACTCCATTAGCAAAAAGAGATAATTTTAATAATTTTTAATAATAATGTTTTGTTACCTCTGATTGTTTTGGTCGATAAACTTCTATGTTCTTTGTTTATTTTGTTCAACAATATTGTGATATACGCATAAAATCTTCCTTAAAATGCATAGAATGCTTGCTATGTGACGGGAAAACTGGGTAAAAGATTCTGGGCTCTAAACAAATGAGTTAAATCCTGTTTAGATATCAAAAAGAGAGTTTTATGAGGCTAAAACTGTAAAAAAAAACACTGTTTTTTCGAGAATTGTTTCTTTTTTCCCTTTTTTTGCAAATTTTGTTCAGCCATAAAGAAAATACCCAAAGTATATACATAAAATACATAAAGAATACATAAGAATATGTAAGAAAGTACATAAAGAGAATGGTTTCTTCATGTTTTTGAAATCTTTTTTTTTTACTGCTAGGAAACATTCTTCTTTTTCTTTCTCAATTATTTCTTACCTCAAAAAGCATCCTCGCTCATAGAGTGTATGGATTTTTCATCGTATATTTTAAGTGAAAGCAATAAAATGAGCGCTTAGTCATGAGGATAAAAATATCTTGCAATTATATTGGTACTTTTAACGTTTATCTCCTGTAAGTATCTTTATCATTTGCAACAATTCGTGCTTGTTTCACATTTTTGTATCAAATTTGCACGTCAAATAATTGCTTTAGGATATGTAAAAAAAGCTTTATTTTATATAACAAAAGTAGGACATGCACATAAAATCTTAGAATTCATAGAACGCTTTCTTCAAAAAGGGAATTTTTTTTATTAAAGTCGTTTCAAGATATGATGCTCTAGACAAATCTGTTACATCTATAAAATCCTAGAAATAATTGGTTAAATAGTGTTTAGATATCAAAATTGCACTTTTATGAGGCTAAAACTCATATATTTTTTGTGAAAATTTTGTTCTGCCATAAAGAAAATACCCATGAAGCATTATTTTCAAGTTCCTCAAGCTGTTATTTCTTACCACGAAAACACAAAAAGCATCCTCACTCACAAAGTGCAGGGCGTATTTATTCATTCATTCATTCATTCTTCATGTCGGCTTTCTTCCCTTTCGGGGTTGCCACAGCGGAATGAACCGCCAACTCTCTGGCATATGTTTTACGCAGCGGATGCCCTTCCAGCCGCAACCCATCGCTGGGAAACATTCACACACTCATTCACTCTTTAACACTATGGACAATCATTCTTACTCAATTCTCTTATACCGCATGTCTTTGGACTTGTGGGGGGAAACCGGAGCACCCGGAGAAAACCCACGCGATCACGAGGAGAACATGCAAACTCCACACAGAAATGCCACCTGCCCCAGCCGAGCCTAGAACCAGCGACCTTCTTGCTGTGAGACGACCGTGCTACCCACTGCGCCACCGTGACGCTCAGGGCGTATTTATCATATCCTAAATGAAACGTACCAATAATTTGAGCGCTTATTCATGAGGATAAAGCATCTAAAACATCGCACAACTCCAGCCCTCGTGAAGCCTTTTGCTTGGCTTGAGAGCCAAGGTGATTAGAAGCAGAGATAAATCAGCGCACGGAGCTTGCCTCACCTGCATGAAGCGCAGACAAAGCCCCCGGTGCGCTCGCCTCGTGATTGATGTCTTTGAGAGCGGAGCTTTCTTCCCTCCACGGGGGGCGAGCACCCCTTTTACTGAAGCGCCCCTCGGATGCATAATGCGCTCGCCCCCGCTGGTGCAGTGAAAGAGCGGGTCAGCGAGGGAAGGAAAATGAGGCCGCAGGGAGCGAGGCGAGTGGGCTTCCCCATGGCAGGGTCGGATTAAGGCTTTGAGGGGAGTCAGGGGAGGGAGGGAGGCAACAGTTTCTGTTGATGAAGTTTAATGATGCTGGAATACAGTATAATGGAACGATTGGAAGGGGGTTTGTGTTTATTCATGCCTCTCTTAACTGCATGTCCAGTGGTGCTGGGGAAGCGTTCGGGTTGCTATGGAAGGGACGCATGCACATCTGTCTGCGTGTCTATGTGTAGGTTGGTTTGATTGATGACGGAGGGCGAGCTGTCTCGCTCTTTCAATAGCAGGGACTGTGGCCAGGTCTCCAGATAAGCTCTGCGTCTGCGTCATTGAAATCCGCGGTCTGTAGAGGCATCAATAACCGAGGCACAGCTCAACAAAGCTCCGCTGTAATGTCTTGCTGAGCTGTGGGGCCGGGCGGTAGTGTTTGGGGGAGGGGTGAAATCAGATGACTGGATTCTCTGCTGTAATGATGCCCCCCTCCCAACTCTCTGTTACGACTACTGAACACAGAGGATTCCTTATCAGGGCACTCGCTCTGAGATAACAAGGCACGTGGCCTGGTGATCATTCGTCGAGACGAAGGCATGTGGAGGTTGAGGAGAAGGCCAAGGCCTCACGATGAAGAGGTCATCTCTCATTTTCCCCCTCTCCTCTCTCAGGGTCACGATCGGGGTTCGTTTGTGCTGACAGGTTTGAGCGGTGTATGAATAGATAGAAGAGCTTGGTAAATATTCACTCTTTTTTTTTTTCTCCCCCAACAGAGAATCGTCCTAATGGGATGTTGAAGACCGGCAAATCTGTTGAGAACTAGCAGAGAAATATTCTCCTCAATCAAAGCATGGTAAGCGCTTCCATGTTACGTCTGCACTTGCATCTCGGCAGATTTCACACCACCCCTTCCCGCGGAGATAAATCAACCGGTCATGCGCGTGAAGAGCGTAATCACCTGTTTTCTCATTAAAAATCTCTGCCGTTGACGGATGAGCTTGCTCTGAAGCAGAAGTCCCAGTCAGGTGTACAAAAAAAATAAACATGTATCATGCTAAAACTTACGACTGCCGATTTCAATTATCCTGCCTGGTCTTGTGTTATTTTTGTATAAAAGTACTATTTTTCAATCTTAAAAGTCCCTTAAAGACACTTTTTGTATCGAATACATAAGCACCTAAGGTAGTTTTCACCACCAATACACTACATTTGAAAGATGTGAATCGATTAATCATGATTAATCGCATAATTGTAACTAATGAACTCATATTTGATCACATTCTCTCTGTTTCCATTGTACATGAAAATGTTTTAAACTACAATCAACAAGTGCTTAGACAAATATTTAAGCTGTTTGCAAATGTAATTAATGAAAAGTGAACCAAAACTCAAGATTGAATCTAAAGAGTTGAATTGTTATGAGATTTTTCAAAGAATGTATTCACGTTTATTTAACATGTGGACCAAAAGAACATTTTAAAGCACTGTATACAATCCTAGCTCTAGTAACGTTGGCCAATTGTATCTCTCCAAACGGTGAATGACAGGTTCGAGACAAGCCGCAAGCTCAGTTTCCACTGGTTTTGCAAAAATTCTGTGTGCAGGATAAAAAATAAAAAAAAAACTTTTCATAGAGGTTTTCAGAAATTGCTGCTGTGTTTATGTGGATAAATGAGGAAACTGCTGAAAAAACACTCTTTAAAAATAAATTTGCCTACCTGGACGGAGCCTAAAAGCCCAGTTTCTTCAAAGATTCAGACAGAATATGTGCTCTGTGTGAGCAGTCTTTTGATGAACTTAGTGCTGTTGAAATAAAATGTTGGTTAAAATGTTAATAACGCATTTATTTGACATCCCTGATAAATAAAGTGTGTGAATGGAATGAATTGTTGTCTCTCATCACAAATGCCTCAATCAACAAAGCCCTGCCCCAAGCCTCGCTCCAGGGAGAAGAGCAAAGGAAGCAGTTTAGTCAATCTGAAATATCTCTGAGATTCACACCATGAAGTGAGCGAAAGCGGACACCTTTAGCACTAGAATTAACAAAAATTATTTGAGAGCATCTAAAATTGTAGCGAAAATCACTCAGTCATATACCCTGATAAAAATGGATGGACGTCTTTTGAGTGATTCAATTCAGCAATCGTTTCAGTGGTGTGTCTGCGCTGTCCTTTATTTAAAATTGAACATCCCTTTCTCTAAAAAGATTTGAGTGGTTGTTGTTTGTCAGCTGAGCAATATTGATGTTTGTTTGCTGCTTTATCTACTCTCCCTCTTGATTTTCTTGCGTTCCAGGTGGATGCGAGTGCAGCCTGCAGAATGAACCCTCTCAGTGCACTCGGCATCGATCGAACCAGCTTGATGCGGGAGAGCCTGCGTGTTCATGGAGGGATGGTGTACCCACCAGGAATCCAGGCGCTATCTTCAGAAAAGGGTTATGTTGGTGACAGGATTCCCAACTTGCTCTACAAACCAGATGTTTCGCTAGATGGCAGAAAGGCCACAAACAGTTACGTCGGACTGTATAAAAGTTCCCAACCAGGGCTTCAGAAACCACTGATTGTACCTGTGTCAGGCGCAGATGCTTTAGGGCTGGACAGACGGGTTGTGCCAGGAGATAAGCCCCCAGAACTGGGCATCAATGGTGGGAGCAGCTATATGCGAGTTCCTTGGTTGAGTCCCTACCATGACGCTGGAATGTACTCTTTCTTAGACTCCAGTAAATACGCTGCTTTGAACATGTACAAAGCAGCAATTCTCTCCCAGCCTCCACCTTATCTTCCTCAGCACTTAGCCTATCAGTCGCTATGTGCTGGAGCCGGAGGTAGTGCAGCTGGTGCAGAGCGCTTGTTTTACATGCCACCCTATCCACCTGCACCCATATCTTCACCCCTTGCACCCCCTCTCAGGATCCCTACCGCCACTGTAGCCCCCACTACACTGTCGCCGATGATGCACCACCAGGACAAAGCTGTACAGAGCATTGGTCCCAGGATTCACCATGAGCCCTCCGCTTTTGGGCAGCAGACCCTCCATCAGACACAACCTCACCATCAGTCATCTAGTGAAAGGCAGCAAAGCAGCAGTGGAAGTAGTTCCAGCAACAGCAAGTCTGTCCGCACGCCATCCAGCAAAAGTGCAAGCAGCACCAGCAGTAATGCTAGCAACTCCAGTTCAATGGTTGCAGGGGACTCATGTCCTTCCTTTGCAATGCAGCCACCTCGTCCCTCACAACGCCCCCCGCACCCTCCTGCGGCTCCTCCACCTCCTCTAGTGGAAGGCAAGCCTCTTTATAGGAGTCCTTCCTCATCGTCATCATCTTCACCTTCAGTTGCTCATCCTGTCTACATGAGCAGCATGTCACAGGAGCTACGCTCTCCAATTAGGTCTTCTGGCCAGAAACATAAATCCAAAGAAGCTGTCACGGAGTCCAACAGAAGCACTGGCAATGAAAAAAAGGGCTCCGGCTCACCTGCTAAAACATCTTCTGAGAAGGCACCTCAACAGGGGCCTGTTACCAAAGACCCAGCAGACAAGCCTTTAGACTTGTCTGGCAAAATCATGGAATTTGAAGGCCCTTCGAATGGATACCCTGCCAAATTAGAAGCCTTAGCCAAGCTTCCCTATCCCCCCACAGCCCGTTACGGACTTCCACCTAACAGGGAACTTTTAAAGGAAACCCTTTCTCAATCATCCTCTAATGTTAGCACTTCCTCTAAAACCCCAGAAAGGCCGGAGATCATTAGCACTTTAGCTTCTTCCTGGGTTGTGCCAAGTCCTTCCCAGACAATCACCTCTGAGCCTAGTCAAAACAAAGGAATCAAAAGCAAGAATCTTGAAAATGTTATTCCGCATTCGAGAAGTTCTTCTTGTCCTAGGACTGATGATCAAAACAGTGTCTCAGTTCAGAGTTCTACACCTGTGGTCATGACTACTGCTACACAGCCATCATCAGTCTCACCAACTCCCAACCAGGCAGAAAAGATCTCTACTAGTAACCATGGTGGCAGTCACCATCAAAGGCCTTCAAAGACACTGAAAAAAGCAGAAAACCCTGAAATTGCCTTCAAGCCCCAAGCATCACATTTAGAGAATGGACACAATCCAAGCCACCTCTACATGCCACAGAGTGAAACTTACCTCCCTCCCAATTTAGCATTCTCAAACCGATACCTTTCATACCCTGTTCCGGAGAGTTACCACATGCAGTTGTCCGGAAAAGGTCCAGTCTATCCTCACCCAGTTCTATTGGGCAACAACAGCCTCTACTCCGCACGTTTGCCTCCCAAACCTACCATCCCATACGGAATCCCTTCCACCCATGCAGAATTTCTGACCTACCATGACTCACAAGAGATGGTCCATCCGTTAATGTCTCCGCACCTTCCCTTAGACCACAAAGCTTCAGAGCGTCTGGATCTCAGGCACAGATCCCATGACAAGAATTGGCACCACGACGAGTCTCCCTTCAAGCGCCAGAGCATCACCGACACAGACGCAGACTACAAATCTGACAGGGAGACTGACACTTTAGGCTCAAAGTCTCAAAGCAAGCATCACACAGTGAATAAGGAAGAGATTGTCTGCATCGACCTGGTCCAAGATGACACAGATGGCAGTCCAGAACCAGACAAGCACAGTGCCATCGATGCCAAATCCAACGAGCCAGCTAAGCCAGTCGGCAGCGGGACAGGCATGGGGAATGAGAGTTCTGGTAATTCTGAGGGGAAAGAGCCAGAGCTCATGCAGATCTTGCGCTCTGGCCAACCTCCTACATCGTGGCCAACTGATTCAGAGAGACAGGCAGCGGTATGCAGTCCACAGATCCCAGCGAACTCCCCCGTGCACAGCCAGAGTGGGGAAAGCTCTTCTGAGCATAGCCCACTCCCAGACATGCTGGAAGAGCAGACGCAACGCTGTGCCAGAACCTCCGGGGAAAGGTTTCGAGCTAATGAAGCGGGATTCAAAGTTGATCACATACACGATAATCGACAATTCATAGATCTTGGCAAAGATGAACAAGAAGATGCAGAATCCCATGAGGATGACGAGGAAGGATCTGGGTTATCGAAACACAAGAAGTCGAGTTTGGCCAAGAGAATAGCCAACTCTTCAGGCTACGTTGGCGACCGAATCAAGTGTGTCACCACTGAGCTGTATGCAGACTCCAGCAAACTGAGCCGGGAACAGAGAGCGTTGCAGGTGAGTTGCACATTTTCGTTACAAATACACCTTTGTACACTTCTTTGCTCTTACTAGACACAAGCAGCATGTCTTAAGGTACTTCCCTTAGACTCATACTTGGATATCACACTACCAGTCAAACAATTGTAATCGCTTATATTTTTCTTGCCATTTGGCCCAACAGTATTTCAAGCAGAGGGTCATCAAGGGCTCTGACTGCATTAGAGAGATCAGTCTCTGGTTATAAACCCGATCTTATGGGAGATGCTCCAGGAACACGGGGTGAACTGTATCAGATTATCTTGAGAAATAACTCTCTAGAGTGCCTAAGATCTTGGAGAATGGAATTCCTCTAAAAAGGAGGTTTGGTGTTTTGTGAATATTTTCCCTCAAACTCATTTCTAACGTTAACAGTCTTTTTCCTTCTATGTTTACTGCTCAGACCCATTTAAGTTATGTTGCCTTGGAGAATAATAACATTCTCATGATGCCTGTGTGATTCCGAACTTGTGAAGGTTTTTTGAAGCTAATTGGAGATCTCGTAACCTACATGAATTCAGCCTAGCAGGTTTCGGCCCCTGGTGTGAATCTGTCAAACACGTTTTAAGCACCAGCTCTCACATGAGAGAAGTTGAGTGTTTGCACAAGAACTTCTAGTTTTCGACTGGAAGGGTTAACAGAGTGCTGTCTGGAGCGGCTTTACCAGCCGTGTGGAAGCGCAGCTGCTGAATGTTTGAGTATGCACAAATGTCATGGCCTTGCTAGCACATACACTGCAGGCGACTGTTAACCCGCAGGTGAGCCCCGACGACTGGTGTGTGCTTGTCTGTGGGGCATAGCCAAACATTATCACACACAGACGTCCATCTTGTGCTGCTTTTCTCTCTTTCTTCAAGTGGACACCCTGCTAGACCCAAGGTAGTAGTGTTTGATTTTTAGCAGACCCCCATGTTAAATTAAATTTAGCAGATTTGTTTCTGATAGTGACAATTAGTGTCTGTCCAAAGGAAAAGTGATTAGAGCTATCAGCCACTGATGGAATGCCTTCGTGACGAAGGGCTACCAGAATCTCTCTGTTCTGAAAATAACAGATAAAGATGGAATAGTTCTTCCTGAAACATTTTAACAAGTCAGAGACCACTTTGAAAACCAAACAAGTCAGACAAACCCTCCCAGCGCTGACGGAATGTGACATCTTTCAATCAAGGCATACAGGAAGTTGTGGAAAAATGTATTCTCTCTGTAGAATACGAAATCTCACCAGGTTACGTAGCTGCATCTTATTAAGAGGAAACTTGTTATTCAAAGAAGTTCTGAACTTGTATAGTTTCAGATTAGATGTTGCCATTTTGACAATGAACAATTTTACGCATATGCTAAAACTTTTTTTTCTCTCAATATTATAGAAAAATCATTAGTTTTTCTAGAAATTATGATTTTTTTTATGATTGTAGCCAACCCGCAAGAGCACTTTATACTGTTGGCGCAATAGCTAAACACTGTCTGCCTTAGCTGGAGCCATTAGCCCACCACGACTGACAGACATCTCGCTCCACTCCGCTTGTTCCTCACAAGTGTGGTTTCAGAGCAGAGGCTGCCATAGTGGTGAAAATCAATGTTAGGTGTATAAATGAACTAAATATTCCTTGATCATAGTTCACGTGACTTGTAACCTACAATATATATATATTTGCGATATACAAATCTTGTCGATCCATATCAGCAGTTACCAAAACAATTTTATAGTCAATCAGCAGAAGCTATCAACATATTGACACTGTGAAATTGGCCTTGGGATGGATGTGTTTTAGTAGTTTGTGATCACAAAGATCACTAGTTTTAACAATTGAACAAATGTATTTTTCAGGGCGATTGCCGGTAATATTTCAGATGTTACTTGTAGGAATTCTTTTTGTTTGCTAACTAAAGAATATCAGACTAGTTCTTTCAGTGTGCCTTGATGGACAGATGTCTTGCGCAATCAGCACTAGGTTAATAACTGTTTTATCCAACTCTATGAAGAGCAAAAAAATGTTTAAAGTTCGTTTACGCTCCTGTTGTGCTCTCACTTGAGAATTTATTCAGTGTTTCCCACTCGGAGCACAGAAGAGAAGCTTCACAGCTGGGGATGGTAACACTGGATCTGGTTTCACGATTGTTCTGTGTGTGTGTGTGTGTGTAGCGTGCGATGATGCGTTTCTCTGAGCTGGAGCTGAAGGAAAAGGAGGGGTGCGTGTTGTCTGCAGCGCCTGGGCTCGGGAGGGAGCAGAAGAGAGAGAGCGAGTTGGAGGAGAGCCAGCATAGAGCGGGAGACTGGGAACGGAGCCAGTCGGGCTCCAGGCCCTCCGCAGCTCTTTCGGCCCTCTCGGATCACACCGAGCAGCACAATGGTAAGACATGCACACACAAGCGCAGCCCCTCTCACGCTGTCTCCCATTCTTATACTCCCTTTTATCTGCTCTCTCCTTTCTTGGCTATCTTTGTCTCACACTCGCTATATTTCTTGCGGCGTCTGATGTGAGCTGCATCTAACTTTCAGCGTTTTCCTTCCATTAATCAAGTCTTTTTTTATCTCAACCCGCTTCCAAAGGCTGTGCGAGTGACCAAAATCAAGGAGAGAAATCAAGAGTATAAAACTGTATTTTATAGTATAAAACTGACAACATTTTTCCATATTGAGTGCTTTTTAAAAAAATTTTAAATGCTGCACTGCTTATGTTTGGAAACCAACGTTTGTCGGACATTAATGGCTTGCTTTTTTTACCAAAACACTTTTTTAAACACTTAAAAAAACAGTAAGAAAAGAAACATGTAAAGAAAGTACTTGAAGTTAAAGAAAGTAAGAGGAAAAAGAGAAAGGTTTAGGGTTACCTTTAGAGGAAAAAAATCCATACATAAAAGATTTAGTGTCATCCTTTGTCTTAAACATTACAAAGTATGTCCCATGTTGCTGAAAACTTACCAACCAATCAGCATTCAGGGTCTACACGTGACTCACTATTTAACTCACTATTTGCAAGCATGTGATGGTGCAAACATTTGGAGTTCTCTCGACTCCTTCATGCATACAAGCGTATATTTTACGAGGATATTTGCTAAGCTCCTGATTGGTTAACTGGAGATTCAATATCTTTCATAGTTAAAAAATTTCAGCTTGCACCTGGAGCAGTGTCAGCTGACTGATCTGTGCTCTTTAGATCAGATTAAGAGATCTTTAGTGAAGGAATTCATATCACCCTTACCAAAATCATCTTTGATTGTAACAGCCAACGTCAATGACTGTATATAACAAGGTCGTACCATGACCAACGTTTAGTATGATCATTGAAACAAGCTAAAAATGGACGTAGCCAACCATCGCCTTCGAGGAAGTGCATCACTTCCCCGTATCCAAAAATGGGTCCAGAGAGGCGGGGCAAAGGCGTATCACAGATGTCTGATTGGCTGAATGTTTACACTTTATATATCTTAAACAAACTATTGAAAAAATTATTCACCCACAGAGTGTTCATGAAGGTCAAAACTATCGATCTGAATAAAAAAAAAAACCTTACAGCAAAATAAACATCTTTATTCAGCTCCAAAGTTGGGCATTTTTAACATTGGAGTGAATGAGATCTTGCTCACGTCTGTCCCCGCCGCCTTGCGGCCAGACGAGGTATTACAGTTATGTCACTTCTTATTGCGCTGTAGCAGGGAGAGCGGAGGTTTGTCCCTTGTGTTAATCACACACATCATGAGCCACGCCATGCAAGATTGCGTTGACACCATTAAATAAATAATTGTCAATCAGACCAAATCAATTTTGGTCGTGCTTCCCAGGACTACCGTCCTTCTTTCACTGAGGACTGTCCCTTTTCTGCAGCGATTCACGCAACAGCGCTAAACCAATGGAAACGACGTGGTAAACATGGCTTCCGCTGCTGCCACCCTCAAACAGGAAGTGGTACATAAACATGCACATGCTCTCCCTCTCATTGCCTCTCTGCTGCTTCTTTGTACTTCTGCGCTGGCCTAACGCCATCAGATTTCCAAATCAACACTTTGCTGCTATGTGACCTCGCTCTCCCTGGTGGCTTTGACAGGGGCGAGCCGTTTCCTGTGCATGTGGGTCAGAGAATGTGCATGTGTGCAGAGCGCTTGCATGTGTGTCAGCCACACGGACAATTAACAGCGATCTGGATTGCATAATCAGGGCCTGCACAGCAGTTCCTGTGAAGCTGCGAGAGAGCAAACGAGAGAGAAGGTTTAGTGCTGTGTTAATACGCGGAGCTTGAAATTCTTGAAAATGCTTACGTGTTGATGTTGTGTTGTGTGTTCATTCAGATTAGAACTGGACTAAAAAGTACAATAAAGAAACTGAAAAATAGGTTGTAGATGAACAAACCGCTCGTAGTCGCCATAAAGGTGCGATATGCAAATTTTGAGATTCATGCTGGTTTCAGATTGGTTCATGCTGGAGAGGCTGTCAGCACCAGAACATACTTGTAACCAATCGGCAGAAGCGAACTAGGTCACATCTGTCAAATAACAAACAAGTACTTCCAAAGAACTAATGGAAACTTTATTCCTCTCTCAATTTTAATGGCTCGTCTGTCCTTCAGCATGTTTCTTGCTCAGAATCGCCACTTTAACTCTCCTCGGGTGACGCGAACGATGTTACCATGACAATCTGTTTTGGTTGCTATGGTGCGCACACACATTGCTGTGAATTATGGGATGCATGTGGTGTTAGTCACATGCCTGGTGTGCGCGTGTGAGCCGAGGCCAGGGTGGGCTGCATTCTTACCGAGGCCAGCTTCTGTTTGGCAACTGTTAACCCTTAAGAGTAGTTTGGGTTTTTAATTTAGAGCAAAACATTTTTGTTTAAAATCTGAATATTCGATGTAATGTTTTACATTAATAGCTATGTGACAATCACAATTAATATAATATTCTAATAGTCCGGAGTAACACAAGTTGTTTTCCTTTGTAGAATAAGGAAGAATTAACATAAAAAAAGATTTAAAAAAATCTACATTAGTGAATGAAAAATGTACTTTTTTAACCACACCAACTACGACTAAAACAACAAGCTCTTATTCCACATATTTTTTTTCTTAAACAACATTCTAGTTATAAACACTTGTAAGGTCAAAAGAATGAACTTTTATATCTTACATAAGTGAAAATATTGTCGTTAAGTCTTTAATACTGCATAAAACTCCATTAATATGAAAAATCTTAATGCAAAAAAAAAAACGATGATGTCAAGGACACTCAACTTATTACTTGTAATAAACACCACTTGCGACCAAAAGAACAAGCTCGTATTTTACAGATAAGTGAATAATTTCATTGTTTTACATTTTCCCCATAGAACTTCCCCATAATGAGGAACAAATGAACACGGTTTAACATGTGTAAAAAATGTTCAAAGAAGCCAACATACGTGTCAAAACTGGCTCATAATAAAAAGTTAATATGTTGAGAATAAGGAGCTTTTATTCTGTACGTAAGTGAAGATATCAATGTTAAATAATTTCTATTCCATAGAACTCTATCATAAGAAAACAGCTTATAAGAAAGAATGTCCAAGGAAAACCCAAATTCGTGTCAAAGTTTGCTGTTGTTAAACACTAATTGTGGCTGAAAGACAAACTTTTATTTTATTAATAAGTGAATAATTTCATTTCATGGTAGACATTGTATTCTCCATAGAACTCTGTTAAGAGGAAAACATTGACATGGTATCACATGTTTAAACAATGTTTACTATGTACAAGTTTACAATGCTTAATATGTTAAAAAGGAGCTTTTTCCAGTGCATAAGTAAAGATATTCCCATTAAAACTTTTCTATTCCATATAATTCCATTATAAGATTTTTTTTTTACCAAAGTTTACTTCTATTAAACACGACTTAATAACATGTTTTTATTCCACAGAGAGCTGAATAATTTTGTGGTAGAACATTTCTTCCCCATAGAAATTATTTACCATGGCTTAGTTTGTGTAAAACAAACCTTTCATGAAGCCAAAATCTTTGTCAAAACTTACAGACAATAAGCTCTTGATATGGTGATTTTTGCGTTAAACTTTTTCCACCAATAGAACGCCAATATAAGCAAACAGATTAATGTGACGAAACATAAGATAACAATATCCAAGGGTATCAAAATATCAGTCGAAATGTACTTCTCACAAACTCTAACTACAGCGAAAATATTCTTGCTTTTTTCACAGATACCCGAATAATTTCAACATTTATAAGTTATCTATGAGTCTATATGTTTATGTGAGTGAAAGGAACCCGAAGAGTAAACTCTTTAATAAACGCCTTACAAAGATCACATTCATTTTAATCAAAGCCTCAGAGATTATTGATGATCAATCAAATAAAGGTTCCATAACTCACTCAAATATTGAGGCAATGGATTCCTGCAGCTCTAAACAAGTGTCTCTGCAGCTTCACATTCACAGACATAGAAAGAATTCAAAGGAAGCTGACAAAACACAAGGACACAGATGGAAAGAGCTTTGACAGAAAGGACTAGAAAAAAACAAACCCTTTGCTCTGGACAGTTGTCCGTTTGTGCTAACTCCACCACACCCTTCCCACACTTGGAGCGAGGCAGCAAACCAGTACGCTCTCGCTCTCTCGCTCTCTCTGAGCTTAAATTAGCCTGAAACATCCGTGCCAAGAGTGCAAGCGGCAACCCAGCTCGAGTCTCGCTCTCCCTCCCCCTCTCTCATTCCATGTGTGTGTGTGTATGCGTGTGTGTATGCGTGTGCGTGTACGTGTGTGTGGCAGTGAAAAGCGCTCCTTGAGAATCTCTCCCGGCAGCTAAGAGCACCAGCGCAGATCAAAGACAGGCGCTGGGGGCTCGTGCTCCATACGCCTGCTTCTTTTTCACACACACAAAGGCATGACTCCCACCATGTGTGATGCTACACACACCTTCCATACTCTGCGCGTTGACTGTGTGCATCCAGCTGAAACCAAATAAGTCTACAAAAAATCCACATTTCAAGGGACTAAAAGGTTAATGTGTATTTAGAAGTGTTTGGTTCCAAACGACTATTCATTTGTTCTGAATAATTTGAGTAAAACTGGGTTGAAAATGACAATTTTCTGTTGGAAATTTTCATAAAGCGCCTTTTTTTATGTGTACAAATTTTGTAAAAAAAAAAAGTTAAATATAGATTTATAATGGTAAAGAAGCGTTGTTTTCTGCAATCGTTTTATTTCCTTACTTAGTTGAGTCGAATAAATTAAATTTTAAATGTTTCCGAATGTCTGTCATTGTTCAATAATATCAAAGAATATAGATGCACACACATTCTGATAATTGGTGTACATGGTTTCAAGTAAAGTTGCCTTTAAAAATCCAAAGCATAGCACATAACATTGAGCGAGTGCTTTTTGCCAAACGGCCTTTATAAATAGATAATAAAAATCTCACCACTTACTGCCATATTTCCGGATTTTAACCCTTTAGCCTCGGTCAGACGAGTGTTTGAAAGAACACCGGGTGGGCGTGCGGCAGCGTAGACCCCGCCCAGCAGGAAGCATGTTTTTTTAAATACCGTATGCTGTAAATATAAACAACCCAAAAGGTAGCAGGTTTCACTCTAATTAATTGGGAAGCGCTAAAAAAATAAAATGTAGCTTTAAAAGAAGATTTCAGCATGCTCTCACCTCTCCTGTCTGTGCTTGGTAGTCGCGTCATGTGATGCGGTATTGAGGTCGAGGTTAAATTCAGCTTTTGTCGGAGCGGAATCCAAAATTTGGTTGAATTTCGTACTGTCGTATGCGATCCCAGTCAAGTCAATGGAGCTGATTTCATAGTGTAACCACGAAATTACAGCTCCTTTGCGTAGATCAGAGACCGTTGTAACTCAGAGGCGACATTTTTTCTGATGTTAAATTTTAAAGGTCCCCAAAAGGGCAAATTTACATCAATAGAGCATGTTCAGTGTTCAATGACTTCACACATAATGCTAATTTTGTCACCTAAAACCTCAAAATGGGAAATTAAGACTTGTACCAGTTGGTGGTTCCATAAGAATTTGGGTTTGACAAAGCCCCACCCTTTCACCCTGTTTGCAACATTTTTTTTACTTCCAGATTTTAGGACAAACTTGTCAGCAAAACCATACAGGTTTGTGTTCAGATCCCAAATCAGTTGATGACACAGGTAAAACCGAGGAAGTGGTAGCTGTGTATAAGAACATGCCCTTCTTTGCGATTCAACACATTTCATGAGTTCGCTCTGCTCATAACTGCCAAGTATCGCAAGCGTGGTTGGCGAGAATTGGAGAAGCATACTAGGCGAATTGTCCAAGTGTTAGTCCGGGACCGATGAACAACCTGCACCCGGAGAATGCTCCCCCTTAGATTTCCAACTATTACCAAAGTTTAAACGAGGAGTAGAACGTCTTACACAAAGTGAGAAGTGAAACATGCATGGTGAGTAGAGAAGGGGTGGAAGGAGGCATAGCTTGCATGATGTAGATGTTAGCTCTTTGGTCGTGTCTTATATACTGGAGATGATAAGAGGACCATATGATTAGTCAATTATCAGTCAAGCTCCTCCTGAACTTCTGCTAATCTGATGATTAACCTCATTTTCAAAAAGTTGATACATTTTTCGACCCATCCTTGGAAGTCATTTAGAGGTAAAAGCAATGCACAAAAACGGCACAGCGCTTATCTCGACCAACCATATATCGCACAGTCCATCACAAAACGTTAAAAATGGCTCAGCTAGCGTTTCCTGACTGGAGCTGAACTCGTGTTTCATTTCCCTGTCTACACAGGTGCGCCACCAACATCTGGACACAACAGAGTTCCTGTTCTCCAGCGGTGCAACCCGCCAGCAGACATCCCTCAATCCCACCATGCAGAGGAGAAAAGAACGAGAGACCTTAAAGGAGAAGAGGAGGGGTCTGTTGGCACGGCGACGAGCAGGAAACGTGCTTTGGGTTTGGAGCAGAGCCAAGGCCACCCTGATTACACTCACACAGCTGAAGAGAGAGACAGCGAGCGACGGGCGAGAGAAGAGGATGATAATGGCATTGCGGCGAAGAGAGCGAGGCTGATTCCAGGTAGACATCTCGACTCGACGTCCTTCATCACGCCTGCTTTCTTTTTCCAGCGTTTCATCCCATTCTTTTCCCCAGCCCTGGCAGTGGATAAGCCTCTCTGTCTTTCATCTCTCTGACGTCTTTCACTCGTTCTCTCCAGAGCAGAGATTTCCCCCTTTCCTGCTCTTGCTGCAGCTTTGATCCTTTCACTGGCCTCTGCGATTCATCTTGATTTGTGTTTATTGCTATCACATGGTCGGGATAAACACAAGCGCTGGGCGTTCTCTGACAAGCTCTCTTTGTCTTTTCCGACTTCAAAACAGCTGCTGTGTAGACTCGTATCGCTTAAACGTGGCTGAATTTTGTTAAGAGGAACTTATGCGTCTTCTCGTAGGGATTAACCAAACTAGTTGACACTCAGCTGTTTTTATTTTCTCATATTTACGTTAACAAGGTTTCTGTGGGGAGTTAAAAAGTCTAAAATTCACTGTTCAAAGTCTTAAATTATTTTTCTGAGGTTTTATTTTTCAAATCTTCATTTAAAGCCCATCTGATGGGTATTTTATTTGTTGCTTGGGGTTGCCGGAGATTTATTAAATGCTCCTAAATGCTTAAAAAAGATGAAAAAGTGATGGTTAGGGTTGTCAGAGTTTGAGAAAATGCTCACATACACTTAAAATCATAAAAGTGATGGTTAGGGTTGCCAGAGAAAACGCATCCTTTATGTTCTACTTCAGCACAATCTTTAGAAATTCTAATCACCGTTTATATTTATCTGCTGTTTTATGTTTTTAAGTACTTAACAATGTAATATATCTTCCAGATTTATTGTGCTAATATCAGTTGTGAAAAACATAAGTGTGTTATTTTATTTCCGTAAATTTTCAAATCTATTCCGTGTAAGTATTTGTTTAAAAAGGAAAATAAAAAAACACATCGACTTTATTTTTCAGGATTTTTTCAGGACTCGTGTTTTTAAAACTTAAATAAAAGTAAAAGAATAATGTCTTCACTGACTATTGTCAAGATCCAAAATCCACTCACTAAAACAATAAACAAAAAAAATTTACTTTATTAAATACATTTAAAACTAATACGTTATGTTATAGGCTTGAAATACATTGTTATTAATGTAGAATTATTAACATAACGGCTAGCGTTAGCTGTTACAAAGAGCTAAGTTCCATGAGCGTGCGGCCATCTTCTTCTAAAAAGTGAAATTTAAGGTTGTTACTAAGCTCAGCGAGCTCACACAGAACTCAGAAATATCTGCTGTCTGAGGGCTATACGTTGATAAATCGAGAAACTAAATGATTTAAACAGCTTGACATTGAGATAGCGACTCCAGCTCTATAGAAATCAATGGATCCAGCGCTCAGCTGAGCAATGTTTGGAACTAATCGCGCCTCTATCACCTGGAAGTAAGCAAGAAAAATCTTTCCTATTGTTTCCTATAGCCCCCTACGCACCTGGCACCACTCTGGTTTATCTACTGCGACACTGTCTACTTGTTCACTTCTGTATTTTCTTGGTTATTTTTCGATATCTTGTTATAAACTGCCCTACCGAGGAACATGGAACTTGCATCTACCATCCCACTAATTGCTATCCTAAAACCTAAAATTCTTATGTTTTTGAGTTGAGAGAACCTTTAAGCCCATCATCCAAGATTCAAGTTACAACCGTATCTCTCCCTACAGATGTATGGCCACAACCCTCCGAGCAGGAAGTGAAGAACCTGAAGGTGTGCATCGAGCTCACCGGTCTTCGGCTAAGCAAACCGCGCCACCTCCCCAACCTCCAAGAGCTCTGGGACAGACAGGGCCAGCTCAACCAAGAGCGTCCGCAATTCGGAGTTTCTAACATGGGTTTGGCTCCCGCGTCCATTCCACCTTTCCAGAGCGCCAGGAGGGAAAAGCTCGACCCTTGCCCTTCGGAAATCCCAAGAGCCCCGCACGGCGTCCCTCCTGTGGATCGAAAGGTCAAAGCAAATGGAATTGAAGAGAAGGGGGTGAAAAGGAAAGCTGAAGTGGAGAGAGGCTGGATTAAGGAGCAGCTGGAGTACGTCGTGTCCAATACAGGTAAGAGTTCCTGTTCTTTCTGATTAAATGCATTGTGGTGAAGGTGCTGAAGTCTTTAGAGAACGTTTGGGACCGTCAGTGTTTGACTGCTTGCATGCTCGGTTTCTGCGTTGAGCCAGTCGGTTTTGATGCACCCTGCAACCTAGATACACTCTTTACTCGAAATAGTCCCAACCTACAATCCATGCGCAGCGTTTCCTCCCGTATAACCTACATACTTTGAATGCCTTGTCTTAGTTATGCAGGTAACAGAAGAACCCAGCAGGCGAAAACCGAGTAGAGAGACACAAACAGCATGAGAGAAAGAGAGGGAGCGAAAGGCTTTTGGAAAGCGCGTGGAGAGAAAGAGATGAGAAGCAGATACGGAGCGCTGAGGGGAGAAGCGAGGTGAAAGACGAGAGCGAGAGAGCGAGGGAGGGAGGGAGGGAGTGAGATTAGAAGAAAGCGAGCGCGTCGCCTGGTGTCTGCGGCTTTGGGAGAGCAATAATGATTCCTGGTGATTGACAAGTCTCACACTCTCAGACGCTCGCTGCTTCCTTGTTGGTATAAAAGGCTCGGCGAGAAAGCGCATGCCACAGAGTAATGAGCCATGAGATTCCACAACAGTGCAAATAGCAACGTGCCTGAGTGTGTGCGGCTGGTCGTCGGTGGCTCTGCTGCTGGAGGTTCTGCTAGAGGCTTAGAGCATCTTGTTCACTGTGTCTCAAAGTGTGTAAACCATAGTGCAATACCATGAGGAGAGAAGTGTATCATTGGTAACGTAGTTGGGAAGTGTGTTGTTGGTAAGTTTTTGCTTGGTAGATACTTCTGATCTGAACAACACTCGTAGGGGTGGAGTAGGTTGTCCCGTTACTGAGGGTTGGTGGTTCAAACCCCGCCAGGATTATTTTGCAAGCCACTTCACCTGCATTGCCCTGTGTAGATGTGTGTGCGGCAGTGTGTTTGGTGGTGGGCAGGAGGCTGTAGACTCGAAAGAGCAGTGGCCTTCTGTCTCTATTCTCTATCATCTGATGCTAATCTGAAAAAGAGAGGATAAAGTTCATTTTTATGAGGTTTGAATATGGATTATGGGAATTTGGATAAACGTCTTACAACTGGATTCTCTCAGGAGTCGTGGTTGTGTAAGCTTAGAAAATCATGCATTTAACTTGTTTTATTAGGTTGTTGCAGAATTTTATTAATGATATGCAATCGATATGGTTTTAAAGAAAATTAGCGGATAAAACTAGCTGTGCTCAAATCTGCCATTATAAAGGAAACTCTCTCTTTTCTCACTCTTTATCTCTCTTCTCTCATTCTTTATCTATCTTTTCTCTCTCTCTATCTCTCTTCCTTTCTCTCTCTCTCTCTCTCAACTCTCTTTCTACCTCTCCTTCTCGTCTATCATTCTCTGTCTCATCTCTCTCTCCCTCTCTCTTCTTTCAATGTCTCTCTATTTTTTGTTTCACTCTCACTCTTTTTCTTCGTCTCTTTCCCTCGTCCTCTCTCATCTCTCTCTCTCTATAGTCTCTCTTTTTTTCTCTTCTCTTTTTTCTTCTTCAAAATAACAGATTGTTCAGACTCAGTTAATAAATACTGTAAAAAAAAAAGTATTATTTCTTCGTGGCCCGGGAACAATTGATCCACGGACCACTTCCAGTCCATGGCCCGGGGGTTGGCGGCGGACCCATGTTAACTAGCCTAGGGAACAAAGGAAAACTGATTGGCTGCCATCCATGTGACATATTTCCAGAAAACGCGATGTGCCTAGATCAGAACTAAAATACGCTTTTCTACTGACTTTCACCTTTAGCAACCATGCAGACACTTTCTCGTGCTCAGAGCTCGCCTGTGTTTGTGCTTCTCATCTTCCTCGTACTCAGTCCGATCGCGGGTTCGCTAGTTAATGCGCTATTGTGTGTGAGTCTTGCCCAGTTGCCTGCTAATGGGAGGCTAATATCCCCCAGATGTCCCTGTCAAGATCTGTCTCCCACCAACACACGCTCGCGCTCCTAAGCCCAGGGAATAGGAACGCACACGCAGGCTAATTTGTGTTGTCTATTACGAAGTGTGAGAGACGAGCGATGCATGCCAGTGATGCACAGCTCCCGTCGTAAGCCCCAGGGTGTGCGTGCATGTGCGAGTGTGCATTTTTAGCACGCTGCTTTTGTTCTGTCGGTTCTTAAAGGCATTAAGGTCTTTGCTCCCTTTTGCTAATTGAGCGATTCACTTAGGTTGCAGAGCACGCACACTCGGGGAGGGAGAGAGAGGGAGGGAGGGGAACAGGGGATATGGAGAGGGAGTCCGGTCTCAAGAGTTCTCGTGGTAGGACTTTAATTAGCTTGTTCAAGGCGAGGAGCACTTTCAGTGGACGGGAACAGTTCGAGGGCTGAACCGAACTGAGGTTCTGGTTTTCAGAGGAAGCGCTGATGAGATTTTGTGGCGGGGAGATGATGAGGAATTTGGTTTTTGTGTAAACTCGCGCATTGCTGGTGAAGAGCGGCCGCTGTGGTCAAGCGCTGGGTTATTTTTGGTTTGAGGATCGCTCATAATTGAGTTGACTTTGTGGTGAAAGGATGTGTTCCAAGGCGTTTTCTGGCATTTTTTGTGTTCAAATCTGCTGTATTAAAGCTTAAAAATGCTCAGTATTTATTGAATTTTATAGATTTTATCAACTTCTTTCCACACAAAAGTCTATTTTGTTGGATTTTATTGTTGTTAAGAATCATTTTTCGTTAATAAATCCTTAATTTGTCTTCATTTTGTAATAATTGTTTTTGTGGTGACAAAATCCTTTGTAGTGAAAGCATGTGTCCAAAGGCGTATTTGAGCAGATTTAATTTTTTGTGTTTAAATCTGGTGTATTAAAGCTTAAAAATTGTCAATATTTGTTGAATTGCATTTATCTTGAAAGCATTTACATACTTTAAATTCCCTACGCTTTTTGCGTATTTTTGTAAAAATAGTAAAAAGAATTTAAAAAGTAGTACAATTTTATTGACTTTTTTTGCTTTAAATGGAAAAGAACAGTGGAGACAATTCAGCGATGCGCAGCTGCGCCTCACGTGTCCTGCTTGTCAAACCATGCAAACACAACAATAGCTGTGTTTTTTCCCTTAATTTTGTAAAGCTAATAAAAATACATCTTTCAAATGATTCCCAAAAGTGATTAAAATCCATCTCCTTTTGTATGTTGATAAAGATATTAAAAGTCTACTAATTTTGGGACCTTTTGGAACTCGAGGTGAATTTTCTTTGTGAAGTGCTTGTCTTGTATTGGACTCATTAATATATTTCCAAACTTAATACACAATAAAGTGTATTCTATCTTAACATTTCTTAGCTTTGGTATGTCTGTGATTAAAACCCTGTCCTGAAATGTCCTGTCAATCATGACCTCGATTTATATTTTCCAGTGAACTGACCTGGTTGCCGTAAATAGGTGTTTTGCTGGTTTCCATGTGTTTGCGCTCAGCTCTGTTCTGCATCGCATACGAGTGAGATAGATTTCCTCCGTGCGCCGGGGCTCTCGCTGTGTGCGAGTGAGTGAGAGAGAGCGAACGGGGGATATGATGAATAATGGAACAGATGTGGAGCGTGCTCGGTTTCGCTCTCTCTCTCTCTCTCTCGGCCTTGCACTCACGCTTTCATCGTCTCCTCTCGCTGCAGCAGTTCTTCCACTTTTACACCCATCCGTCGTTTTTGTTCTCTTTTCATTTGATTTCCTGCTCTTACCTCGCACTCCCTTTCATGTTTTCTTCTCTTTCTCACCGTCAGTCACTTTAACATGTTTCTCTCGCGTGGGCTCTGGTCGGAGGAAGAGCAGACTAAGGAAAGATTGAAGTGGTTTTCGTGGATACTCTCGTCCTTTGTCCGTCCTGCTGCAGTCAGTCTGATTTGCCTAACAAGATCCTACGTGATGAAATCCCTAGCAATGCACTAAACAGGAATCCCAGATTGTCTTCTTCTGCGGTTTTGTTATTAGATTTGAAATTTGAGGTTCTGTATACAGTGTGTTGATGTTAACAACAGGACATCCTAGTTTTCTTCAAAGGCGTTTGGGTGCCAATCCAATGATTTGTGCGTTTAATGCTACGCCATTACCAAACCCCATTGATTTTAATCCTTTTTTTCCAAAATCCTTGGGGAAAAGACTCAGTGAGAGTCTTATCCAACTTGTAGCCAATCAGAAGGAGCTATCAAAATGGGGGCAGGCTCGTTGAAGCACATATTGTAGCAATAGTCGTTTTGAAGGAAGGTCCCATGCAAAAAGCTGATTTTTATTTTCTCTCCCTCTCCAGCTATCCCTCTATCTGACAGCTTTTGTGGCGATTCTCTTCGCAAGTTCTCCTCCGCCATTCCTGGTCACTTCTCCGACAAACGCCAGAGAATCAAAGATCACCGCAGGTCTGTGGGATCCTCCTCACCTTCTTCGGATGCCGACGGCCACTTCCTCTCACGATTGCGCCGCCATGGTGACCCGGAAAAGCCGAAGGGAAAGAGACCGTGTAAAACCAAGCACCTCAGCCAACAGGAGCGAAGGATGCTGCTGCAGTCCACCAATGAGGAAAGTCCCGACTTAATCCCCGCCCACAATCACAAGGTAAGATCAAGATTTTTAAGGTTGTAAGTTTTGTGGTGCCATTTTTTAATCGTTATTCTGTCTACATTTTTGATGCTGAAATTGCAGGGCCAATAATCCTGCCACGCCTCGTTTATTCAGGATCAAGCAAAAGCAGAAACCTTGCCTAGTGTTCATGATTTGTGTCTTACAAGTGTAGGGCAGGTTTAGGAGCTATACACTCTAGTGGCCACCAGGGGTGATCAAGACACCAGGTTTGAATGTGCAAGTGTACATTAAACTTAAATGGAAGAGAAATTCGATTTGATTCATGCCCTATGACATCTATAGGGAGGTCGGAGTTTTGCACCCGGGAACACTCAAAGGAGTACAAATACAAGGTCCATCAAACTTAAATGGAAGAGAAATTTGGGTTGGTTCATGTCCTATGACTTGCATAGGAAGGGTATAGTTATGAACGTCACCACCGGAGGCAATCAGGACACTACTATCACACTAGCTTTAAGTGTACAAGTCTCCACCAAACTTAAATGGAATAGGAATTTTGGATGGTTTATGTCTTATGACTTACATGGGAAGACCAGTGTTTAGCAGCTATACTACAAGCCACCACTGGGGGCAATCAAGACACTATTAATGCATTAGTTTTGGATGTGTAAATGTCCAGCAAACCTAAATAGAAGAGAAATTCTGGTTGGTTCTTGTGGTATGACTTACATAAGAAGGGCAGGGTTTAGGAATTATATTGCAACTCACCACCAGGGGCGATCAAGACACTACCAATACATTAGTTTTGGATGTTCAAGTGTCCGCTAAACTTAAATGGAAGATCAATTCTGGCTTGTTCCTGTCCTGTGAGTTACATGGGGAGGGCGGAGTTTAGCAACTATAATGCAAGTGACCACCGGGGGTGATCAATGCACTACTAATACACTTGGTTTGGAAGTGTTTGGTTTTGAAGTTTTCACCAAACATAAATGGATAATAAATGGAAATTCAGGGTGGCTAATTTTTCATAACTTACATAGGGAGGGCAGGGTTTAGAAACTATACTGCAAGTGGCCACTGGAGGTGATCAAGGCACCACCAAATGTCAATTATGTTCAGTTCTTTTACTTAGCTGATGATAACATAAATGTGACATCTTGAAAGTTGGAAGAAAAGGAACTTTTGTGTCATATAAACATTAAGAAAGCTCTGCATGTGCGAAATAAACACTGGTCATGTTGGTGTGTTCACCAGCATTTCGCTGGAAACTGCTGGTGAAGTTCATGATGAAATCAACTGCAACAAACTATTGTCTGTCCAGGTTTGCTGACAGCAACCTCTCAAATCCAACACCGACATTAAGCTAGATTTGGATGCAGCCTTTTCTCATGTGTGCCGCTCAACGCAGAGTCTCAGCGAGGAACCATTTAAAAAACGTGTCTCCAATCAAAACAATGTTAATCATCCCAATTAGGAAAGCTCTGCGTCTCTCTGGGACGGCTCAGCGGGTCAGAGCGAGTGCGTGTGTGGACGTGTGTGTTTATAGCGCGGCTGCTTTGACCTCCTCTCGTGTTGAAAGGCAGACTCCCAGCGGAGAGAGCGAGGGAGAAGTGAAGGCCGGGTCGCAATCCTGCACTCTTTCGCTCTCCGTCAAGGAAACTCGTTCCCTGGTGAACCTGCGGTGCATTCTTTAAATAACACCGCCTGCGCTCTGCTCGCACGCAGCTGCAGCAAGCACACCACGCTCAGCTGCACACAAACACACCTCCAGATAGCCACGTTTACAGCAGACAGACGGCCTCCCAGGAAAATATTTTGACGCTGTTTATGCAACACTTTGAGAAGGGAGGTGGATTTTCCAAAATATGCACGTCATAAGGGTTTCGTTCATTGTTTGTTTAATGTGCAAGAATGAAAAATATTATAAATATTTAATGATAATCTGAATTTAAAAATATGAGAGGTAATGGAAGGCATAATGTTAATTTTCTCAGTTAGATTAAGCATCATCTCTACCCAAGATTTCTTTATAACTCACAAAACCAACTCATAATAGGATTTTAATCTGTAGAACTGACTTGATGAAACTTATTTGAATAAACGACAGTCTTAGCTACTCTAAAAGTACTTGAAAATAGCATTCAAACGAGAGCTACATTAACAAAAACAATTAGCTGCTTGGAAGCTAATATGAGGGGGGGGGGGGTTTAAGGACAATGTTTTTGGAGTTAATGGATAATGTTCAATGCATAAAATGCACAGTGGTGGTGGTGGTGGTGTGTGGTGGGAAGTTATTTGTTGATGAGATTTGTTTAGAGTCAACCGAAACTCAATAGGTATGTTGAAGATTTTTAGCATGATGCTAACACGATTGTTATCTCAATGGCGTGCTGATAGTATGAGTTTTTAGCAAAATGCTAGCATAAAATAGCATATTTGAAGAGTTTAAAAAACCTCAACATCAGAGTTTTCGCAGTTTGAGCTACAACTGATCAATGATCGTCATTTGTTAAGTTGTACAAATATTTCCAAGCAATTCCTTTAGCGGTACCAATATGAAAAGATATAGCCACTGAAGTCAGACCAGTTTTAAAATTTGCCCAAAGTCTGAAGTCTGTAGCTTTAGACGGCTCGGGGGAGATAGACTTGTAAATTCTGACTGCAAAATCACTAGCTAGGTGTACCTAATAAAGTGGCCAGTTAGTGTATTGAAAGCGTGTTTTCTATCCGGTCCTATGAGCTTAGGAGACCTGTGTTTGCGTGTGCGAGTGTGTGTGTGTGTGTGCGCGAGTGCGTTTCCTCTGACAGCTGCTGCACCGTGAATCTCCTCCAGGGTGGGTGGAGTGCCCGCCCTCATCACCCTCCCTTCCCCCTCCCGACCTTCAGTCTGCTCACACGAACCGCCGCGTCCTGAACCGACACACCCACCCTCGCACAGAGCCTGCATCCTCCCGCCTCGCAGATAGAGCCCTCGCACATGGAGAGCCAGAGAGATAAAGCGAGTGGGAGAGCGCCAAGCCTTCAGCAGTTTCCTGTTTAACTTTCCCTGCTGGGGAACAAGCTCGCTGATGGATCGCATCTAAAGCTTTCCATCGAAAAGCATTACAAAAGCACAAAAGTTTGATTTTAAGGGGCATTTCCTAAGGTACAAAAATCGACAAATCTATGTGACCTTTGTGAATAAGATTAAGTGAAGCTTTGACGGGACTAAGATAAACAGTTTCTGTTACTTTAAGTGACGGTTCTATGTATTAATGGTAGATGTCAGTTTTTAAACAATTTACGCCCAAACAAGACGACTTCCGAAGAGGGATTGAAAAAGACAAATAGACTTTTGTAAAATTCTACATGTGATGTAGCAACTGACCTGGGAACAGCACTTGCTGCTCAGTTATTGTTAGCTTCTGTACGTTCATTAGCTCGGCTGCTATCGCTGTAATTACACCTGTTTGCTCTGGTTTCGGAGGTAAATCCGGGCTTGGAGTATTTTTCTAAAAGCTCCAAACCTCTGTCAGATATGGCTGGACTTGATTCGACATGTACGGCTAAATTAGAGCAATAATTCCGCTAACCATTGGGTCATACTCCGTCTCTCAGGAGAGGTGTGTCAAAGGTGGTGGGCGGAGCTTGTGTGCCGGCTTTTTCGAACAAGGAAATAAAGGACAATGTCATGTCGATTAACACGTCCAGTTGCTTTTACTCCGTCTTTTGGGGACCAGACAACCAACTTATCTCACACAACTCACACAACAAATTTTTTTATTCCTCCGACAGGCAGTGAAAGGCTCCACCCAGAAACGTCCATCATGCCCGTCCGAATACGAGTCTGGCAACATCAAACCTGAAGCGCTTTCTCCTCCATACCAGCCCCAGGCTCCAGCGCCGCCTCCATGCGCAGGATCGGATGTACCTGTACCTCCCGTCACCCCCACACCTCCTATTTCCACCGAGCTGCCGGCCAGCAGGCCAATGCCACCCGAAGCACGGCGCCTCATCGTCAACAAGAACGCAGGCGAGACTCTTCTTCAGCGAGCGGCACGGCTGGGATACGAGGTAAGTGTGCGCGACTCTCTCTCCTGCTCTCTTCGCATCTCATTATTTCTGTGTGAGACCGAGCCTGACATGTGAGAACCCCTGACAGGCGCCGAGCAGCGCACACATTTTTCCCCTTTCGGCTTTTGCACTCCCACACAAACCTCTCCTCCGGCACACTCACACTGACTCTCTTTTCTTGTTGGAGCTGGAGAGTTTTAACCCTTTATACGCTGAGCTTGTCAAGGTATGAACAGGTTCTTCCATCGTGTGATTGATCTGAGGTGGTTATTTATGAAACCAGCGAATAATCAGTTTGAGTTATTTAAGGCCCAGCTTGAGTAACGCTTCCTCCTTGTCACTGTTGAGGCAACGTGGATTACCTATGGTTGTTTAGGAGTGAGGGATGCTAATAATAATAATAATAATAAATTATAATGCCTTCAATTTATATAGAGCTTTTCTAGACGCTCAGAGACGCTTTACAATTATCAGAGCATTAATCATTAACTCCACCTTCACTCTCTGGTGGTGATAAGCTACCTTGGTAGCCCTCAGCTGCCCTGGAGCAGTCTGACAGGACGTGGCTGCCATTCTGCGCCTACGGCCTCCTGCCCACCACCAAACACACCCCACCAGTCACTCACATCCATTCAGGGCAATGTAGGGGAAGTGGATCGAAGCGCCAACCTTCCGGTTACAGAACGACCAACTCCACCACTGCGCCACCTTTCCACCCAAAAGTAATGTAATGTAATTTCCCAAAATCCTTTTAGGGAGTATCAAATCAAGACTGCTATTGTTTAGCGGTAATTAATACAGCGACTTAAAAATGCTCAAAATAATAATGCAATTATTTCTTTGCGCTGACCGTGGACAGCTGGTTTTAGGTTTTTGTTTTAGCATGACAGCTATGCACACACTCTGCTTTTTTGCCTATTTTTTATGTAAGTGACGCGATTTCAAGCTCATTTTTGCAATAGCAGTGGTCTATTGGGTTAGCGATGCTTAGACCAAACGCTCTTAGCTACTAGTGTGTGTTGACCGATGACACAAATCCTCTGGTCCCATAAAAGTGGTTTCAATTGAAAAATGTGAATAAAATAATACAGATTTAGTTACCGAAACAAATTAATATTTCATATAATTATAAAGATTAATGTTATGTTAAATCATTAATAAATGTGCTTTATTTTTTCACATTTTATAGAAATTTTTTTATTTATTACATTTTTTTTTACTATTGAAAAAACAATTTCTTTTTCTGTCAGCACCAGAGCGATGTTCTAACCAATCAGTCGGGGCTATCAAAATAGGGAGGATGCACTATTGGTTGATTGTCTATTTTGTTCTCAGAAATTGCATTCTGCACCTTTATCACCGTATGAAATTGAAACCTAACTTTCCCATTCGTTTGTAGTCTGGATTTTAAAACAAATGTGTTATCTGTGGTAGAGTTGGGAATATTTATATAGTGACATTGGTTTAAATAGTGCTTGTTTTGGCCAAATCTATTTTTTCAAGGCTAAATGCACGAGTTACTGATAGATTCACTAAATATCTTCCCTTCCTTGCACATCCAAGTTTTTGAAAGTGGTCAGAATTCTTATTGCATGGGATGCAATGTTGTGTGTGTTTTCTTTGGATTTTTTTAATTTTTTGGTGAATGCATATTCTCAAAATGTGCCTTTTTGCCAAGTTTAAACTATTTTTAGCCTTTTTTACAAAATAATTGTATCTATAGGAATGATACTGCAAACAAAGTGAGGGAGAGAGGGGGAAAGGCTCGAGGATTTTTGCTTTTAGTCGTTCACTACGCAGCTGCTCTTAAATGTCCCGCTCACTAAACACCATTTCAGGGAGCAGGACTTATTTTTATCCACCTCCTTTTCTTGTCACCGTACCTAACATTCTAGATATTGGTCCAAATTGACAGACTATGAAGCCCAGGGGCTGGCTTACCATAAGGAAAAGTAAACAACCGCTTGGGCCCCCAACCTTTTAGTGGCCCCTACCTTTGGCTGCCACCCATCCATGAAAATATAGAATGGTTTTGCATTAACTTAACACTTAAATTACATATTTCTAGATTTTTTTCAGCAAAAAACATTACTTTTATTCCAAAATATTAAGCATATTCAAGAAAATTTTCAAGAATATTTCTGAAAGTTCCAAAACCTCACAATGTCAATGAATTTGACATTCAACCTGATTTTTTTTGTTATTATTATTTAAAGAAAAGTGTTCCATACATAGATTTGTGTGTTTTAAGTAATATTATAAAAATTAACTATATAATATGATTTCGTTAAAAAAGGGGCCCCATGCATTTGTTTGCCTCGGGCCCTAAAATGACAAGATCATCCACTGAAGAACCGCACCTGTGTTACATCGATCATGGCCTCCATTCTTTGACAGTTCAGTAAACGGTTAAAAATGTGATTGTTTGGTGACATACCATCTCTCACACGTATGTCTCTCACAGATCAGTCCCCTTAAATTTTTCCTGATATCTTTGTTCCTTCCTGACTGTTCTACACTCAAAGTCCAAGAGCGATAGCTTCACATATTAATGTTTTTAAAATCTAGACTCGAAACTCATTTGTTCATTTCATTCTAGAGTCTCCATGTTTTTTTCTGTTCTAACTCACTATCTGAACATTTTAAATACAGTCTTTTTGTAAGATACACAACTGAGCTTGCTGTTGAATTGTGCTATTTTTTTTTAAAAGTAAAAAGTTCAGTGTTGATGAATTTCCCAGTTCTTTAAAGCAAGGCAAGAGTGCTATTGCAAAGCAGCCGAGCAGGTTGAGGATCTCCCCTGCTGTTCTGAAATTCACCGGAGTTCCACGATTCTCAAACATGCAAGGGTTCCGCCGGTTCTCGGACGGCGCAGCGTTCCGTGTCCAATTTGTGCAGATTAATGGGTAGCTGGATTAGTTCCGGCAGCGCGTCTGAAAGGACTGGCACGGAGAACAGGAAATGAGCGATTACTGCTTCGAGCACATGATTTCTCTCCTTCCCCAGCGCTCCCCCTTCCGCTCTCGCTCCTCCGCAGCACCTTGAATTCAACCGAAAGGGAAAGTTGAGAAATTAGTTTTACGCTAGTGCTTCTCTTCTCTGGCTCAGCTCAACATCTGCCTGCAGCTTTGCACACAGCGTTTTCTTCTCTCTGTGTGTGAGCGTCCGGGGGCTTCATTGGCGCCACATGCTTTGACGCTCAGGGACGTTTGCAGCTCCCCTCCCCCACACTCGCTTGTTCATTTGTTTGCATTTCTTCACCTCCCTTTAGCTCTCAAGCCCAGGGTTTTACTGCAGTACGCACTCTTTCACATTGCTGATGGCGCTTGTGTTTCGAAGCTGCTTATTTACTCTTCTGTTTGGCCGTTGCCTCCCTTTTTTATGACTCAGACAAGATTGGCCTTTGTGTGCTGATTGAAACCTATCGTTATGTGTGTGTATGAGAGAGAGAGAAAGGGAGAGAGAGAGAGTCCTATCCATCTCTCTTTCACTCTCTGATTCTGCTGCGGTTGCTAGACTCGGTCGGTAATTTTGCTCTCAGGCAGAATGGCTCTTTGCCATTAAGGTCCAATCAGTGATCTGACAAGTGCTCTCCGTAATCTCCACGTTAATTAATCATTCGGCTGAAGGTGCTAAACACGCGCAGTTTTAAGCCATTAGCCACCCGCTCCACGCTGCTCCTGATCTCTCGTTGCGGAAAATAACGGATGCTATTATCCTACACAGGAAGATGAGGGGGGAGTCCCCATTTTTTAACCCATTGTCCCTCCCAGTGTGACTGAACTGCAGTTCCTCGACTGACCTCTGGAGGCTACGTTCAGAAGCGAGCAGATTTTTATTAACACCCATGTTAAAAATTCACAACAAAAAAAACATTTTTTTAACCAATTTTCCCTCCGAGTGTGACTGAACTGCAGTTCCTCGATTGACCTCTGGAGGCTACATTCAGAAGCGAGGAGATATTTATTAACACCCATGTTAAAAATTCACAACAGAAAAAACTAATTTTTTAACCCATTGTCCCTCCAAGACTGACTGAACTGCAGTTCCTCGATTGACCTCTGGAGGCTACGTTCAGAAGCGTGCAGATTTTTATTAACACCCATGTTAAAAATTCACAAAAAAAAAAACATTTTTTTAACCAATTTTCCCTCCGAGGGTGACTGAACTGCAGTTCCTCGATTGACCTCTGGAGGCTACATTCAGAAGCGAGGAGATATTTATTAACACCCATGTTAAAAATTCACAACAGAAAAACCCATTTTTTAACCCATTGTCCCTCCCAGTGTGACTGAACTGCAGTTCCTCGATTGACCTCTGGAGGATACGTTCAGAAGCGAGGAGACCCATGTTACAAATTCACCACAGAAAAAAATCTTCTAATATTTAGTTTGTATATATAATTAATTTTGATCTTCAAGATTTTTACATTTGCAAACTGATTTTCTCCTCCCAATGCTAATGAACTGCAATTCATCGACTGACCTCGACCTCGGTTGTGTCCAGAAGTGAGTAGAATTCTATTTTTATTATATGCTTTACTGTTAACTAGTTAGTTACTACTCACCTCTGTTCTTCATTACGTTGACATTCTATTGACATGCATGTTAAAAAAAATCACCAAAGGAAAAAAACTTTCATTTTTAAAATTGAAATATAGCTATTTTTGATCTTAAAAATGTTTGCCTTGTCAGATCTTTACCAATTTTCCCTCCTGATGTGAACTGCAATTCCTCGACTGGCCTCTAGAGGCTATATCCAGAAGCGAATAGAATTATATTTCTATTATATGCTTTACTGTTAACTAGTTAGTTACTACTCACCTCTGTTCTTCGTTACGTTGACAGCTGGGTGTGCTGTGTGGAACTGTCAATCACATTTTGGAGGTCTTTCATTGGCCTAAATTTTTTTTTTTCCCACCCTCTGAACTGGAAAGGTGTTAACAGTGTTTTAACATTACTTTACAGCTAATAAATGGTTTTCTGGCAGTATAAGGTTTTCGATTCCCCTTCAATGTAACTCTGAGGAGAACAATTATTGTAGTACTAATTTGTTTAAGTTATATTAAGATTCAAAGTTTTGCATAGATAAGGGTGGGGCTACACAAGTGCTGGTTTCTTTCTTGTCTTTTCCAATCCATCAAATCCCATCTTATCGTCCATTTTTGACTCTCAAGTAGTGATGTTTTGTCAAGGAGGAAGTGGCTGAATTACCAAAACTCCAGACCTTATTAACTGTCTGCTAAAACTTCTAGGTGATGTCATCAATCAATCAATCAATCAATCAACATTTATTTATTGAGCACCTTAAACGTGCTGCACAGTGCTTCTGAAACACAATGATAGATACACAGCAATACATCTTACAGTAAGAAAACAATTTGACGTTAAGACAAAAAAAAAACATTAAAATGCTAACATGCTAATCATGTCATGCTAACCACACCCCTGTTACATGAGATCAAGGTGTTATAATGTGTTGCTTGATTTGGCTGCAACAATCCTGCGAACTCTGTGCAGCTTTCTCAGCTAATACCCAAACCGTTTAGTTATTTAATTCTAAACTAATTAGCTCTTCCCGCAATGTGCAGCGCTAGCACGTTAGCGGTGTACTTTCTGGAGCGTGGGCTCTCGTTACTGCTGAGTCTCAGGACTCTGAGATATTCCCTGCCAGCTCTCGGGGTCTAATTCTGCTCTAATGGCTTTATAAATGGCTTGGTGACACTGGTTACAGGCGGCTGTTTTCTCGGGGGCTTGTGCGTGCGCTGTACACAGATATAGTTGGGGGGGTTTGTGGGGTCTCAGAGGAAGTGAGATAACGTGTAATGTGTTCCTCATTTCTCTCGCTCTGTATTTCACACGCGAAACCTCTCATGCGCTCACTTCGGCCTTCAGCGGATTGAGAATCTGCTAGCTCCTGTGATTAGGGAGGTTTAGTTGTTTGCGTATTGATTTATTCATCTTTGGTGATGGTCCAGCTATAGCTGATTGTGAGCACGTCAGTGTTATGCTAGCAGATTAAAATTAGAAAACACAGATATGTATGTGTTTGGGTATTTTTGTAAGCGCTAAGACAAACATTTATCTAGTTGTAGGTAGCTAGCGGTGCTTTTTTAGTTTCTAGAAATATGGGGAAAAAACTACATTTCACAATTGCGCTGTTTCCATTAAATCATAATTATATGATTAAAAACATATGGTTTGCAGCAGATATACTCACATTTTAAAAAGTGTGTTAGCTATAACTATGTCCAGAAATACTTCAACAAAAAAAACTGAATAAAACACGTTAAATGTAAGGGAAAACAAGTTGTGACTAAGTGAGTTAAGTGAAATTTCCACAATATAAAACATAGTTGTTTTTTTTAACTATGTTAATCCACATTAGGCCTTTTGTAAAGCTGCTTTGAAGAAACTGCCAAAAGTGTTATATGAATACTTTTTGATTGATTTAATGTGATGTCTATTTAAAAAGGCGCATGATCTGAAATAATTAAACAACATTACACTAACATTTACAAAGCCCTGCTATGTTAACACTTTTATTTATTAAATATATAAATAAATGTAAAAAATACATGCAAAAAGTAAATACATGGAAGATTAGTGACAGAGTAAAAAAGCATTTTTTTATTTAAAAAAACAAAACTTTTTTAAAACACTTTATTTTTACAATTGTTCCTTTTTAATTTATTTTTTAGATCTAAATAGTGTTCTATATCTGATGTATTTGTCAGTCTGTAGCAACATATGCAAATATATATATATATATATATATATATATATATATATATATATATATATATATATATATATATATATATATATATATATATATATATATATATATATATATATATATATATAGTCATTTTTATTATAACATCTAAAACATACTAAAGTCTTCCTATAAGGGCAACTATGAAAGAAAACACTTGTTTAAGAACCAAGATCACAAGCTACAACCTCAATTTCCTTGCGTTAACTGTTAACGATGCTCAAAACCGAGCTGCTATACATTAACACTGAGTCTACTCCGCCATAAATGGGGTCACACACACACACACACACACACGCACGCACAGTTCCGTCAGCTATAGCTGCTTAAATTCTCTCCACCGCCTGCCGACACCGGCTTGTTTTTCTAGTCTTCCCTCGCTCCGCTGTCCTCATTCCCCTCCCGCGCTTCAGCTTCAGACAGGAAGCCGCTCTCTCGCTGTGTGTGCGTTTGTGTGACAGAGATAAGCCTCGAGCAGCGCACGGAGCTGCCAGCGCACTCTCTCCCTCCCTCCCTCTCTCTCGCTCTCTCTCTGTGTGTGTGTGTGTGTGTGTGTGTCCACTAAGCCACGAGCAGCTCCGCAGAGCTGCCAGAGCTCCAGAAAATATGACATGACTGCACGGCCAAAGCTTTCAACACAGTGCGCGGCAGCTGCTCGGTGTGTGTGTCTCCGAGCGCAGGAGAGCGAGGGTTCACACGCTCAGACGTGGCACTCCATCTCAGTCCCAGCGCAACTGCAGTAAACATCCAAGCGGCACGAAGCATTTTTTCTACACACGCTCGCTTCTATTTTCTCTCGGGCGCGCACCTTCAAAACAAACCATTCTTGGCTTGATGAAGCTCCCGGGTGCCTTTGAGCCGCTCTCTTTCTCTCCACCACACGCCCGAGTGTGTGATTGAGTCATTTTGGCGTGCACTTCAGACATTAACCAAGCGCAAGTGGAAAAAGCTGGGTGTTTTTTCCCCCGCGGTTGACTGAACGGCGCGCGTCCTGTCCGCACAGAGTTCGTTTGGTGTCAAACGACGTCTGTGACCTGAGGTAACCCAGCCTCAGCCTTCCACGCAGCCTAATCGGATCCAAACGAGCTCGACGTGTGCGAGTTGTGTGCACTTACACACTGAAATGTGGTTGGTTTGTGGGAAATAGATAATTTATCTGTGTTCTAGCGTTGTCGTGCTCTGTACGACAAGGTCTCAAACTCCAACATGCACAGTTTGGTTCCAATAATCCTTTTCTTAGCTTGTTTGAAATTGCTAATGTGTCTTTTAAAACCCGATTGGATTGAGTTGAGTTCGACACGCCTGCTGGAGGGGGTTGTGAGAGTCGACAGTCCCAAGTTGGCAATCTACTTTCAATAAACTACATAAGACAAACCGGCAACTCCTCAATCTAAATCTGTTGTTTCGACTGCTTTCAGTCAGAGCAATACATCTTATTTGTGTTTGAAAAATGAACTACATTAATCTAAGTTCCATCCTCATTATAAGAAATGAACAGCTAAGTCCCTTACACCCCGACAAGTTACTTTTGGAATCTTTCTTTATTTAAAAGTCTGCCCTGCACTGCAGAGTTTTTCTCAGACCTGAGCACACCTGATTCCACTATTTAAGCTCCTCTTAGCTGGTTTGAAGTTACTAATGTGTCTTAAAACACAATGGGAACAAAAACCTTGGAATTGAGTTTGAGGCGCCTACTTGAGGGCATTTGTCACTTTAGTGAAAGATTTCCAAGGTTTTTTTTTTCAATTGTTTTAGGAACCAAATGTCTACTTACACCAAAGTAGGATCGTAGCTATCATTGTGACATCCGTAATATTCGCCACCAATTGTAAGACAAGTTACCACTATTTTCAGAAATTCACAAGCACGGTTGCTGAGCAATTAAAGAAGCGTAAGTGTAACCGAGTAAACCGAGTGACGAAGGGGCAGAAGGAGGAATAGCTTGCACATCGTTGATGTTGTCCCTTGGGTTATCTTTTATATACTAGGCATGTAATCGTTAGGTGGGAACAGATGATTATATGGTTGAAGCTCCTCCCCAAATTGTGTTAACTGAAAGATTAACCTCATTAAGAACCAAAGTTTGTTTTAAAGCATCTGTCAATATTTGGTTCAATTCATTTAGTGATGAGAAATACTCAAGGGTGATGTTTTTTTCTGTGGACACATTAAGGGTTGTTGGTTTGGGGTGCTTGGCTGAGGCGTATATGTTTCAACTGGCAAAGAAAAATATTTGGGAACTACTTTTCTAGTTGTTTACAATTAAATGTCTTGTACATGTACATGCACAATCTTTAACTTCATAGCCTAAATATATTTATATGTAATTTTTTCTACATGAAAACGCCTAAATCTTGAACTAAAGCATTGCCAAAAGTCAAAGTTTAAAACATTAAAGAAAAAAAACACTAAACATGTTCTGAAATGGTGTAGCATGTGTTCAACCCATTAACCACACCTCAACTAACAAGACCCAGCTCATCATCTCTGATCCGTTCGCACTGATTAAGATGTTTCGGTTCTCAAAATTAAGTTAAAACTGAAAAAGTATGCATTGGCGTTAAAGTGTGAGGAATGCTAGCAGTTCAGTAATCAGCTGTGTGTGTGTATATCCACACAGAGAGTCAGCGAGGCTTGTCTGTCACACCCTGTTTTGTCACTTTCCTGCCAAGCCTCAGCAAACAGCAGGATGCGGACCTTCAACTCTGAAGCCATGGCGGCTCTATCTCAACGCCTCTAGATCGCCCAAAGTCCGATCAGAGCTCATTTGAAGGGTAGTAGATATGAAAACAGAGGCTTTTCTTCATCCTTCAGTAGCGCCTCTAGGATTAATGACACAGAAACAACAATCACAGGTCACGCGCCACTAGTTTGGTACCATCCAGAGAAACTGCTGATCAGCTAAGAAAGCTTTTCTCGCGGAGGCCACCTCAACCCTTCTCTCCACTAGCACAACTCCTACTCCAGTCCTGCCTCTCTCAATCAAACCCACCCTCTCCACTCCGCGCATCCTGCTTTGTCTTTCCTGTTCTTTTGTGTGGATGTACATCTACTCAAAGCGAATGTGGTGGGTTTCCTGAAACGTCGATAGATTTTGAACTTTGCAAGCAGTTTTCACATATTGCTTGTCGAGGTGGGCGTTTTGGCCCTTAGAGTGTCACGATTTTTAAGGAAGTTTTGTGATAATGATATGGTACAAATATTTTGGACGAAAAATTTCTATTGAAAAAATATTTGATAAATTTCAAGAACATTGTATGTACACAACAACTGTGCAAGCAAAGAAGTCGATAAAATTTAATGAAACAAAAAGCTTTGTAACTTCGTAAAAGCTTTGAAGTCTTCGCGTAAAGTGGGTCAGCCACACACAATTGGGGAAAAGCTTTGTTTACTGAGGTGACACGCAGTATTTGCGCAGAAAAAACAGCTAAAGAGTTGAACTCGTTGGCGCTTTGGAACAACACAATGTCAAGTAGAATAAAGGACATGGCTAACAACTCTAAAAACAGTCAATATGTTACCGTCCAACTTGATTTTTTTAATTTAAAACAGAGCATTCTTTATGATCTAGCACTACCATGTTTAGGATTGCTAAAATGAATAAATCTTTTTAATAGCAATAATATTGCCTCTTATTTAAACAGTACTTAGCTGTAGCTAGGGCGGTGCAAAATCACAGAAGAGGAGGACATGGAACATTCATGAAGCTTATTCAGAAGAGGTGTTCAACAAAGCCCACAAAGATTATTAAATGGCCAGGTAAGGAGCGTCACTACATCAACATTAGACAGCAGAGGTGTGAAGCTCGAGAAAAAGCCCCTTGCAGAGACACCTTCCGAGCAAGAGAGGGGATTTCAATTTGTCTAAATGTGTGGAGACCTTAACTCTTAGTGTCTGGTCATTTAATCTGTGGACTTTAAAATTAAGTCACACTATTAGGTTCTCTAGCAGCTTTTCAGCAGCGATAGGGTGCATTAAATGCAGTTAATTAGTTTTTTTCCTGGCTTAGCAACAAAACTTCAGGATTTTAGTCCCAAAAGCAGGAACAGAGTTCCCCTTTAGAATCTCGAGCCGAACTTGAATCACTGTTTAACTTTAGACTTCCAGACTGCCCCAGACTGGTTTCAGTTCAGCTGTGTGTTGTAAAGCTTCCCTTTCTCGTTTCTCTCTTTTTTCTCCTCAAACAAGCCACAGTCCAAGCTTTTCTCTAATGTCATGTAGGTTGGGTTGTCTGGCTCGTAGCACGTCTTCCCCGGGTCTTGTTCTGCGGAGGGCTTGATTGTCTTGAACGATCCATTGATTGTGAGTCCTTGGAGCAGAGGACAGCGGGGGAGGAAACGCAACCACAAAGAGCTGTTTTGAGGAGGAAAATCACAACATTTTCCTCGCGAGGCTCCTTTAGTGTCGGTTTAACGAAACACTGCGTGCTCCTGCCTCTCCCCTTAGGAGCTCCTGGAGCCTGGGAGGTTTTTGGGAGTGAGGCAATGGAAGCGGGAATGAAACTAGAGAAATTCCCCTCTGAACCATTGCAGGGTTTTAGTGGTGGAGCGCGGTTTGTGTGCGTTTTCGGTCAGATGCATCCGTGCTGGAGAGAGTTTCCCATTTGGGCTCGTTATCGACTCGGCTCCCCAGGTTTTTTCAGTCGTGCCGGCAGCATGCTGTATCCTGGATACAGAGCCGGCGGGAAGTGCGAGGCAGAGCTGTTGGCAGCAGCGTGGGGCGGGTCGTACCACTGTGACACAGGGGAGGGGTTGAATGCACTCTCCGAGGCGCTGCCAGGGTTGAAGTGCGAGCTCTACGCCTCCTGAATCCTAATGCCCTCATTCGTCTGAGTGCCGAGCGAGCGCTAACCCTCCCCTCTCCGGCTCATCAGTGCGTGCGCTTGTTGTTGTTGCTGCTGCTGCGCATGAGGAATAGACTCGCGGTGATGGATGTGGGAGTTCCTTTAAATCTGGAGCTTGCAATTAATCCTGCGAGGGCTCTCTTTAATGCCGACCTCTTCCGGACAGTGTTTTTAATCACTGCACCAGGGTGATGGGAAGCAAGGGGGAAATCCATATTTGTGTCTTTGGGTCTCTTCTGCTTTGATTCTAAAACTGATCGTGTAGATAAACTTGGATCGTCTTAAAAAGCCAAAACAGCTCCTGAAAGGCGGTTTAAACGCAAATGACATGTTCCAATGGTTTGGAAAACCTCAGTGACAACAAAACTTTTTTTTTGTTTTGCATAGATCCAATAGTTTAGGGTGAAATAAGGAGTTACTGTGGATTGAGGGACGAAACACATGGGGCAAGTTTCGTCCTGAAACTTCCTTTCTGGGGCTCGTCACTGTTCGTTTTCTGAAAGCAAGCTTATTATCTCTGGTGTGGAATGAAGCAAGGAGTGGGTTGAGTTTGCATGGAGCTGGAAGCAAATTTTTTTGGGTTTTTTTTTCACTTGCAAGCACTGCTAGATGCACAACTGAACTTAAAGTAAAACACAGATCCAAGTGTTGCTCTGTACCATACCAGTCAAGTTAAAGAATGAAAATTATATGTATTTTATGATAGCTGTGCAGCTAAATGAGAACTCAGATGAAATGTTTTGTGTTTCAAGCAAACGCATCTGCAGAAAAAGTACACAACAATGTGAAGTGGTAAAATTTTGTTTTTATGAACGTTTTGTTGTTGTTACTATGAATTATTGACATCGTCTCCCTGTGGACTTCTATGGGTTTATTACTGCATCTCTAAAATTCTGATTTCATATTTTGTCAATTATTGTGAATTGAATTATTGTGAATAACAAGTTACAAATGTACTCGCATCAGAATTGGTTTAAAATGATGCCAGACAACCTTATAGATAAGCAAAAAACACAGTCGAGTAACTAAACTGCAGTACCATGTGAGACCACTGAAGCTCAGTGGCGCTGCTAAGTCGAAACCAGGAATTGTACTGAATAAAGCGAGAATCAAACAAATGGAACACATGCAAAAAAAATTAACAACCTCATAAATAACACAAAACCAGGTAATGATGAGGCGAGAACAATGCCCCATCAGAGTTGAGTCCGGGGTTTATTAGGTACAAACCCTCTATGGATTGGTCACAGAGCGAGAAGCGAGAAGCAGAAAACGGGGCACAATGAGGTGTCACATGGTTTCTAAACAATCTAGGCTGAACACGTCTGAGACCAACACATTTTTGTGTAGAAATCAACCTGCAGTTCCTTTAAAACTGTGTTTAGTGTTTCAGATTAATGTGTGGATAAACTTGCAAAGCAGACATCATGACTCTGATAAAAACTCCTTTATTTTATTCATTTTCTGAAATTTTTTTTTAATGTTTTTTAATATTTTGAGAGAGCGTCTTTCACTCGCCGGCGGCTCTGACAGGTCGAATTATTATCTAAAGCCAAGCAATCAGTCGCTGATTGGTTTTTCTCATTTTTATCAACAAGCAGCTTTTCTGAAATGTCTTCGCTTTTCAGAAACATCCAAATAAGAAGATTGTGCTCCTTAGATACAAATAAATACACATTTCCAAGTTCACCCACGATTTCCAGCCTGAATGAAAAGTACCAAAGAAAATGGCCGGTTGACCAGTTCAGCTGCTCACGCTCGATAGGGAACCAATGTCTGGCGTAGCTCTGATGGTGAAGCTTCTCGTGTGTCTGTTTCTGGTATTTAGCAAGCCTGTTATATTAAACAAAAGAAGACACCACATGATGCCAACAGAATGCGTTGGATCTTGATCAAGGGTGGTTAATAACAGTTTTGGTTCATAAACGGCAGACCGAGGAAGGGCGAGCGCTGTTTAGGTCTTGTCGTTGCACACACACGCTCCGAGCCGTCTCAAACAGCAGGCTTAGGGCAGGATTCGTCTGTAAGACCCCTGATACCTCTCACATCAATAATCAGCTCGGGGCGAAGCTCTCTGTCCGTCCTCAACCTCTCTCTCTCTCTCTCTCTCTCTCTCTGTCTCTGCTCTCTTTAATGAGGTTTAATGAGTTTCGTTCCTGGCTGCACCATAGTAACGGCTGGTTTTCTGTCTCTGGCTCGCTGCAGGAGGTGGTTTTGTACTGTCTGGAGAATAAAGTGTGTGACGTGAATCATCGGGATAATGCGGGGTACTGCGCGCTTCACGAGGCCTGTTCCCGCGGCTGGTTCTCCATCGTTCAGCACTTACTGGAGCATGGAGCTGACATCAACTGCAGCGCACAGGATGGCACGAGGTAAACAAGATGTTATCCAGAGCAACGATGAGATGCCTTTCTGTTTGGTTCTTGTTTTTGTTGTCTAACCAACACTATTCAACAAGCGAAAAAATAATCCATCTCTTCCGCTCTCCTCCTTAGGCCTCTTCACGATGCTGTGGAGAACGATCATCTGGATGTGGTCCGACTCTTGCTGTCATACGGAGCCGATCCTACGCTAGCCACGTACTCGGGCCGCGGTTTGCTCAAGATGACCCACAGCGACATAATGGAGTGTTTTCTCTCAGGTAAAAGGAGCTCGGTCCGTCTCTCTTCCCGGAATCTCGCTCCCGTATTAGCAGCAGCGCTTGGGCTCCGCTTGGCGATCTGGTTACTAAGCAACAGCTGGAGTGGAGGAGAAGCCTTTAGCGCCAGCAAATCAGCTTTCCCTGAAAGGAGATTAGGTCCGTGTGTGCGTGTGTGCGTGTGTGCGTGCGTGTGTGTGTGTGTGTGTTGAACGCTGGGCGGGTTGGTCTCAGGACACACTATTTGGAAAAGCAGAGTCACTTTAATCTGGGTTTAATCTGGCGATTGTTTTTATGGTGTTAAAACAACAAAACCTTCGGTGTCTGTTTGACCCTGAATGTTAAACAGCTTACTGTTCATTTTCCTGAAAAGCCAGCTTTCTTGATTTTAAGAGTTTTGGAACGGATCTTTTCTTTAACAGCAGCAAAGTTGGTTGCTTGGAAATGTTTCCGTGAATTAATTTGATCCTCGAAGCTGAAAGATGTTGTGTGGCATTTCTCAACAGGTGAGGTTCTCTGTAAATAGGTTCAGGATTAAAGAAATGAGTGATTGTTGAAGGAAATAATTAAATGAAACTGCTTTAGGTGTATTAGAGAAGTCTAGTCTGGTCAATCTATAGTCTTGTGATCTCGACATAACAAGATGTGTTTTCTAGTTATAATTATTACTTTTTTTGTGATCTCAATACAAAAGGAGGCTTATATCTAGTGATAACTACTTATTTTTTCCTGTGATCTCGACATAACAAAAGATGTTTCTAGTAAGAACGACTGATTTATCTTGTTATCTCGAACATAAAGAGTTGTTTTCTTGTGATAATGACTGGTTTTCTTGTGATACTGACCCAAGAGTTTGTTTTCTGATTATGGCTTATTTTTCTCAAGATCTTCTTGAGTTTGCGATGACATTTGCAAACTTTGCTTTGATGAGTTTCAGGAAACTTTTTTTTTTTTTTACCTCAAACGTTTGTGAGGACCTTTACGATAAATGACAGAACTTAAAACTACATACATTAGTAGAAATGCATCCCTAAATGGTTTCAAACATTTAAATTTATCATTTTTCCAGAACGAGTAGTTACAGTGCATGATTAGTAGTAAGCAGCAGAATGAAACATCGTGAAGATCTGACGGTCTGTTTGGTGGAAAGAAGCTTAATCATTTTCATTTTCTAGTTGTTTACGCTGCTTACTGCCAGCTGAGCACAGGCCGTTCTCTGTGCTCTGAGGTAGATTTGTGCTTCTCAAGGTCAGCGAAAGAGGCGAGCCTTGCTCCGAGTGCATGTGAAGATGCTATCGCAGGAGACGTGGCATTTACCCAAACGGCCTCTCTTGGGTTTGGATTAACATTAACCCATTTCTTGCTCGCTGATGTTTTGGAGATGCAGCTTGATTTAGAGAGGGATCTCCTCTTGGTTTTGAATACCAGTGATATATTGGACCCTTTGTTTACAGCAGTTCCACTTTCATCTCTGAGCTCCAGAAAGCAGCATCAAAGCATTTTTGGACGATGTGGTCTTCTATCTGAAAGCAGTTTGAATTCAGTCAGGAATCGCTCTTGACTTCAACTGCACTCGCGAGTTGGGTCACGTCTAAAGCCGTCCTAATGTCTGTGTGTGTGGGGATTAGCTCCGGGGCTGCCAGTTAAAGGGCAGCGCAGTCACATGCTGGAGGTTCACGCTGCCTGGCTGCGCGTCTGTGTTTGATTATGCATGAGTTCGCGAGGCAGGAAGGAGCGTTGAGAGAGTGTATGTGTAAATCAGCAAGCTGGTCCCGTTCTGCTGTCTGCTGCGCTGATTTAAAGACCCTCCCCAAATTTGTTTTCGCTCGGCAGGAGCCTTCTAATCAACCACTCTTTCTCTCTCTTCCTCTCTAAATGCATTTCAAGGCACTGAGCGGCTTCTCTGTCTGGAGTCCCAGAATGCTTGCACATCAGAGCCTCTGGTCTGTGTTGATCCACAGCCCATCATGTTTTTGTTCTTACTCTGAGCGGCAACATCTGTAGGTTTTATCACCGCTGAAATCCCAAAGAAAGCAAGGAATGAAAGCCCCATTGAGAAGGGCAGCTAACATATTTAGGGTGGTCTCCCTAAGAGATTAGGAATGTTTAAGTAAGAACACGAGATGAGGTGATTAACATCGATGAGTGTTTATGCTCTTCTTTGGAAAATCAAAACCATTTGCCCCTTCGCTGCGTAAAGAGGGGGTATTCTCCAGGCCCAGGTCACTTCCTGGTCCCGGCCTCCTCGGTCGCCTAGTGCGCTTCCACACACTCGCATAGTGCGCTGCTCGCAAATCACGCTTGCAATACTAGGCGATTATAGGCTCGTAAATGAAAATAATGAAATAAATAATCATATGATATCTGTGGAAGTTTTAACCAGTCACGGGTAAAATAGTTTAAACATTACAGCGATTGGAATTTAATACAGTTACAAGATTATTTGTTAACAACTCATTTTCTTGTTACTTTGAAAAAACAAAGGTTGATTTTTTTCATGATAGTGACTTATTTTCTGGTGACATCGACAAAACAAATCCCGTGATTCCCACATAACTAGAGTTGTTTTCTCGTGATGCCAACATAACAAAAGTTGTTTTCTTGGGAAAATGCCAAGTTCATATCAGATTGTTTTCTTGTGATAGTAACACATTTTTCCTGTGATCACGACAGAACAAGTTGTTTTCTTGTGATAACGACATCTTTTTTCCTGTAATCTTGACATAATGAGTTGTTTTCTTATGATAGTGACATATTTTTCCTGTGATCTCCACATAACAAAAGTTGTTTTCTTGTGATATTTACATATTTTCCCTGTGTTGTCAACATAGCTTGTAGTTTTCTTGTGATAAAAACCTATTTTTTGTGATCTGCACGTACGTTGTTTTCTAATCATAACCACTTGATTTCTTGTGATCTTGACATAACAATATATGAAAATGCATGATTAAAGTAAATATCAAACAAATCTATAACATCGATGGATGAAAACTGGGGTTTGAATTCTAAAAAGGTGTCAAAACTGTTTTTAATGCAAGTTCTGTTTGCTTCGTAGCGAGACCAAGAATAGTTTTTCTTCACTGCTATCTGCTTCCTGTTTGCTTCACTGATGGTCTCTCTCTCTCTCTCTCTCTCTCTCTCTCTCCCCCCCTCTAGATTACTTTGCTGACCTGCAGGGCAGAGTGGACGACGACCCCGGTGTGTACTGGGAGTTTTACGGCAGCGCAGTGTGCGGTGAGTGCCACTTTCACACTCGAGTTCACAGAGAGAGAGAAAGAGAGAGAGAGAGAAAGAGAGAGAGCAACTGTGTGAATCATCAATGTCTGCAGTTCATTGATCTAAAACTGAAAAGAGTCACCATCACGCTCTCTGATGTGCGCTTAAAAGAAGGGGATGCATCCACCGGGGCGAAAATGGATGGCGGCTTTTTTTATTGCTTTTTTAATTCTAGCTGCGTAGCGAGAGCTCCCTCGGCTGCTATATATCAGCAGATCTGTGTGTGTGTGTGTGTGTGTGTGTGTGTGTGTGGGTGTGCAAGCCGGGCCCGACTCCAGCTGGCCGAAAGCAAAGCCTCCGCTACTGCACATTTTCCCTTGGATCCCTGGAATAACAAAGCCGGGAGGAGAAGGGGAGGTGCGGAAGGCTATTTTTGGGAGCTCTGCGGCGCCTCGGAATAACCCTGAGCGCAACAGAAAGAGACGTGGGATTTGCTCGGATGCGTTCGCTCGGGTACTAGCACGCAGGAAGGGATGAAGTGGCTTTACGCTCGGCTCTTCCCGCAGTACTTCAAATAAGGGCTTAGTTTTGAGGGCTGGAAGTGGAGGAACTGAGTCTGAGAGTGAATTTCAGGACTTCTAGTCGAGTTTTGGGGATTAGCATCCTTTTTGCGCGATTTGATAATAACCGTTGGAGTCTCACGAATGTGCCAAGGTGTTAAGATTCAGGCCAAAATGGAGTTTAAATCATATATGGTTCTAAAGCATCAGAAGCTTGCACATTCAGATGAATAATTGTCAAACAAAAATTTGCTGAATTTTTAGCCATTGTAAAGAAATGCAGCATAAAAGTGCAGAAATTGTTTTTGTTTTTTTCAACTGAAGCACAAAGGTTTTTGCGGTTGTGTGAAGTGTTTGCAAACTCATTGATTTATGATTTCTACAGAACAAGAATTGTTTTCTTGTGATAACAACATATTTTCTTGTGATCTTGATATAACAAGTTGTTTTCTTGTGATAATTAAATATTTTTCATGTGATCGCGACATAACAAAAGTTTTTTGTTGTTGCGATAAAAACACATTTTTCCTGTGATCTCGACATTTTCTTTTTCTTATGATAAACATTTTCTTGTGATCTCTACATAACAAGTCTTCCTTGTGATAATTTACTACTTTTTGTGATCTTCACATAACCAGTTGTTTTTTGTGATAATGTCTTTTTCCTGCGATCTCGACGTAATCCATTAAGTCAAAATAGAGTTTAAATATTTTAGTATGCGATTCTAAAATATCAGAAGCGTTCAAATGCATAAATATCAAACATTTTTTTGCTAAATTTCCAGGCATTATGAAGAAAAGCAACATAAAAGCGCAGAAATTTTTTTTTTTTCCCAACTTGCGTGAACGCTGAAGCTAATGAAGTTGTATGTCCTTGGACTATTTTTACAGTTGTGGGATGTGCTTACAAACTCATTGATTTGTAATTTTTCATATATTGTTGAGTATTTATCAATACTGGACTTATGAAAGCGGTAAACCACACTTTTTGCATCCCTATAAAAGGGATCAAATTATAAAGCTGGTGCTGTAAGAACATGTCTGAACACGACTCGCGAATCCCAGCATATAATGTTGGCACATTTCACACCTAGCCTCTCTCTCTTATCGACATCTGTCTCTCTGACTAACAGAGCCTGCGGACGACTCGTCTGGTTTCGACATCCTGGCTGATCCTCCCGGCCCTGGGGAAGACGACGATGAGCAGAGAGACGTGTTTGAGTTTGAGTTCTCCGACCGACCGCTGCTGCCATGCTACAACATCCAGGTGTCTCTGTCGCAGGGGTAAGAGTCTGAGCTTCTGTCCTACTTCGCTTTATAGAGGTTTATTTATAGAGATTATAGATAATGAAAACCTTTACACCAGAAACTTGTCTTAGCTAGATATTGAGCCAAAGTCAGATATCAGGATGGTTAAAAAAACCATTAGAATGTAAAGGCTTTCTCCAAAACAGTGAGAGACTGCTTTTGTGTGTTCCGCCTGAAAGCTCCCTTGCTGCTGATTGGTTGGATTTGTCATGCAAGGTCATCGACCAATCAGGAGCTGAGATGTGAACTGTGAGACTTGTAGTTGTCAGTCCCAGAGCACGTCATTGGAGAAAATAGCATCTATGCAAATTTCAAATTAGATTTGTTTCACAATTTATTTTACCATGAAATTAAAAATGTTTAATGTATTTGTTTTTGTTGAAAACGAGCCCAAACTTAGTTTCTTTGTCAATGTATGTGGCTGCTTTTGACGCAGAGTAGGAAAAAGCTAACTGGAAAAAATGGCCCTAGAGCTAAATAAATTTTTTTAAGTTTCTGGCGATTCGTATTTGTTTTTTATTTTTAGGTTTGAATTTAAGTAACTTCAGCTGGTCTCGGTCATGGTCATGTGGCCGGTGATGTTCCATTCTTTGCCCTAATTTGTTCCGTCTTCTTTGGAAATGTAATCCCTAGTGGTGAAAATGTAGATTTAACATGTTAAAAATTGTGTTAGCAATGCGTTTTTTCTTTACAAACCACTTGACTTTTTAAATGTAGTTAGTGAAAATGCTAGTTCAGAGTTGGAATAGCATCAGTAACCCTATTGGTTTTGTAATAAATGTGTGTGTTTTTTGGAAAATGCATCCTCTAGTGTTGAAACATTGCATAACGTCACCTACAAATAATGAACTGCCAAAGAATAACTTTTTGTTCGTTTATAATATATTTATGCAGCATCTATTCTTGAGTTTTTTCATACTTCCTTTACTAGACTCATCAGACGTTTAACCAAGTTCCGCTGCTGTGACATCTGAGGTTCAGACTAGTTTAGCATTAACAAAGATCCTCTGCACTGGTTTCGTGATAATAGTTTGTGTTTATTTTCATAATGCGACATCTAGTGGTTAAACGATGTATAATGTTGTGTACAAATGTTTGATTAGAAATGCTAAGTGAAGTTATGTTGCCAAGGGCAACACCTGCTCTCCCTGCTGCAGCAGGGAAGTGACTGAACTGCAGTACCTCGACCGACCACAAAAGGGGGTGGGGTCAGAAGTGAACAAATTCTCATTTACGCCAATATAAAAATGCCTAACTTTGGAGCTGAAAAAACATGTTTACACCCCTGGTGCTGTAAAAATATTTTTTTAGATCGTTAGTTTTGATCCTGAACACTCTGAGGGGGGTGAATTATTTTTAAGTTTGTTTTTTTTAAGATTTATAAAATTTTAACATTTAGTCAATCAGACATCTTTGATACACCTATGTCCCGCCTCTCTGGACCCATTTTTGGTTAAAAATGGATGGTTGACCACGCCCATTTTTAGCCTGCTCTACCGATCAAAATCGAAAAAATTGCGCATGCTCCGACTATGTTACATAAAGGCTATGGTAAATCCACACACTCTTAAAGCTTAATTACGTTGCATCTTTAGCTTCAGTAAGTGGCTCACAACACACACCGTGACCACACCCCATTAGTGTCCAAATTCGCTTAGTTTAAAAATGTGACCTCTAGTGGTGAAACGGTGTATAGCTTAGTGCGAAAATGTTTGATCAGAATTGATATCGACCACTTAAACATCACAGTGCGAAGCGAAGCTAGATTTAGCAAAGACATGACTTTAAATGGAGCGCGGACAGCGAAACCGCGAGTAAAAAAGAGAGAGAGACGGTCTAGTGACACGCTGCTAAACAGACACAGCTAATTACCTCCCACACAGGCTCTCGTTCGGCTTTTACCTCGCTCTCTCGCCCCCCCCCTCTCGCCCCCCCCCTTGCCCCCCCCCCTCTCGCCCCCCCTCCTCTCGCCTGCTCGTTCGCTGTCTCGCTCCCAGGCTCAGCTGCCGCGCTCACTGTTGTGTATAATCTTCAGTCTGCGCTCGCTCCCCCTCCCCTGTTCACCCCTCGCTCGCTCTCTCTCTTTCTTTCGCTCGGCGCGGCTGCCTGATGCAGTATTAATGGCTTTCTGCTCTCCTCACATTTCCTCCCCCCCTCGCTCGCCCGCTCCTTCTGCCTCTCTTCTTTCTCTCTCTTCTTTCTCCCCCTCTCTCTCTCTCTTTCCATCTCTCTCTCCCACTCCATTCAGTGTTGTGCGCTCGGCGAGAGCCACAGACCGCCTCAAGTGCCATCGATTGAGCGCTGCCTGTTACTGATTTCCCCGCTGTGTGTGTGAGCGCTCGTCTGCCGGGCTCAGGCTTCGCTCTTTGTGAGCGTAGCCTATTGTGTTTCAGGGCGAGCGGAGGCCTTGAGAATCTTGGTGTAATTATGTCTAATTATCTGAATGCGTGGCTAGGCAGGGACTGAGGTTTAAAGAATGTTTGGGCGCAGAGGCAAGTATTGTTGCCTTTTGTTTGTTTGCTTGGATTTTTTGTTGGTGGTTATTTGGAAGCTGCAAGCTATAGTGGCGACTTCATAAAAAAAGAGTCAAAAACTTGCTTAATAGGTTTCGTGTTCGTACAAAGAAGTAACAGAATGTGGCTTCACACTCTGAATTTTGGGATTTTACAAAATAGAGGGACTTGCAACAAAAAATGTATTACCCATGATGCTTTATTTATTAGTAGCTTGAGAAGCGTGCAATTTCGAGACCGCTAAGATTGGATGACACTTTCAGGGTGTATTTTTAAATTGGTTTATAAAATGTTGTGTGAGAAAGAGGAATTAAGAACACGAACTACATTACCCATAATGCTTTACTGAAGAGCTAATCAAAAGATTTATGTTGCAGGCTATATGTGCAATCCCAAGCAGAAAAAAAAAGAAAGAAATGATTTCTAATAAAAAAAAATTTTTTTGTAGTTGGGCGTTTATGTATCAAAACATTTTACAAGTTTTGTTTAGAAGTTGAGCATGAAAACTACATTACCCATAATCCAGAGCAGAAGAGAGCTACATTTATTTTAAGACTTGTGCACATCTAAACAAAACTATTTTTGGCCTTTCTAGTTGAATCAAAGCGGGGAAAAAACATTTTTGTAAAATACTTGGGCTCATCCAAACAACAACAACACTATGGGTTATTTTATTAGGTTTTTATTTTCGAACAATATTTAGCAGCAAATGTATTTATAAGTTAGGCATGAAAAACTACATTACCCATAATCCCAAGGAAAAGAGATTTTATTTTTTTGATTGAAGACTTGTGCTCATCCTAACAACAAAATGATTTGTTTTGTTTTTTTGTAGGGGTTTCTTTTATAAAAATATTTCGCAAATTGTGTTTATGTGTCTACATTACCCATAATATATACTATATACCCAGGCTATATTTAGTCTGAGCATGAAAAAATATATTACCCAAATTGCTTCACAGAGAAGGCCTAATAAAAGACTGGCTTAACCAAACTCACGCTTTGAATACTATCTTTTATTCTTAAGACAATATTTTTTGCAGCCAAATTGAAGTAGTTATTTTGTACACTACTCATGAAAGTATGCTGAAGAGTAATAAACTTGGTTTCCTGTACAATGTATCCATAAATACCCTGTTAGTAGCAAACTTTGCACAAGAGAAGACTGGTTCTTCCAATCTGCTAATCAAAAACATTACCCATAATGCAGATGCGTGCATTTTTGCACTCATTTAAGGTTGACGACTGCTAATGTTTTCAGACAAAGCTTGAGCTTGTGAGCAGCATTATAAAGCAAAACTACATTACCCAGAATTGTAATGAATAAACTAGAAATAAACGTCTCTGTTCTCTTTTCTCTCTCCTCAGGCCCCGAAACTGGCTTCTGCTCTCAGATGTCCTCAAGCGGCTCAAAATGTCAGCCCGGACGTTTCGCACCACCTTCACGCACATCGAAGTGGTGACGATAGCTGAGGCGGAGTTCTACAAGCAGGCATCTCTGAGCCAGCTGTTCTCCTGCCCGGAGGAGCTGGAGGGCTTCCTGCCTGACAGCAAAGAGCTTCTGGACCTGGTGGAGATCAGCGCAGAGCTGGTGGCGCTGCTGGGGTCCTCGCTCGAGTGTTTGGATGAGCGCAGAGAGACGAAAGCTCGGCCTCACTCGTGAGCTGCATCCGAGGAACTGAAATGAGTGTGCAATTCGGACCCAGTGCCGCGCGCAGAGTGGCTTTCTTCTGTTTGAAAGAAGGAAAACTCTCGTCTCTGTAAAATATGTAAATTGTGGATGGAGCACGACCGCTGGCTCGAAATCATTTATAAATATGCATACAGTCACTGTATTTTATTTCTGTGTATTATATATAAATATAGATCTAAATATATAAATAAACATATATAAATATGTGCTGCCTTTGTCTTGTTCGGTCAGGTTTTCCCAGTTGGAGTCACACTGTTGTAAATATGTTAAAATAAGGGCCTAATCGTGATTTGAGCAGACGACTAGCGCACTTCGTCAGACGTGTTCCTCAGCTGGATGTGTATGGTGTTGACCAGTATAACCAGTGTGGGAATTTTCCTGTCTTCGACTTTACGGCAGTTTGACTAAGTCACTTATTTATGAGTAGAAATTAACGTATTTTAATGTGGCTTTTAAAGTGAGTGTATAATAACTAATGGGGTTGCGCTGACAGAGAAGAACACGCTTGAACCTGTAAATAGCTGTTGGGTTGTAACTCGTTTCTGACGTGTGTTATTGTTTTTTTTGGAGAAGTGTTCGGACTTTGTAATTACATATGCTATCATTTGTATTTATATTTTACCAAAAAAAGTTCCTTTAAATAAATGGCAATAAAAGATTGTGGATATTTTGTGGTCTTGTATATTTTAGGTGAACACAGCTGCATTTCCCACAATGCTTTGCAGAAGAAAATTGAAAACCTTTTATACATTAATCAGATTAATGATGTTAAACATGAGCTCTTTGTCTTCATCACTAAAATGCCAGATGAAGGTTTCTAAACATCCAACTGGTGTTTCACAAGAGAACTGAGAGAGGACTACATAAAACGTTTCTTTTTTCCGCAAATGTTGTTTAGAAGTTAAGAATGAAAAACTACATTACCCATAATCCAAAGCAGACTAGATAAAAAACTTAGGTGCATCTAAATAAAACTAGATTTTTTTAATTAGTTTTTTTAAATGAAAATGTTTAAGTTTAATCTGAGCGTGGAAAACTACACTTCCCAGAATGCTTCATAGAGAAGATCGAATAAAAGACTTGCTAAAAAAAAAACTGGTTTAAGTCTTTGAATACTATGTTTAATTTTTATAAGTCGGTAGTTTTGCAGCCAAATTTAATTAGCTATCGACATAATGCCTTGCAGAAGAAAACTGAAAACTTCCACTTTTTATTTTAAACATGAAACCCCTGTCTGTATCACTATAATGCCAGATTAAGGCTTCTAGATATAAAACTGCTGTTTCACAGCAGAACTGAGAGAGGACCACATCCTGTGCTCCAGGACTAAACAGGAAATGAAGAGTCGCCGGAAATTTGAGGCCTAAAAGCAGGGGCTGCGCTGCTCCTGATAGCAGAACGTCTGGTATTTACTTCAAGTGTTTACAAACCTCCAAAAAATATTATATGGGTTACAAAAACATGTGAAGGATGCACATTTAATAACATACTCAAAAGGTGCCGTATGCAGTCTAGTCAAATCGTAAGGATATTACGTTGGTGCTTAAATCCCTTAAGAATCCCCTAGATCAGGGTTCTCAAAATTGGCTCCTGGAGGGACTTTAATGAAATGAATTTTATTACCTTTACTAATCTTGTTCATGACTACTTGAGACTGAATAGCAGTCTCTGTAATGTTCACTCTTTTCGATTAACAATTTAAGACAAATAACTTAATAACTTTAAAAAGTTCTAAAAATGCAGCCCTCAGAAGGTCAAATCTATCGAACTGAAACGAAACCAGAGTTTGAAGCTCTTTTACAGGTCATGTGATCATTTTGGAAACGGAAGTGGAGTGTTCCCATTTATTTGGACATGGCAGGAAAGTTTACCTGTATCCGAGCACCCAAAAATGTATCTAAAATATAATCTATATAACAACAAAAAAAAAATGTCACTGTCTTTGATAGACAATCTACTCACACAGTTTGACAAACTGTTGATTTATTGGTTTATGCCTTCCTTTGGCAAAATGCATGCGCATACGCTGAAATGTTAACATTGTTTATTAACAGTAAGAGTAAAAAAAACTAAAACCATGATGGAATTTAAATAATTACTAATAAAGACGAGACAAAATTATAGCTAAAACTGTAAAAGGGTTTAGTCCATGGCGATAACCGGAAGTAAACATAAAAGGACATAAAGACACCCCTTTTACGATTTAAAATAGAATTCAATGAATACGATTAAAATCATATTCCCAGTATATATTTGCAATGTAAAAAAATGTATATGAAAAATTACGAAAAACCAAAACGTGTTTTTTAACGTTACAGTCCCTTAGCCAATCGGCTCCAGTATCACAAATCGGCCGTTATCGCCATGACGACGCGAGGCAGGGCGGAAGTCCCGGACAGGTGAACCAAATTACAGAATCTGAAGCTCGAGGACTCATTGAGGAGATGTGAGTTGTTTTTTTATTGATTCAAGAATCCCATGTAGTCCTGTAATTAGTTTAGAGTTGAGTTAAAGGCCCTGGCGTCCAACATTTGCCCCTTTTAGCACAAATTAAGGATAAACATAACGTACACGGAGCAGAGACCTGGCTAGGCTGTAATGTCATGAATCGTAATCTCTTTATTTGTGACCCAAAACGTTTGTTTTAAAATATAAATAGTGACATCTTGTTCCACGAACATAAAAGCTTCCATCAGCAACTCACAAACAAGAGATACTTTTTTATTTTTCGTGTTCCTTCTGCCAAGCCTATTGTTTTAACTCTGAAATATAGATTGTCAATTCACATTAACATTAACAGTGAGATTGTCTTTTTAGAAAAAGTTGCTAACAGTTTGAGCTGATTAAACATTTTTATTTTTTGCTAGTTCACATCACATCACAACACTGTGACAAATGAGTAATAGAGCATCTTTTGGTTATCAAACAACTACGACAAGCTACATTAAAGCAAAACAGATATAGTAACGATATTTTTGTGTGAGGATTGATTCTTTGAATTCCATAGCAGTATATCGCAAATATCTGTACTTTGCTATAGATCCACCTATCCCTAGTGATCCCTAACTATTAATTTAGTTGGTTGTACTGAAGAGATGTCAGTTTCCTAAACTAATTTAAGGCAAGGCAGGTTTAATTGTATAGCACATTTTCATACACATTGGTACAAAGTTTTTTACAGAATAATAATTACAAATCTTAAGTCTAAAAAAGCTAGGGATAACACATGAAAAGCATTTAATTCAGAAGTTTAAGGCACAACGCAAGTTGGCTAACGCCCATTGAAATAAATGCGTTTTTATTCTGGATTTGAATGTGACTAAAGTTTTAGCTCCTCCAGTTTAGCTCTTCTGGAAGCTTGTACCAGCTGGGGGCATCCTAGTAACTGAAAGCAGACTCTCTCTGTTTGATGTGTACTCGTGGTAGTTCTAACTGAACTGAACCTAATGATTGAAGGCCTCTGATTAATTAGCATTTTTCACAAAACAAATCTTTTTCCCTTATCAAAACGCTTGATAAACAACTAACAATGAGCTGTTTCTTCTAACGAGACTACTTACCCCTCCTCTTCGTGATCACATGTTCGTTCTTGACCAATCAAAAATATTTTTGACTTCTGCACTTGTTTTGTTAATACCACCTCTATTGACAAAGGGTAACAAAGGGTATCTGTAACAACCGGTGTTTGTTTAATAAAAAGAAGTGTGTAGCTGGTTGCGGTTGCCATTACCCCACTTTTAACTGCCATCTGTTGTATCCAGCACCGCTTGTTCCTCGCTCAGCTTGTGCTGCTTGGCAGAAACAATGCTTCATTGGCCTCTGGCACTCGCTGACGTAAGGTTAAAGGGGACAGAGAAGCAGACTCTTTTAGTTGTTGCCCCATATGCTCCGATTGTCTCTTAATATCGACAGTTTTTAGCTTCCTGCTTTGAGGCTTGTAACGTTGAAGAGCTCAGCGTGATTCTCTTCTTTGCAGCTCCACATTATTTTGAGCCTTGTTCGTGATGACGTAGCAGCCTGTTGTTTACATCCAGAAGATTTAAATGGGAATTATGGAAGCCTATGTCCACCAGGTCAAAATATTGACTTGGAAAGTTGCAATTTTGACTTGCTGTAGATGCCCAATCTAATGCTAACTACAAGAACACACTTTTTGTATCTATAAATTTGTCTCAAAATCTCAGCTTTCTATGTCAAAATTTCAACTTTGTATCAAAAAAACGACTTCCTATAAGTAAAATAATAAGTTCTTTTTATCTGAAACTTTTTAAGTACATTTTAACTTTTTATCTCAAATTGAGAGTTTGTGAGTAACTTTTTCAATTTTTTATCTAACAAACTTTCTATGTAAAATTTCAACATCCTAAAATCTTGACTTTCTAAGTAATTTTTTCACTTTTTAATGTAAGAAATTTGACTTTCTAATGAACTTTTTTGACTTTATTATGATTATTATTTTTTTACTTTCTAAGACATTTTTTTATCTAAAAAATCTACTTCATGAGTCAAAATTTCAACCTTTTTTAAACATTTATTTTCTAAGTACTAAGTAGTTTTTAAAACATTTTAGTAAGAATTTGGACCTTTTACATCTATGTCAAAATTTCATGTTTTTAATTCAGAATTTAGACAAAGTCTTGACTCTTTAAAGCCATTATATATTTTTTAACCTAGCAAAAAAAAGATCTGGAATCCCGGACAAGAAATACTAAAATGAAAGGTAACCTTTAAAGACTTGCTGTTGTTATTATGAAAAATAAAGGATGGATTTTTCCCATTAAAAAGTCTTAAACACCTGGAATAGCGCAGTTAAGGAGCTAGATATAGGGATTAAGCACTTATTTAACACAATTCCTAAATAATCCGACATTTTATCTGCAGGTTTTCAAATTAAACACGTCCCTGACTTATTGACGAGACATTGCTCTTGGAAGTGTCAAGTGTGGTGTAATTGCATGCGGCGACGCTGGACTGCAGGGAAGAAATGTGGCCATCTAATTAAAAAACAATTAAATTACATTAGGCTTGGTGATTAGACCCTCCCCCTCCCCCGGGTTCTGTGTTACGATGGCTAATCCGCTCTTTATCTATTAGTCAAAGCTGTGACATTGACGTGACTTGATCAGAGCATGCTCCGAGGCAGATGCGTCCACGGTTTACGCTGCCCTGGCAAAGTGAAGCGCTCCACAAAGATGCTCCAAGAAAGTTCCCCAAGCTGTTCTAGTCCTGCTGTTTTCAGTAGTTAAAAATAAGAGGTTTACTCTCACAATTAAGACGTGTGATCTCTTGTGATTTTATTTAATTTCTGCAAGCTTCAAATATAGATTTAATCTGCGGAGAGTTTTGGAGGCAGTTTGCTCCAGCAAAGATACAAAGGAACCTATTGTGTTGGTGTGTATTTTAATTAGTCCTCTTCCGTCATTGAGGTCTACAACAGCTCTAGATCTAGAGGAAATTTGGCACACTGACAGAGGAGACTTTTACCTTGACCAAAAATTTGTCTTTTTAAACCCTCTAGCGCCACCACAAAACAAAATTTGCACCTGCGTTCATGCTAATAACTAATAACTTTTAACCTGATGTCGTAGAAACACAACTTCTATTATTCTTTTGTTGATGCCAATTCACATTCTTTCCATTTTCCATCCTGAGAGTATTTTTGACATTTGAAAAACTGTTTTTGCCAATTTCCTGAAAGTGGAACCATCTTCTGGCCATGCAGACAAATATTTTTTTTTAAAGAAAGTTGATTGGTCAATTCTTTTTCACATGACCTGCTTGACAAAACGGTTTCAAAGCTGTAATGCTTCAATGTAATGAGACAGGACCTGGTATACATCATGACAACCATGATTTGAGGTTGCTAGCATTTTTGTTGCAGTGTCCTCTAGTGGTTGGGAGATATCAGCTGAAGGTCTTAAGGCATTTGTATAAAAATCGTATTGCTGGAACAAAAACGTATGGCGAGCATGTTTGCATTTTTGAATGTCGGCCATTTTGAATCTAGTTCCATAACTCCGCCCAATGCTAAATTAAGACGCCACAATCGCTAGTCAGAGCGTGAACAACTTGAAAGGGTAATTAATCAAAATGGTAATGTGGAGCTAATAAAGGTGGAATATGAGCACTAACTGTTTTAGTTATCAGATTGAGTTTTGCTAACTCTGCTAACCAGCGTAAAGGTCTGGCATTACTCTTAAAAAAACTCTCATGTAAAAAACGTCATGAAACCCTTCCTGCATCCCAATCTTAACAGTTATTCCACACCCTTAAAGTAGATACTCATTTTTAAAAATGTGCTCATTTTTTAGTGTGTAAGAAGAGAGTGTATAAATACTCTAATAATATATATAACTCTATATTGATAATGTTTATTTATTTGCTTCTTTTTAAAAAATTAGTCGTTTTACAGAGAGAGCTCGTTTGTTTGGGTCCCAGAGAAAACTCCTTCTGGCTGAGCGGCAGTGGATTGTGGGTAATATCAGCCGGTTGAGCGTTCATCGATCTACTCCTCAGAATCTAACCGAAAACCGTACACAAACCGTACTGCTCTGACACTGTTTTGTGTATACTATGGTTTGGGACACACTAATTCTCATTTCGCACCCATAAAAGTGTGTATAATGCACTCCTGTCTCAGAGCTCGTGACTCCTCATTGCTAGCTGCAATAAAATGAGCTTTATTTAGAAACCAAAACATTCTGAGCTCTTAAACTTTCAGTGTTGTATTATTGTTCTTTCAGCTCTTTTGTGTGAAAGTATCAGGCACTTCTTGGTTCCCTAGTTCACCTCACCTTTAATATCCAATTCTGCAAACACATTTACAACATTTAAAACAAATAGTTATTAAATAGTCACCCTTTTTATCAATCAACGCTAACTAACAGCTGCTAGTCTGAAACTCTTTTATTTGTTGTCATTGCGTTCGGAGCCTCATGTTGACTGAAATAACACCAGATGTTCCTGCATTAGCAAACTGGTGCTGCACCTGCACCGAGCGTTCCTAATAAATGCTTGGCCCTGCATCACTGCTTGCAGTTGTGTTTATGCTTGTGTCGGCTCTCTGTTTCCTCCTGGGATGGTAAAGTGTGCCTATTTCGGGGTCCTATCCAAGAGGACCAGTCATCTGATGTGTTTTGCGCACAGTAAAACCCAAAACCAGCGCAGTGAGGGATGCGTCGGCCTCTACAGAGTGCTCGCAGGAAGGGTGTGTTTAATTCGGGGCCAGACTGGCCATCCGCTTTATTGCAGCTGTCGGAAGGTTGTGTGTGTCTGTACGCTCCGAGGGTCAATGCCATGCCCGTCTCTGAGAGGGGTTTGGCTCGGACACGCACATTTCTGGTTCGAGGGCAGGCAGAAAAACGCTCTCTGGCGGATTAGGTAACCTCTACACTAATTAATTCTGCGAAGGGCCTTTCAGAGCGCCGCATGCAGCTCTAGAGAGCGAGAGAGTGTGAGCGAGCGAGAGAGGCAGGCTGAAAGGATTGCATTATACCGCGCTGCGAAAGGAAATCAGAGAGCGCTGGTCTCTCGGGGCCTCGGCGGCGCGCTCTAATAGCTCAGCGCGATCTCTACTCGGATATTGCTGCCCTCGAGTGTGCTTGCGTGCTGGAGAGAGCGGGGGCTGCGGAGGTTGGATGACGATATTTTTAGGGAATAGACAAAAGTGGCGCATCCGAGGATGAGAGATATGAGTCAGAAGTTTGGAATCATCATCAAATGGTTTTATTCTCCAGGAAAACAGAATTGAATGAGGGAAAGAACAGGACTGAATGATTCTGTCTTCAAGCTGGAAAACCACCAAACCTCTGCAGACTCGGTTTCTCATGATACTGTGATGAAATGTTACCCCGTGCTCCTGGAGCATCTCTCAACAGGACTTGTGAATGTGTTTTTTAAATGTGTTTTTTTCTTCTCAATTGAGAATTTTCCATACAGTGCAATTAGCCAAAATATCCCAAGAGGTTATGATGCACATCATTAAATGATACTAAAAAAATCATACATTGATATATAGATTCTTAATAGGTTACGGTTGCAAAAGCTTTAACATTTGTTTTGACAAAGATTTAAGTATTTCACTACCATTGCAAGTTTCTTACACTCTTAGAAAAAAGTATGAAACTGAACCTTTTACGGTTCAATGGTCGTCACTGGGGTGGTACCCTGAAGGGTTCAATTTCGTTCCTATATTTAGACTTTTTTTTATCATGATAGGGGCAATTTTGTACCCCAAGGAACAAAACTGTTCCTGCGCGGTACCTTTTTTTCTGACTGTGTACCTAAAATGGTCCACAATAGGACCTTAAGGTTAAGGTTACCCCTAAGAAGAAATCAGCGTGCAGCGCTGTTGCAGTCAAAATACAGTTTATTGTGCAATCTGTCCCCTGTAACTGCAAAGAGAAAACATCCTTATCATCTGAACATTCATTAAGAGAACAATAAATAGTTTTGAAGCCGTTAAATAAAGAACATTTTGTGTTGTGACACTTTAATAATATTGCTTCAATCCCAACCAGGTAGTACTCAAGTATTTAAAATATAAAATAACTTTAAGTTAAAGCCCTATTTCTCAGCAGTATTAAGCGAGTGGTAATAGAGTTTGCTTTTCGTGTAGTAAGCAGTCCTCTTTGCAAGCGTGTCTTTGAGAGACGTCACTTTTTGCAGAGCCAACATTAACCTGCAGACATGGAAAAGCTGCAGATCTTCGGATCATATAAAGGGAATTACACCACAAAACTTTAGCTCAATAACAATTACAAACGATGGTTGACTTAAAAAAAATCTGACTCTAATCAAACAAAGTATTTTCATCCACTCAACATGGCACCTGTTTTCGGGAGAAACTCTTCTGTGATATTTCCTGATGGTTTTTCCATTGATGGCTCTCTAATTCAGCCGCTTGTTTGGTATTACTGCAAACAAATCTCCTTCATATAGCGTATATGAAAAAAAATTATAAAATTTAGAAAAAATACCTGTATTCGATAGGAAAATGTATATCGCCCAGCCCTACTTTAGCTGGAGAATATTTTCCATTCAAAAGTTAACCAAATTCCTTTTTTTGTCATCATGTTCATAGTAACAAATGATGTCCTTGGAGTTTGATGCGATTACAAGGCTAATTTTAGAAACCATTTTACTTTTTGCCATTCCACAAGTAAATGAAATGTAGATTCGCATCTAATAAAACATTTTTTTATATAGCCAGACATTTAGCAAAGAAAGTGTTAGTTATGTAGATTTTTGTAGATTTTTAGTTATGTAAGATGTTTTTCTGAAGTTTTATTAGAAATACATATTACAAAATAAATAAGGTAGAATTTTTTAAACCATATTTTATGTTGTGTAATATAGAATTCCATTAAAATGTACCTTTTTGTTACTGAAGGGTTGGTACCAAGTAAAAGCCTCCTGTAACAGGAAGTGACTGAACTGCAGTTCCTTGAGTGGCCACTTGACGTGAGCAGGTTCCCATTCACTCCCATGTTCTTCTTCTTCTTCTTTCGGCTGTTCCCAGTTTAGGGGTCGCCACAGCAAATCATCTGTTTCCACCTAACTCTGGCCTCAGTATCCTCTACTCTTGCACCAATTACCTTCATGTCCTCCTTCAGCACACCCATATAACTCGTCTTTGGCCTTCCTCTCGCCCTCTTGCCTGGCAGCTCCATCTCCAACATCCTTCTACCAATATAACTACTATCCCTTCTCTGCACATGTCCAAACCATCTCAATCTGGCTTCTCTGTCTTTGTCTCCAAAACAACCAACCTGAGCTGTTCCTCTGATGTGCTCGTTACTAATCTTGTCCATCCTTGTCACTCCTAAACTGAACTTAACTTGTCACTGTTGTCATACTCCTCTCATACATATCCTGAACTACTCTGATGTACTTCTCTGCCACTTCTGACATCCTCATACAGGACTGTAGTTACTGTAGCACAAACTGCTGCAGCTATAGCTTATTTACATGAAAGGAACATCTCCCACAGACTTGTAAAAATGATATAATACAATATATAAATTGAACTAACACTTGTCAGATCCATTTGATGGATAAAATGATTATCACATTATGATAAAAGAAAAGGCAAACTTTTAAAGGATAAAATGAACCCTAGTGTTTGCCAGCCTGGATGTCTTCTACTCCTTCTGAGATTGCACTCCTACCAAGTTCGAGCAACAAACGCATGGCTTGCAAAACTGCAAAAATACGTTCCTACAAAATACTACGTTCCTGCAAAATAAAGTGAAAACTGAAGAAAAAATAATACAAAGACGAAATCCAGGACAAATAGGAAGTGAGGATCTTTTAACGGCTGTTTTGTAAGCATAATAAACAAAACACATTAAAAAAGCACCACATATTAGAATCAAAGATTATTGATAAAGCAAAAAGATTGAACAGGGATGCAAAACACAAACAAATGCAGCCCTAGAACACAGAACGAATGAAACACAGTCAGGAATCCTCTCCCTCTCGCGCTCTCTCAGTCCCAGATCGTGTAGGAGTTGAGCTCTCCAGTAGGTAACCGTGATCCTGCCATCTGTCCGGGCAGTCAGGCGCTAGCTTGAAGGCGTGAGCGGTGGCGAGCTGGAACAAGGAGGCTGGCACTCATCCACAGAGCGAGCGAGAGAGAGAGTGCGCACGCTATCCGGCTCTCAGATTGCAGGAAACTCTACATGCTGCAACGCCTCCAGCAGCAGCTATAAATCAAGTCTAGCGCACAGCACACGCAAGCACTCGGCGAGAGCCACCTGTGCATCATTATAGATCACTCGCAACGCCGTTTCCACCGAAAGGTGTAGAACTAGAGAGCTGCGCTAGGATTAGTTTTTAATTATCAGCTTATTACGTTGGTTTGATTTAAACACACATTTCTGAATAAGTAATCAATGCACAAATTAATAAAGACTTTCAAGAAGCTGCGTTAAAAACTGCTTCACCAATGCCCCTTTCCAAATCAAGATAATAAAAATTTTTTTTAGCTTGCTTTAAAAAGTTATCAAACCTTGGTTTGATCTTTTTTTTGATGATTCGATATCAGCTGAGTGAATTCATGAGACTATTTCATGAGTGTTTACGGAATTACCGTTATGCTGAGGAGGTGATTAGAACCAGACCCAGTAAGAGACCCATTTTTCTGTCCTCTTCCTCACCTCTGAATTCTTCAGTCATGCAACAGTCATGCAACTGAAGAAGTTTGATGGTTTGGCAGTCCAGCAGTTGAATTTGTTGCAGAGTCAAAGAACCGGATGGTTTCTCAGTTCATGACTCCTTTAGTTTCTTAATTGAAAAAGTTGAATACTTGTTAATACTTGAATAAATGGTGGAAACAGTTAAAACAAGACCTTTAAGGGATTTACATTCATCCAATGTGTTACACCGCAGCTACATATTTCAAATGGCACTCTGTTGGTATTAGAGCAGTCTCGTTTATATTTTCAATCGCTCACAAATCTGTTTCCAGGGCTAGAAGTTGACGAAGGCTCAAACGTAGTAAAACTTGATTTGCTGCAGGTTAAAAGGGTTTTTTTCTTTAAGTGACCATTTTTCTATGCTTGGTTTATATATAAAAAAAAGCATGTTTGGTTTTTAAGAGCCCAATCAAGATCTTGGCAACATTGATAATGTAAAGCGAACAATAATGTTACTCAGTGATTCTATTGAAGAAGTTCAGTGGTCTGGCAGTCCAGTGGTTGAATTGGTTGCTAAGTCTGGTTGTTTTCCCTGTTCCCGATTCGTTTAGTTACCTAACTGAATGAAATAACAATGGAAGACTAAATTAAATGAATACTCGGAGAGATCTTTAGAGGGATTAGCAATCATCCCAGTTATTAAACAGCAGGTACAGTTTTCATATGGCACAATGTTGTAATGAGAGGTGTCTCATTTATATTTTCAACCACTCACCAGTCTGTTTCCAGGGGTAGAAGTTGGCGAGAACTTAAGAAAAGTATTACTGATTTGGGTCAGATCGTTCAATGAAGTTACAACTTAGCACAACAGTTTTGTTATGATTTTCTGTTTTTAAGGAAGCCCTTTTCTAAGCTTGTTTTTTTGAAAGCATGTTTTATTTTTAAGAGGTGAGGCAAGAAGAAAGTCAAGATCAGAGCAACCTTAATCATAACGAGAGAAGAATACGATTACTCTGTAATAATATTGAAGAAGTTTAATGGTGTTAAATGTTTGAATTAGTTGCCGAGTCAAAATAACTATTTGGTCTTTCAGTTCATGACTCCTTTAGATATTTAACTAAATAAAAATAGCAATATAAGAAGTTGGCAAACGCTTCGGGAAAGTTGAACCTGATTTGGGGCAGATTGTTCAATGGAGTTACAACTTGTTTTTTTTAATGATTTTTTTTCTTTAAGGGACCATTTTATAGGCGCAAATTGCTAAAAGATTATATTAGGACCCTTATAAGAACACAGAGCACAAGCAAGATCTGAGCGTCCTTAATCGTGTAGATTTGTTTTGCTAGAAAAATATTTGATCCTTTTTTCTTTGAAGCACTCATTTTGCCTGAACAATCTGAACCCTGCCCATAACCTTCAGGGCTTCTATCCATGTGGAAAGATGGACAAAAGCTCTCTTTGTTTAAATGTTGAATGCAGCCTGATACTTTGACCTGTCAGGGGCTCCGAGAGCGCAGTCAGGTTTAGCTCCCGTTTGTTTTACGGAGGGATTCCAAATCTGAATGACGTTTTCTTTTAGCTTGAATGTCCAGTTCCTCTCAACGTTATCATTGACAGAGTGTAGTATGGTTTTGAACCTTCAAAAAGTTTGCGCAGCATCCAAACACGTGGGCGACATTAAAAATCCAGCTGTTAGAAAGATTCCTCTCAATTCATAAACCATTTTCTGCTTTCCTCCGCTTCTCTCTGTTCTCTCTCTCGGGGGACTATTTTTCTTGGTCTTGCTCGGCTAGCGCAGCCTGACTGGGGCCTCGTGCACACACACATTCATCACTCAGCCCCTACCCCAGCGTGCAAACGCACCGTTCTGCTGCGGCAGAGTCAACAGCACATGCTCTCTCCCTGCTGGGCTTCCCTCAGTGTGGAGTCCAGACGTTTGACGAGGAAAGGAAAGCAAGAAAGCCAGAGTGCTTTTAATAGCGTGAGTCGTGCAGTCATAAAAATGGCTTGTTTGCTTTATAAAGCAATGATTACTGAGCACAAAAACATTTAGAGTTGCATAAGCGTAATCTATCAACCACTTAAGAGAAACAAGCTGTTATGGAATGCCTCTCGTTTGCGATGGCAAAATAATATCGAGCTGTTTGCTAGGACTTCCATGCTTCAATAGCAGTGGCGGATACTCAGAGCAAGCTCATTGTAGATTTAGCATTTTCAAATCACTGTATTTATTTAAGGCTCTTCAAGTTGCTTCAAAGTATCTTCACAATTAAGGGACCTTGTGTATATTTGAAGAATATCTAGAACTCAGATTGTTATTTAGGACAGGAAAAAACACTGGGATTCAATTGTTTAGAGGAGTTTAGGGGCGTGCCGGTCTCAGACAACAGAATGGGTTGGGTGCAATTTTATGGCAACACTTTAAGAATCCTGAAATCGCAATCTGATTGGATGAATTTATCTGGATTTCCAGGAGAATTGAGTGTCGCGTTTATTTTCATTCGGCGGTATGATAGAGACATTAGCGACATTTCTACTTTTGGAAACATGATACTATGTGAAGTGAAATGGGATTGGTTATTTAACATGCTGGTGAAATGGTCTTAAGGCCACCACAGATCTATGCGTATAATCTGTGCGGAATGACTTGTGTACGCACCTTGAGCTCAAAATTTTGGACGCGTACAGTAGCTTACTCACCTGACCATCGGATCGGTGCGAATGAAAAAAAAGTTTTGCTCTGCCATGCCTTCCTGGTTTCTCGCAGTCCGTGATCTCACAATAGGCCAAGGAAAACTGGCTCATTTGATCATGTGTTCGTAGTACTTTCAAGACATAAAAGAGCCAGTGGGTGGTGCTAGATGCACACTTTTGTCGACTCACAACAGGAAATAGAGCAGAAGAAGTTTATGAAAGAAAATAGATAGTGAATACCTGATCATGTGTGTGTCCAAGTGTTCAGAATTGTTCGAGACGTTCCAAAAAGACTACAAAGACATGGACAAAAGGAAAGAAATATGGAATGGCATGTTATTATCTTGAACTTTAGTGTATCACTGTAGTCTCCCTGAGCGACAACCAAGGGCAAGGAGCATCATTGTATAAAAAAAAGCTTCCTGCATAGAGGCATGTGTGGAATTCATGTTTGCATACATTTGCTTATGTTTGTGGTGATCTTTAGCCAAAGACTCACACACTAGAAGCATCGTGTTGTAATGAAAGAGTGGAAACCCTTGGTGGCGCCATGTTTGACGGAACCAGTGATTGAAAGGCAGTCACTGGCGAGTAAACCAGTTAATAGAATGGCTATTAAATTACTTTTGAAAAGATGAATATTTAGAGGTATTAGATTCAATTAGTTTGCAAGCTTTTTATCGACTTCTGAGACACTGGGGGCCTCAAAATATTAGGTTGCACACAGAAATAGCTCACAATAGTGTTTCTCCACTGAGTTTGGCGTGGTGGCTGTCAGTCCTAAATTTGGCATCCTAAATCAAGATAAAGAATGCAAACGTGTACAGAGTAAAAAAATGAGTGAATTGGGCCAAAAATGTATTCTTAGTCACACCTTTGTGAACGGAGTTCCGCACAAGCTTCTCTGCAAGGGGCTTTTTAAAAGCTTCACACCTCTGTTAATGCAGTAACCCTCTTTACCCTTGGATGGCGCTCAGAAGAACTACATGGAAGGGGGCTAAACAGCTGGTTGCATTTGTCTTGTTGGGCAAAACGACTAAGCAGCACGTCCGTAATGGGTCCACATAAGGCTAGCAAAGACGTCTGAATGGCTTAAGGTTTAAATCTTAATCTTAACTAAATGTACAAATAATTCTCTCTCAGCATGTTCATGAAGGTCACAACCCACGACTTGAACCTTAAAACCTTGCATTGGGTAGAAAAGTTTTTGCAGCTAATTTAAGTTTGACAGTTTTAAAATTTGAGGAAAGCAAACCTGCTCACTTCTGAGCCCACCCCCAGTGGCCGGTCAAGGTATTGCAGGTTAGTCACTTGCTGTTAAGCATTGGCAGGAGAGCTGGAGGTTGATGCTTGAAACAATCCCACACTGTACCTGAAGGCTCACCACCCTGAAATACTTCCACAAACTGTCCTGCACGTATGCTTAAATACACATTTTATTGACAATTAAAGTGATGCATTTATAGCAAAAGTAAAATTTTAACTCTAGGTCATGTGAACTTAAATTATCTTAAATTCACTGTTCTAGGTCTTAATTAATTTTTCTTAATAGGTCTTAATAGAATTTTCAGATGTTAATGTTTTTAATGTTGCTTGGGATTGCCAGAGATTGAGTAAATTCTCCTAAACACAAAATGTATTTCTTTGTTATTAGAGTTGCCATAGTCTGAGAAAATGTGCTTAAATGCTCAAAAGCTTTACCATTATTTTTGGGGTTGCCAGAATTTGAAAAAATGCTCCTAAATGTATTTTTTTAAATTAGAGTTAGAGTTTGTAAAACTTTGTAAAAGGGTTAGGGTTGCCAGACTTACTTAAATATTTAGCGTTTCATACAATGTTTTTGACGCATACGATCACTATGTTTTTAACGTGCAAAAAAGTTTGTGTTTTTGATGTTATGAAATAAGTCTTAAATTTGATTCTTGAATGTCTTGAAAATATCTGAAAAAGTCTTCAATTTGACCTTATAAAACCTGCAGAACCCCTGTTACTAACTTTATCTACAATCAGCTTGATTCACTAAGCTCCAGCTTGCGTATTTGTGTTATGTTTAAATAGGCAGTCTAATACACTTTTATATCAAAATAATTAATTTTAGTTAATTTTCCTCTACTAAAACAAATTTTGAATTGATTATCTAAGACTAAATCTTTGGTGGCTGGCAATAGAACACTGCTCTTCACAGAAGCTATGCTTTACGATGTCATATTTTTTTAAAGTACCTATGAAGCATTTCTGTTTATATGATTATACTTTGACTGCTTAAATTTTTAAGACTACGTTGAAGATGCATTTTAGTTTCATACAGAGTTGCTTGGATTCCTAAACATCCAGGTCGAAACGAAAGTTGCCTCCTGATTGGTTGGGGTTTGTTAATGGCAGCCCTGAATCATAAGAAAGCCTCCGCAGTGTTTCCAGCAGCTAACCGATGCTCATTAATCGGTAATTGCCTTGACGCTGCGTTCACAAAAACTGGTAGCGGAGCTTTTCCCCTTCTCTTCTAACTCCCTGACGCCTCTCGCCCACAGCATGTTTGTGTTACAGGCTACTTGAGCGGCGAGAGCAAAGAGAAGAAGAAAAGCGCTCTGGGGATGAAGAGGTGGGGGCGAGAGACCGCGTGCTTGGCAGTAAATTCAAGCACTGACATGTATTTCGTGAGGGGCCGGTGCCTCTGGAAACTCTCCTGTGACTGCATTAGAGGCCTCTCTGCGTTATTGCGCTCGCGCATGCATCCCTCGCACCTCTGGCCCTTCCTGATAAACAATACTTGAGCGCAGCTCTGAGAAGAGAAAAATCGTGTGATTTATTGAAATTCACTGCATTGCGTGACACTTGTCCAGCAATTGTGTTCTTTATTATTGAAGCGAAGGAATGTGAATATAGTCTAAGCCTCTAGCTGCGTTTCCAGCACACGTTTGGAAAAATGTTAAAACTCTGGAAATGTTGAAACAAACTCAATTTCGCTATTGTACTGTTTCCATGAAATCATAATTTTGGGATTAAACACAAACTATTTTGAGCGATAAGTCATCCATAAAATGGCAGCACATGTGAACAAAACTCTGATATAAAGCCGATATATTTGCATTTCAGCCACAACGTTAGTGCGTCTCAAGACGTGTCACATCTTTCCAAACTAAGATTTACACGGATCTTCGAATGGCTTTTCTGCGGCGTGCATTTTGCAAGCTAGTGATGCAGTCGAATGCAGTGAAGCTCCTTGCCATTGGTTGGGCTCGTATGTAGTGATTTTGTCATTAGTGAAAAGAATGAAGCTGACTTTTTAGTAATAACGTTTCTCAGGCCATGGAGCAGCAAGCCACTTATACGTGGGAGTGGCTATAGATGATGCCATTATGAGAAAAAGTGATTGGTGATTTTACAGAGCAGCTATTGACCCATCAGTTCCACATGACATTTTAGTTTTGTGAGCTGCTGTGGGACCTTTGTGATGGGCGCTGTGCTGTGTCCAAAGCAGCCACGTTACTCGTTTAATAAGAAAAAAAATTCAATTTCCGTTTAACAAAATATGTCCATTTTAATACGCTTCAAATACAGCAAAAACTTTTTTTCCCCCGTTTCTATATAGCCATGTTTCATTTTGGTTATTGCAAATTCAATTTGCGCAATTTCATGGTCAATGAATAAGCGACTAATCACTGTATAAACAAACCATGGATGTACTATGCGTGATGTCATCCATAGGTTTCGTAAGAAGGGTTCGTAAGGCTCGGATTTAGCGTAGCCAACCATCTCCATCATGGGCTTTTATCTAAAAATGGATGCCCAGCTGTGAGATGTAGTTATAGCAAAGAGGAGTGATATCCTGAAGGTTTAAATAATTCCCCCTCAAGGTGTTCATGAAGGTCAAAATTAGCGATCTGAAAAAAAAGTACATTGCAGCACCAGGGATGTAAACATGTTTTTTCAGTTCTCCCAGTTTTAACATGGGAGTGAAAGAGAACCTGCTCCCTTTTGCCCTCAATGGCCGGTCGAGGTATTTCAGTTTAGGCACCCTCATTACACACATGCAAACACACGCACGCACGCACACACACACACACACACACACACACACACACACACACACACACACACACACACACACACACGCACGCACACACACACACACACACACACACACACACACAAATGTAACTAGTAAGCTCAACTTATTTTGGTTAAACTGTGGATTTTTTGTGTGTAATAATTTTACATTGTTATGAATTGATTTATATCTAGAATGCACTAACATCTATGATTGTTAAATCAATCTATTTTTGATATGCAGAGTTGAGGATCTTCACCGTAACAGTAAAACTTAACATATTCACCTCTGTATTAATAATGTAAAATAATTATCTGTATATAAATACATGTCATTATGGGGCCAACAACTGATCCTTGTGGCACTCCATGTTTTACTCCAGTTTATCTCACCAAACTGTCTCCGGTCAGACAGGTACGAGTTCAAAAACTCAAGCCCTAAATTTGAAAGTCAAATTGGGTCCCTCACAGCAGTGTTCATACTCCAAAGTAATCCTAAATAAGAAGAGTTCCTGAATGCTTTGAGGTGTGTGTCGCGTGTACGTGAGCTGCTTGCAGATCGACTCTCGGCTGCCGTCAGCTTTAATGAGCACAGCGTGTCGTTAAAGCACCAGTTTACGAGGCTCCTTTATCGTCCCACTCACACGCACCTATGCGAGCGCCACTCTCTCCTTCACACACGCACGCACACACACGCACACACGCACGAACACGCACGCAGACACACATCCACTCAGACACACACACTGCGGAGCCTAAAGAGTCAGATTTAATGCTTCCTGCCCGGGCTGATCTCACTCCCATCGCCAGCTGCTGCTTTCAATTTCCTCTCTCTCTCTCTCTCTCTCTCTCTCTCTCCCTCTGTCTCTCTCTCTCTGACTCTCTCTCTCTCTCTCTCACTCACTCATTCTCACTCTCTCGCTCTCGCTCTCTGTGAGCACTCACTAACACTCTTTTTCTGTGTGTGTCACTTACTCTCTCACTCTTCTCTTTATCTCTGTCTTTCTCACTTTCTCTTTTTCCTCTCACCCACTCACTCACTTTCTCCCTCTCTCATTCTCTCTCTCTCTCTCACAGACACTCTCTCACTCTTTGTCAATTTCTCTCTCTCACACACAAACTGTCCCTTTTTCACTCTCTCTGTCTCTCACACTCTGTGTGTCTCTCTCTCATTCTATGTCTGTCACTCACTCACTCGCTCGCTCGCTCGCACGCACGCACGCACGCACTCACTCACTCACTCACGCACGCACGCACTCACTCACGCACGCACGCACGCACGCACTCACTCACTCACTCACTCACTCACTCACTCACTCACTCACTCACTCACTCACTCACTCACTCACTCACTCACTCACTCTCTCACTCACTCACTCACTCACTCACTCACTCACTCACTCACTCACTCACTCACTCACTCACTCACTCACTCACTCACTCACTCACTCACTCACTCACTCACTCACGCACGCACGCACTCACTCACTCACTCACTCACTCACGCACGCACGCACGCACGCACTCACGCACGCACGCACGCACGCACTCACTCACGCACGCACGCACGCACGCACTCACTCACTCACTCACTCACTCACTCACTCACTCACTCACTCTCTCACTCTCTCACTCACTCACTCACTCACTCACTCACTCACTCACTCACTCACTCACTCACTCACTCACTCACTCACTCACTCACTCACTCACGCACGCACGCACGCACGCACGCACGCACGCACGCACGCACGCACGCACGCACGCACGCACGCACGCACTCACTCACTCACTCACTCACTCACTCACTCACTCACTCACTCACTCACTCACTCACTCACTCACTCACTCACTCACTCACTCACTCACTCACTCACTCACTCTCTCATAATTCATTTTAAGATTAAATAAGAAACACAAAACAGAATTTAAATGAATTAATTTCAATTTTAGCATTTAAGTTTTATATATATATATAAATATGTGTGTGTGTGTATATATATATATATATATATATATATATATATATATATATATATATATATAATTTTAATTTAATAAAATACTTAAAGTACATCATTTAAATAATATTAATAATTTTATTTTAAATAAATAAAATACAAAAGCATAAAGAAATTAAAATAAGTCAGTTATGTTTGAGATAAATGAAATAAGACAAAACTTTAAATTAGGTAAGTTCAATTTAAATGAGTTTAAATAAATAACAATATTAATATTAAAAATAATATAATTCAATGCATTAAAATAACAATAGCAGAGTTAATTCAATTGACCCTAAATTGCAGTAGTTAAGTTAAATTAACCTAAATAAAGTAATTACACAGAAAACTTACTACAAATTTCCACTACTAAAATTATTTTAAAAGGAAGTGGCATAAACGAACCAATTAAAAAAATTTAAACCAGTACAAAAATGCTATTTATATTAAAAGAAGATTGCATTAAGAAACAAGATTTCATCTTTATACTTAGCAAGATTTGAGTGCATAGCGCAAACGTTTGCAGGAAATTATAAATCTATAAAAAATACATTAATTAATAAATCAACCTCTCGAAGAGGAATATCTATTGTGAAAACAATTTCAAGAACTTAACCTGAAACATCCGCACTCCTCAAACCTTGAAACCACCTCATTAAAATTCAAGTGTTTTCAAGGATTTCCATCACTGGGAACCCTGTTTGCTTCGCGTGCGTCCTCAGAGCTGAGAAATGATTCCTCGTTATTCCATCCGTGATGCTCTGCGCACGCCGGAGAGGGGCTGAGGGGGTAGACTCAGGCAAGCAGCTGCAAATGTTAAATTGTATCCAATTACCGGCCGCGCGGCGATACGAGGGGAATAATTCTTTCCGTATGACAGCGCGATTCGATTATCCCGCACACGAGAGACGCTCGCTGTAACTGCGTGAAAAACGTCCCCTGCACGCTCGCAGCCAAGCAGCCCGAGTGTGTAATGATGCGTGCCGTGTATGCTAGTGTTACTCTCCTGATTGACAAGGAGGAAGAACTCATTATGCTCCGCTGCTTTGAAACACAAGGGCCTGCGTCAGACGTGTCTCCAAAGGTCACGACCTCTGACCTGCGTGCATTTCAACACAATTAGGGCTAGCAACAACTGTGTATGTTGGTGAGACGCCTCTGGCTGCAGGAATTTTATTGGGTTTCCTTTCATGTGGTGAACGAGATCGTCATATCTTTCGTTGAGTTCGTCTCTGATGATGAAAGGAAATATTCTCACGTGTGAAATGTTGCGTATACAGCTATTTTTGCGTAGCGGAAAGCCTCGTGTCTGAATGAAGGGTCCCAATGTGAAAGTGACAATTAACCTGCAAGCTGTCAGATCATGAAATAAAAATCTTTAAATTGTTCTTTAATTTGATTGTGCTAAACTCGCAAAACTATATCTCGTTCAAAAGGTGCTTACAAACCAGGTGCAGATGATTCGGTACAGCACAACCAATGAATTAACAAAAAAAAATCAATAAATGCTGTGCACATATGCAATGGAAAAGGAAACTTACAACAGAATGTAATGTTGGGGTTCAGCATCAACCCACAACAGATCACGTAATCATAAAACTTAAGAAATAAAGGCTCTCTCTGAATCCCCTGCTTAGGCAGTTGCACGTGTATATTGCACGAATGTCTTCTGTGTATGTGCTGAGCAGCCATACAATGTTAAAGCCTGAAACAATTACGCCCTTGGGAAAACTTTTTTTCTGAGGCTCCAGCATTGAATTTTATCCTCATTCTGTCTCGAATGTTAAACACTTGGGCGCGACACAAGGGCTGTTTATGTTCGTGATCGGTAAACTGGAAGTGATGCTTTTAATGTTTCACAATCATTTTAATTGCTTATTTTTTGTGATTGGTCAATTCACTGTGAAGACGAAACACAACTCTCCGGCGCAAAGAACGTTAACGTTGTGGAGCGTTTGACGAGAGCCACATGGTGAAGTAAACCTAACTGATCGCCTGAGTTAGAAAAATTTTACTCAGAAGGACTTTGCGCCTTCAACAACCAATCAGGGTCTTGCTCTTGTAGTGAGGTTATTTTTATTGAGCGTGAACATCTACAACAAAAATGGAGCAGACAATATTGCAGTTTGTGGCCATCCAGAACTGAATGACTCGCCGTCAAATTATTATCCACGTAGAAACACATCCTTGCTTGGAAAAAGGTTAGTGAGAGGTCAGCGAAGTTATATGAATATTTTTTATGAATCCATTTGAACTATATTAATGTCAGATTCGGTGTACCAAGTTTGTGCCACTTGGGTCTCTGCTCTTGAGTGCTGCCCAAAACACACTGCACCCTGTCCTCATGGCTCGTCCAATGGGTGCTGGTTCCAAGGGCTGGTGGCCTCACATTGCCTTTTTTGAGTCCCGTGAGGAAAGACTCAGCCAACAGGCCCTTGCCTGCGAGACCCTGAATCGTCTGTACCAGGCAAGGAATTATGCCTTGTCCATATTTCCTTCATGGGGTTTGAACTGCTTTTAGTCTTACCCGTCAGCTGGGACCTGCTTGTCATGGGAGACCCTGTCAGGGGCATTCAGCCCCAGACAATATAGCTCTCAGGCTCATTCAGGCACTAATCAAGCACATATCGAAGTTCCCACTCTTACCTATAACCATGAGATTTGGGTCAGAACCGAAAGAATAAGATCTCGGATACAAGCCCCATATGGTGATGGGTGCTCCGTTAGAGAGGGTAAGGAGCTCCGTCACTCGGGAGGAGCTTGAAGTAGAACTGCTGCTCCTCCACATCAAGAGGAGCCAGCTGAGGTGGCTCAGATATCCAGTTCCAGATGCCTCCTGAACGCCTCCCTAGGAATGAGTTCCAGGCATGTCCTATCGAGGGGAGGCCCCGGGGAAGACCAGGACTGCAAATTTTAAGCACGTTCAAAACAAAATAACTATTCCTTAAAAAGTTTCAAGAAAGGAGAAGATGGCCTTCTTCAAACTAGTTTTATTCTCATCTTCTCTTCAGGTCCCAGAACGACTGGCTGGAATCATATCTGCTCTTCCTCACAGAGAACAGATGAAGACACCCACGAGGTCATGCGTCACACACAGACACATGACAGCGTCTCAGGACAAATGAGAGCGCAAGAAAAAGATGGAGGGATGCTCTCAAGGACATCACAGCTGGGTTCGAGTTCACAGTAAAGGTGGGCTGCTGTCTCCCATAACTTTAATAGAAAAGAAGAGAACTGAAGCGCTTTGCTTTGCCTTGTTCCCCTGCGTCACCCTGCAAACACGAACATATGCACGCGGTTGTTTTTTACGTGATGTAGGGGTTGCCACAGAGGGAGCAGACACCTTGACAAGCAGGCGCCCTCACAGCTGCTGTCTGACTGGCAGCCACTTAGAGACTGCAAGTGTTTGTGTGTGTGACAGGAAGCTCTTGAACTGGCAGCACACAAGCCTGCGCTGGTTCAGAAATCTACTCGAGTTCGTCAGTCACAGCTGACATATTTCAGCCGAGTGCATCGACAAGCCTGCACTCTTTGAGGAGCATTTTAAGATTTTTATTCTTTCTTACAATTTTACGCTTGTGGTTAGCAGTAGAGAGGTTGCTTTGTCATAGCTTGGAAACAATGGATTCTAACTCATTAGATTCAATTAGCACAACCTCATTAGTCTGTGCTGAAGCTCAAAGATGGATCATGAAGATAAAAAGGGAAAGGTTTCTCCGATGGTGGATTTACAACACGCTCAAAATCGAATCGATCCAGAACAAGACTCAAAATCGTTTCCTTATAAAAATAATGGGTTCAATCTCTGAATTGATTAATCCCTTTTCTATCTAGAGGGAATTTTTTTATTGAATCATTGCACAGTGTGGCCTTGCAGGTGAGCGCTTAGCCAGCAGCCCATGACGAAAGCATCTTCTCTTGTTTACTTAATTAAACGTAGAACGCAATAAAACCAAGTTTACAATAACTACTGAAACACCTCTGAAATGTATTGTTAAAAATAGTCATCGTCGAAAAGGCCTAATGAGAAACATTAGGGGAGGTTAACAGACCGTTCACGCTATTTTATAAGATAATATAATAAAATAATACCACATAGCCTATAACAGTTAACTGATACTTTATTTCATTTTTAATTTACTTATGAAAAAGTAATGTTAACTTGGTTTATCCTGTATTAGAAATGCACCTACCTGTGATATAGCGGTGTAATTCAACCATTTCTACCATAATTCTTAAAAAAATGTAAGTTTTTAAAAAAATGTATTGATAATTTAAAGCAAAATTATTTGAATTTGAGCTCCAGTATCAGAAACGATTTCTCAATAACAGTGTTGTCTTATCATCAGAAGAAGACTTTTCTAAACTTTAAAGAAGCCTGTTTAGGCTGGTGTGGCAGAGAGAGAGATAGGGAGGGAGAGGAGTCATAGAGGGACGGAGAAAGATCAAAGTTCTGATTGACTTGACATTGTTTCTGTGAAAGCTGTATTCTGATTGGCTCACAGTGTTTGTGTTAAAGTAATATTCTGATTGGCTTGCGGCGTTTGTGTGAAAGCAATATTCTGATTGGCTCAGAGTGTTTGTGTGAAGTAGTATTCTGATTGACTCACAGTGTGTGCCTGAACACTGTGTTCTGATTGGCTCACAGTGTTTGCCTGAAAGCAGTATTCTATTGGCTCACAGTGTTTGTATGAAAGCAGTATTCTGATTGGCTCACAGTGTTTGCCTGAAAGCAGTATTCTGATTGGCTCACAGTGTTTGCCTGAAAGCAGTATTCTGATTGACTCACAGTGTTTGTATGAAAGCTGTATTCTGATTGGCTCACAGTGTTTGCCTGAAAACAGTATTCTGATAGGCTCACAGTGTTTGTGTGAAATCAGTATTTTGATAGGTTCACAGTGTTTGTGTGAAATCAGTATTCTGACTGGCTCACAGCGTTTGCCTGAAAGCAGTATTCTAATTGGCTCACAATGTTTACCTGAAAGCTGTGTTCTGATTGGCTCACAGTGTTTGTGTGAAAGTAGTATTCTGATTGGCTCATGGTATTTGTGTGTAAGCAGTATTTGGATTGGCTCATGGGGTTTGTGTGAAAGCCGTATTCTGATTGGCTCACAGTGTTTGTGTGAAATCGGTATTCTGATTGACTCACAGTGTTTGTATGAAAGCAGTATTCTGATTAACTCACAGTGTTTGTATGAAAGCAGTATTCTGATTGACTCACAGTGTTTGCCGAAAAGCAATGTTCTGATTGGCTCTCAATATTTGTGTGAAAGCAGTGCGTTGATGGACTCGCAAGTTTGCCTGAAAGCATTATTCTGTTCACAGTGTTTGCATGAAAACAGTATTCTGATTGGCTCACAGCATACTGCAAGTCAGTGAATCACTCTAAGAATGAACACACATATGGCAGCCTTTAACCTCGTTCATGTTTGTGTTCATCTTTTACCTCTTTGTTGTGTTCAAGGCGGACACATCTGGATATGAATATAATGTTAAACTTGAAGAGCTTGCTCTGTTCCGCATCGACCAATCACGACCACGATCGAGCTTGTGGCCTAAAAGGCTTTAACATACAGTTACAATTTTCCAATGGAGCATAAGGCTTCACATGAGGGTCATTGCGGGGTTATGTTAATGATTAGCCTCAAGTATAGATCAGCCTGAGATTCCATTCAGTTCCAAAAATGTCTTACTGTACACTCACTGTGCAGAGGCTAGTCATGCATCCAAGTATATGCACTCACACACATGCACACACTTCATTGCACTCTTAATTTACTGATGACATTTACACATGACGCCTCTACACTCGCGGTCATTACCCTGAGAGCTTCAGATCAAAACTGCTTGAGCCAGCACCCCGAGCCCCCCGCCACATGAGTTCACACGCTGCTCGAGACGCGTTTAACGCCTGCACACTCAAGAGAGAGAGAGAAAGAGAGAGAGAGAGAAAGAGAGAGGGAGAGAGAGAGAGGGAGAGAGAGAGATTGCTGCAGCTGCAATTACACGCAATCGCTTCCTTTGTAATTAAATCAATAAATAAATACTTGTGTAATAGCAGCAATTATATGCATGCCACTGGACTTGAGCGATGTTAGTTTTTTGACTATTAAAATTAATTTATAATTTTATTACAATACAAATTATACAAATAAAAATACAATAAAACACTATAAAATATTGCAGTACTGTATAAAGAAAGTTGAAAACCTCCATCTCTATTTTTTGTTGTTTGTAGTTTTTTTTTACTTTACAGAATATTGGAGTCACTGTTTTTATGACGTATGTAAAGACTTATGTTACATATCATTTATTCAGGTTTTACGGTGTTAAAAACAAACAAAAAAACAACATACCATCTTTGCCTAATGTATTATTCACACTTTTTTACGTCAATATATTTTTACTTACAATCTGTTTTTCTTAAAGAATTGATTGTGATTTCCAATAAATGCTGTTTTTGTTACTAAAAGGAAAAATGCCTTTTAACGTAAATTTTTTTAAGATAACGTACATTTTTAGATGAGATAAAGCTAGAGGTCACCAAATGTTTCAAATGTATTGTTAAAAATAGTTAACGTTACATAAAGGCCTAATGAGGAACTTTAAGGGAGGTTAACAGACAACATTTTGATCGTCGGTTCGCGCTATTTTATAAGATAGAAATAATACCATAATAAGGTGACAGTAGCCTATAAAGGTCACCAAATTAACCTCTGTGTGTGTGTGTGCGTGTGTGTGTGTGTGTGTGGTAGTGTTGAAACAGGCTTTTTAAATCTGAAAAACTGTTTTTTACCGAACACTCTGTATATGTCCAGTTATTTATGGATTACTGTTGTATCATCAAAAGCATAATCGTTTTGACTAAAATCACATTTTTATTAAGGCCTGCGCTTAAAATGAAACTCGAATGGTGAATGGTAATGAGTCCGTAATGAATGATGATGCATTGTTAAAACTGTAAATAAAATCAACACAGGAAGCTTTGATTTTAAGTCAGGACAGCGCTTTCAGGACTCTTTCTGAACGTGAGCTCCACGTTGTGCTCGGACCATATTTTAACCCATGTTTGCTCATTCAGACCGAATATATCTCCATGTTGACATCGTGCACATGTTTGCTGCAATTGTTGAGTCTTAAATACCAATTGTAATCAAGATGATAGACAAGGCCTTCCAATCTCATTATTCTTTATTTGCGCATTTTCTTTCATATCCCATCCTGGGCCAGGCTTAAAGAAAGATTACATTCCTTCTCTTCCAGCATCTTATATCCGTTTCCACTCAGGACGCAAGTGGATTCTGATTGGCTCCCAGTTCTCCCAGTGCGTGAGAGTCGTGTTCAAACAGATTCTTAAAATGGAGGGTCTTCTTTGATCTCTGAACAACAAAACACACTGATAACAACATGCCTATCCACCTTAATTCACACGGTTTTGTTACTAATATAAAGTATTCAACTTATTATAGAAAATAATTGAGATTTCAATGAAATGATGATGTATTAATTAAATGAACCCAGCACTATATTCTGGAAAAATCCACAAAGTCAAAGTTTTGTTTCTTACTTTTGCCGAACATTTGTTGCATCTCAAGGGTTTACGATTAAGATTAACGCTACATATATATGTAATGAAATTACAGCTGAAACACCCACCAAACGTCAAAATACAGATTAAGCTTCTGCATATTTCCTTCAGATATTTGAATATATAATTGACCACCTCCAGCACACACTAAAAGCAACTTTAATTACGCGGTATGCCAAAGGTAATTAGATCCTGTCAATTCTAACGCTGACGAAGGCCAGCTTCGGGTCTTTTTTTGTCTATATTTCCATTCACGTGCGCTCGCACACATCTGTTCCTGAGGACGGCGAGTCAGTGGAAGTGAGTCACACATGCACTCATTTACAGAGAAGCGCAGAGAGAGAGGCATATGTCGAGCTGAAAGAGAGACGACACCGCGGAGTGTGTGTGTGTGTGAAGAAGAACCAGAACAGCAAGGAGATCTTTAGTCTGTTACCGGTGAGGATGTGGGCTGACACATCGCCAGCAGGCACAGTCTAACTGGTTTATCACATGAACTCGTTCTCCTTCGCTTCAGAAATCAAGAGTAAGACCTCACTTTCAGCTCTGCTGCAAGCACGCCGTATACTCGCTCTCTCGCCACACACTCGGAGTGCTGGCATGTGTCCCCAACACATAAACAGCCATTAATCGTTGCTCACACTGCTGACATTTGGAAGAAAGGTCACGCTTTCCCCTCTCTCTCTCTGTCTCTCTCACTCACTCTCAGGCCACTACTCCTGGTAATTTCCAACCTCGTGTCGATAATGGTGCATTCACCGCGTGTCTGCAGTCAGAGTCAAAAAAGAGAACCGTTTCAAGCCTGCTTTAATAGTTTTCATGAACAGGAAGTGAAAATAAATCTGCAGGGCTTGGTTTGTTATACAAAATAGTACAAAAACTGTTCAAACAAAGGGTGTGATGGATAATTTAGTTTTTCCAACACGCTGTTTTGCAAAGGAAATCTGCTCACTACTAGAACCAGCCTCAAGTGGTCAATCAAGGAATTACAGCTTCCCATTTTCTGAACTCTCTGCTTCTCCTGCCAGCGCAAAAATGCATCTTCTTTCTCTGGCTCTGTCATAAACTCATGCTGCCTATATTCTCTTCTTCTGTGATCTCTTCTCCAGCTCTTCACATTGTTTTTTTGTCATGGCTTCCTGTCACGAGTTTGATGCGAGGACTGTATCGAACGCCTCCCAGCTGCTCTTCTGACCCACTCTCATAATCAAAAGAGCCGGCTGTTATTGGTCGTTCTCCTTGCGAAAAAGCAAGCTGTTACGCATAGCCAAACTTTTTATTTGATCGCAGCATCATTCGGCCCAATGTGTGAGCTTGCGTCGGCGGCCATTGTTCATGCAAAGCATGTTTACACACAAAGCTTATCTTGTTGGTGTCCGACCATCTCGAGTCGTTCAACGAAACCCACAGAGATTATAAAATAGTCGATGTGTCGCTGTTGCCCCTGAGTAATGCTTGGAAGTTTAGTTTATTTGGGTTTCCTTCTGAACTCTCATTCTGTGAAAAGGATTAATCTTTTGAATGTTTCATTCATATGGAATGAAATCAACTTAACAACCTAAAAATAGAGCAAAATACACAAATCTGTGTAATTGAACTTTCAGCTGTGTCTTTGAATTATTATCAAGCATGCATCAAAGAAAGTGACTCCCTCCCTAAAGATTTGTTCTGTGCACCAATGACACATCACTACTCCTGAGCGCCATCCAAGGGCAAGCAGCGTACCTACATAAACATTTAACAGTAGAGGTGTGAAACTAGAGAAAAAGCCCCATGCAGAGAAGCCATCCAAATAAACCTGTGAATGCAATTCGTCTAGATGCGAGGAGAGATTTAGGGGTAAGAGATACCGCAATTCTCTGAGTTTGAATACCCCTAAATCTGACACAGTTTTTCAGTTCTTCATTTTCAGAGGCTGTGAAACATTTGAACTTACACTTTAACAGAGGTATACAGATATTGTTCTAAAGTAAAAGTTAAAATACTTGTTAAACCATTTACTCAAATAAGAGTAAAAGAAACCACCAAATAATTTACTTGAGTTAGAGTAAAAAAGTATACAAATTTTTTACTAAAGTAGTTACTTTTGCTCTGAATGATGCCGAAACATTGCTTGGCAAACTAGTAGAAGAGCATCTAGCTATCTCTCCTCAAAAGTACATTTAGAGCGAAAAATCCAACAAAGACGTTTCTCTTATACTTAACCCTTTTTCTTTACCTTTTCTGCTTAAATCATATGTGTCGTTAGTTAGTTAAATAAGGATTTATAAAACTGTTGATATATTTATTAAAAATAATGTACATTTTTTATTTAATGTTACTTTTTTGTGTTTTTGTACAGATGTAACTAAGTAAAGGTACAGATATTTCACAAAACATTTGAATAGTTGAGTAAAACTAAGGCTAAGTTCAGACTGCAGGTTGAAGTGACCCAATTCAGATTTTTTTACACATATGTTTCTGATATTTTCAGGAAGGTCTGAACACCTCAATTCAGTTTTTTTAATCCTACCCAGGTCCCTTTAATATGTCTTCTTATTCTTCTTCTTCTTCTTTCGGCTGTTCCCAGTTTAGGGGTCGCCACAGCAAATCATCTGTTTCCACCTAACTCTGGCCTCAGTATCCTCTACTCTTGCACCAATTACCTTCATGTCCTCCTTCAGCACACCCATATAACTTGTCTTTGGCCTTCCTCTTGCCCTCTTGCCTGGCAGCTCCATCTCCAACATCCTTCTACCAATATAACTACTATCCCTTCTCTGCACATGTCCAAACCATCTCAATATGGCTTCTCTGACTTTTTCTCCAAAACAACCAACATGAGCTGTTCCTCTGATGTGCTCGTTCCTAATCTTGTCCATCCTTGTCACTCCTAAACTGAACCTCAACATCCTCATCTCTGCTACTTCCATCTCTGCCTCGTGTCTCTTCCTCACTGCTACAGTCTCTAACCCATACATCATAGCTGGTCTCACTACTGTTCTGTACACCTTTCCTTTGATTCTTGCTGACACTCTTCTGTCACACAACACCCCTGACACTTTTCTCCACCCACTCCAACCTGCCTGCACTCGCCTCTTCACCTCTTTTCCACACTCCCCGTCGCACTGGACTGTTGACCCCAAATACCTAAACTCCTCCACCTTCTTGACCTCAGCCCCCTGTAACCTCACTGTTCTACTTCCCTCCCTCTCGTTCAAACACATGTATTCTGTCTTACTACGACTGACTTTCATTCCTCTTCTTTGTAGAGCAGACCTCCAACTTTCCAGCTGTCCCTCCACCTGCTCTCTACTCTCACTACAGATTACAATGTCATCTGCAAACATCATTGTCCATGGAGATTCCTGTCTGACCTCATCTGTCAACCTTACCATCACCATAGCAAACAAGAAGGGACTCAAAGCCGATCCTTGATGCAGCCCCACCTCCACCTTGAACTCGTCCGTCTGACCTGCAGCACATCTCACTGTTGTCATACTCCTCTCATACATATCCTGAACTACTCTGACGTACTTCTCTGCCACTCCTGACATCCTCATACAGGACCATAGCTCCTCTCTCGGCACCCTGTCATACGCTTTCTCTAAGTCCACAAAGACGCAGTGCAGCTCCTTCTGACCATCTCTGTACTTCTCCATTAGCATTCTCAGAGCAAAAATTGCATCAGTAGTGCTCTTCCTGGGCATGAAGCCATACTGCTGCTCGCAAATATCCACTTCCCTTCTTAGCCTAGCTTCCACTACTTTTTCCCAGAGTTTCATTGTGTGGCTCATCAACTTTATACCTCTGTAGTTGTTACAACTCTGCACATCACCCATGTTCTTAAAGATTGGCACTAGGACACTTCTCCTCCATTCCTCAGGCATCTTCTCACTCTCTAGAATCCTGTTGAGTAACCTAGATAGGAACTCCACTGCTGTCTCTCCTAGACACTTCCACACCTCCACAGGGATGTCATCTGGACCAACAGCCTTTCCACTCTTCATTCTCCTCAGAGCCTTCCTCACCTCATCCTTTCTAATCTTTTCAACTTCCTGCTCTACAATGTTCACCTCTTCCCCCCTTCTTTCCCTCTCATTCTCCTCATTCATCAACTCCTCAAAATACTCCTTCCATCTTCTCTGCACACTCTCCTCACTCGTTAGAACCCTTCCATCTCTATCTTTAATCACCCTTATCTGTTGCACATCCTTCCCATCTCTGTCTCACTGTCTCGCTAATCTGTACAATTCCTTCTCACCTTCCCTCGTGTCTAACCTGGCATACAACTCATCATATGCCTTCTGTTTGGTCTTTGCCACCTCCCTCTTCACCCTGCGCTGTGATTCCTTGTAGTCCTGTCTACTTTCTTCAGTCCTTTCGATGTCCCACTTCTTTTTAGCTAGCCTCTTCCTCTGGATGATGTCCTGTACTTGCTCATTCCACCACCATGTTTCCTTATCTTCTTTCCTTCTTCCTGCTGACACACCTAGCACCTTCCTACCTGTCTCCCTGATCACTTCTGCTGTAGTTTCCCGGTCCTCTGGAAGCTCTTCCTGACCACCCAAAGCCTGTCTCAGCTTCTGTCTGAATTCCTCACAACCGTCTTCCTTTTTCAACTTCCACCACTTGGTCTTCTTTTCCATCTTTCCTCCCCTCTTCTTCCTGACCACCAGAAACATCCTACACATAACCATCCGATGCTGTCTGGCTACACTCTCTCCTACCACTACTTTGCAGTCAGTGATCTCTCTCAGATTGGCTCGTCTACTTAGGATGTAGTCCATCTGCGTAGTCCTACCACCACTCTTGTAGGTAACTCTATGTTCCTCCCTCTTCTGGAAATAAGTGTTAACTACAGCCATTTCCATCCTCTTGGCAAAGTCCACCACCATCTGTCCATCTGGGTTCCTTTCCTTAACACCAAACCTGCCCATCACTTCCTCATCACCTCTGTTGCCCTCGCCAACATGACCGTTGAAGTCTGCTCCCACCACTACTCTCTCCCCTCAGGGAATACTCTCCATCACCTCATCTAATTCACTCCAGAATCTCTCCTTTTCTTCCAGCTTACAGCCTACTTGTGGAGCATAACCACTCACTACATTCAACATCACCCCTTCAATCTCTAACTTCAAACTGATCACCCTGTCAGACACTCTTTTCACCTCTAAAACATTCCTCACAAACTCCTCCTTCAGGATCACTCCTACCCCATTTCTCTTCCTATCCTCACCATAGTAAAACAGTTTGTATCCCCCTCCAATACTACGCGCTTTGCTACCCTTCCACCTGGTCTCCTGCACACACAGAATATCTACCTTCCTTCTCTCCATCATGTCCGCCAACTCTCTACCTTTCCCGGTCATTGTACCAATGTTGAGAGTCCCTATTCTCAGACCTATACTCTTGCCTTTCCTCTTCTCTCTATGCCTACGAATCCTTCTCCCTCCTCTCCTTCTTTGACCAACAGTAGTCCAATTTCCACCGGCACCTTGTAGGTCAACAGCACCGGTGGCGGTCGTTGTTAACCCGGGCCTCGACCGATCCGGTATGGAAATCGAATTGATGACTTGCATATTTGGTTTTGGCATGTTTTACGCCGGATGCCCTTCCTGACGCAACCCTCTCTATTTATCCGGGCTTGGGACTGGCACAGAAGTCACTGGCTAGAAAGGGATTAGGTCCCTTTCATATGTCCCTTTCAATAAATATCCGAATCTCAATCTGAACAGTCAGGTCGTATTTATCTGAATTTTACATCTTCAAGCCCAACTTAAGTATAGTTTCTCACAGATACGAGTCCCTAGAGATAACATTCTTGTACTGAAATAGTTTCAGGAAAAGCCCAAAGTTCGAAGCTTAATGTTGTGGTTGTTATCCGAGCACTTTTAACTCCGTTACTGGGAATGTATTTGTTCTCTTCAGTCTCAGTCTTTATCTTAATGTTGTTTAACACTAATAAAGTTGGCTCTGATCAGATATTTGCACCCACAAAGCCTTGAGGCTACCCAAGAACAGGTGCTTCAGTGTTTACGTCTGTTAGCAATGCATTCTGGGGGACATAGTTTCCTATTCTGCACATGCGTGTCACGTTGGAGCACCATTTCTTTCACACAGAGGATGAATAGCAGGCGCATGTTATTTGTAATGTGAATGAAGACCAAAAAAAAAGACTTGTAGTCTGAACGTAGTCTAAAAGTAGACATTTTTAAAAGTATTCAAGAAGAACGAGTTACCCATAAAAAAGTTACTCAAGTAAATGTAACTAGTTACTACTATATCTGTGCTTTAAAGCTTCAGACTACAAAACTGCTCATAGTGAACAGAGCTTTTTTGAGGCATTAAAAAAAACAAGTTCAACCCTTCCAAAAGAATCAGATCAACACATGGGATAAGGCCATCTGATGCTCCCTTTAAGTGTCAACACGAATCTGTGGCATTTAGGATCCAGCACGTTGCTGAATCTGCAAGACCAAATCCTAATTTAGTATCTTCGGTGCATTTTTGTGTCGAGCCGAGGCCTGGTGCGTCTGCAGGACACACTCATGAATGAGGCTCGTTGTTTCTTCCCTCCCTCGTGATCCTCGTCAGTCTGTTAAGAGAACAATAGCAGCGCTTCATCCCAGATCAACCAGCACACACACACGCACGCGTGCGCGCACACACGGCTGTGCTGTCAGAGGGAAGAGTCGACGGGGAATCTGGTAACAGAGGAACAAACGATGCGAATTGCAGACAGAGACGTGCATTATACTGCTCCCCCACACACACACACCCGCGCGCACACTCGTCTCTCTCGCTTGCCGAGATCATTCCAGATAATCTGATTGCACATCCACGCTGCCAGGGAAATGCCTCCAAATAATTCACACCCCCAGATGCACTAAACGCTTGCTCCGTGGTGCGCGTAGATGGATTGCGAGGGGAGGTTTCACACTTGCTTTGATGGATTGTGTTCCTGTGCATTCTGGCTATAACCGTTGAATATTTGAATAACTAAATAGGCAAACAGAGCTTCCTGTTGGAAGGGAGCTGCATTTTTTAAAAATATGATATTTCAGGTATTTGATAATCAAAATATTTGGTGAATTTTCACCAAGAGTTTGACACGGTTCAGGGACAAACAAGACCAATATTTTTACTGAAACATAAACAAAACAAATTTATCAGAATAATTTATATGGTGTTTTCTTGTTCTCTTTAGTGCTAGTAATAGCCAATCATTAACTGAACACCACTCATGTGATGCATTGAGTGTTCTTGACCCACACAAAGCAACCATTCACTTTTCGTCAAGAAATACACTTTAAAATGCCCTATTTTGTTTTAGGAGGTCTCTAACAATAGGTTCACAAACATGCAAGGTTAAAAAGCTTTTGTTTTCTTATAATATTAAGTAAATTTTAGTGAATTTGTTCTCAGTTCCGAAATGATTCATTTAGTTAGTTGTTCGTAGTGTAATTGTGTTAACAGAAAGGACAACCAATAAACAGAATACAATAAACACAACATCAAACTGCTCATGACCAATTGAAGCTTGTGGTTTGTCGTGAGAGTGTTTAATATTCAGGGTTCAGGTGAAAATATGGTTCCAGTTCCTTACTCCACAGAGAATAAGTTCATTCTGCAGAAATCAGACGCAGGGAAACTATACCATTTTCACTTCCTGCATGCTAATCTCTGCGAAAGGCTTGCATAACCCTGCTTCACCTCATGCAACTGTGTAAAATAGATAGCTGTAACGCCAATGTTTTTGGAGCTAAGTTTTTATCCTAAGTTCACTTTCTCTACATGAATGACTCATGGAAGAAGGTTGTAAAGTGTGGCGTTTGAGGCTAAAAACCTGAAGCTGATTTCACACCACATGAGGCTATTTTTTAAATCCATACCAACTCTTTAATGCCAAAACAATTTGCCTTCCAATCCACATTCGTAGGAATCAGGTGTTTCAATACCTTCCATGGCCACAGGCGTTTAAAGGGGCGCTGATAAGGAAAAGAGAAAGACTGTAAACAATTGAGGGGACACACCAGTCCAGAAGACCACTGATATATAACCATCCATCAGCGTTGGAGTAAAATATAAAAAAAAAACATTTTATATTCACAGATGGTTAAATATATCTACCATAATAACCAAATTGAATGAATATATATTTAAATTAAAAGGTTAATAATTTATTCAGGTAAAATGTTGATTTTGTAAAATTTCGTCACGTACAGAGACATTTTGTAAAAAAAAATCTGTTTCATTTAACGAATAATCAAAATGTTTTTGTATTCATAGCTGTTTTTTTAGCAACTCAACACTACTTCACAAAGGTCTAGTGTGGATTGAATAGGAATTCCTATAAGATAATTCTATGGAGTAGAAATAGAACTACCATCTATTGCTACCATAGGTATTGTAAAGTTTATTAGTGTGAGGAAGTTGCTGATTAAAGCTGACCAGTAATCTCAAATGTATTATAAAAGCTTGGTTTAAACTTGTTTTGTAGTGAAATAAAGCAATAAAATGTAATCTTTTCTCTGAATGTGTGTGTGGGTTTTTACTCCGGGTTTTCCGGTTTTTCCCCCACATCAATAAAATATGTGTTTTACTTATTTTTTATTGATGTGGAGGGAAAACTGAGAACTCGGAGTAAAAACACACACACACATTCAGAGAAAAGATTACACACAATGTTACCTTTTGTTACCCAATGTTTAGTTCATTTTTAATTGTCATAAAAAAAATCTATAAATCCGATATATTTAGAACAATATTTACAAGAACTTGAAATGATAATTGCAAAATAACATCGTAATGTCTCTTCTAAAAATAAAGACATTCAAGACTGTAGGTGCTAATTGCCTAAAAAATGTGTAAATTAGTTTTTGTGCAAAGTTTGTAAATAATAATGTTACTTTGAATGTTTTTTTTGCATTGTATGTATGTTTATTGGCAAATATTGCTGTGTTCTCATTCCAATAATACATAAAAAAACTTTTATTAATCTTTCAAACGCCAATCAAAAATGCTGAGTAGATTTTGTGCAGACCTACTTATTGATTTCCATCAGAAGTGTGCTGCTAGACTTGAAAACCTTGATTCTTTCCTGATGAAAAGCAGGCATAAACTCCTCAACCTCTTGATGGGAAACCTCGCGCTGGTGGGGCATGCATGTGCTCCACTCAAACTGAATCACGTTTCCTCCACCCGCGTCATGTTCAAACAGACGTCAGTGTGTGTGACTGTGTGGCAGTTTTTCTGCTTGTGTTTGTTTAGTGCTTCTGCGGTGTGCGGCCCACACACTCTCACCTCGTGTGTTGACACTGCCGACTTAGCCTCAAAGTGCAAGAGAGACCGAAACGAGGGAGTGAGGGACATAGTGGTCGTGTTGGAGGTTAAAAACAGTCCTAGGTTTCTGTGTGCTGTGGATGTTCCATACACTAAACGTAGTATTAAAGAGTTTACTTTCCGACGTAATGCAGAAGATAGCTGTCGTTGGGTTGCATTAGATTTCATGTTCTAGAGGTGGGTTTGTATGCGTGCACATCTCTGGAGGGTATACAAGTGTAGCACTGCTTTCAGCATTTCGTTGGTTAAAATTTACACAGGCAAAAGAGAATGTTCTTCGTCCGTCACAATTTTTCTCTGGTTGTCATATTCCAAATATTTCAAATAAACCTTTTTTGGTAAAGATTAATATTTGATCTCTCTAAAATTTTAGTTTAAGCCTAAAAAAGTAGCTGCTATTGTTCATGCAACATTAAGAGCCTCTTCTGCTCTGCTCGCTCATTCTGTTGTCACAACAGTGACATAGCCAATTTATAATCTTTGTTGACCTTCTGAATCTTCATATTTTACACTTCCACTAATTCGTCTTCACCTGTTCATCTCTTTTTCTCTGCTTCTTCTTATATGATTAGAGCATGTGTATCGAGCCTCACTCAGCGGCTCTTTTATGTGCCAACAGCACTCTGAACACATCATCAAAAGAACCGGTCATTGCTCACCTACAAGATTTCGCCATGTAAAAAACCAAGAGGACACGAAAGAGTCTGTCAGATTGCGTTGGTGCCCATTCTCTTGAAGCGTGTTCACAAGTGAAACTTTGTATTGAAAAATCATCTAGATGTGTGTCCTTAATAGTGACCAACAATAGCTAATCTCCAAACAAACTCTACTGCTTTGTATGCTTTTTCCTTTCAAATGTTCTCTTATTAGAGATCAGGCTAACTATACAAGGACAGACGAGCGAGTATTTTGAGGATTTTTGAGTGAGACGTGACTAAATGGATACATTTCACATTTGCTCCATTTACTAACAAACAAGAGAAATTCTCACAAAAATTTAATGTTTAGAGAAATATTTATTAATCTCTTAATGTGCTGGTTCCCATCCAGATTCTCTTTGAACATCCAAAATCACATTAACTTAATACAGTCAAAACTTATTGACTTTCATTTAAATATGGTAGAGTGCACTGAGGGATAAACATATGGCCTCAAGGTAGCAAAATTCAACAAAGAAACGAGAAGCCCACACATAATTTTATATAAAGTTAAATATCGCAATAAAAGATTTGGGCCATTCAGTGGACTGTACCAACTGTAGCACTTGTTCAGAAGACAGATAGGTTACAACATAGGATGTTATATTACGAAAAACCCAACATTTACAGCTTTCAAAAAATCAAGTCAGTTGCTCGGTCAGTCGATCGCTTGCTCAGGCAAAGTAAGTCAGTCTGTCACAGGCTCAGTCAGTTGATCAGTTGCTTGCCCGATCAGTCAGTCACTTGCTCAATCGGTCAGATACTTTTTCGATCGGTCACATGCTTAGTCAGTTGGTCGGTTGTGTGTGCTGTCAGTCAGTCAGTCGCGCTTGTTCTGTCTGTTTGTGAGTCGGTTGCTTGCTTTGTCTGTCTGTGAGTCAGTTGGTTACAACATAGGATGTTATATTACGAAAAAAACTAACATTTACAGCTTTCAAAAAATCAAGTACATAAAACATTTAAAAGCTGATGCCACCACTGTCTAAATTGTTAAAGGACCACAAGATCAAGGATTGAACCTCAGGTCACCCGATGAGCAACTGCATCTTAGATGTCAGTTAATCAGTGAGTTAATCAGTACTTGCACACCTGCATGATCTGTGTGCTCTGCAAATCAGTCCCTACTCAGATTCCCTAAGGCCCGCGCTAAACACTGAGGAGAAAGGGCTTTTCATGTTGCTGCACCACACCTCCGTAACTCTCTCCCGCTGGAGATCAGGATGATCTCAGAGCTGCCTGTTTTTAAAGCTAAGACATATTTATTCCAATCGGCGTCTGTGCCCATTGATACAGTCTGAACAGGGTGTTTTTAACTCCCTTAAGTGTTTTATTTGTCTTCTATTATAACCATGTTTTTTATATTTTAACAATTTTGTATTTATATGACTTCTTAATTGATTTTATATGTGTATAAAAGTCAGTGCCTTGGTCAGCATCTGTGGGTTGTTTTTGGCACTTTATAAATAAAGTTTGATTGTTTGATTTGATAAGCAGTTCAGCTACCACTACACCACACAGCAGAACGGAAGAGTTAGCCCATAAACGATTATCATATTGCGGCTCCCTCTACAATTTTGGTATCTGTCAATGAGCGAGCCATTCTCCAACAATACCAAACACACTCCCCCATCTTCATTGCAGTTACAAATTCTGAATGAAACATTCTCAACTTTACAGATAAAAGGATTAAAAATTGTTTTTCAGAAGTCAGCTATTCTTTAGATAAAGCTTTGTTATATTTGTAAAAAATCTAATTGTTCTCTTCTTTAAAAAGCCTCCGTCAGTCTATATGGAGCCATCAAGCTTTTGAATTAAACGAGGGAAAATATGGGATTATAAATCGCAACACCAGATTCAGCATCAGGATGCACAAACACAGCCAATCTTGGAGTGTGAAATGTACACTAGATGGATCAAAACATGCTCCCTTTGACCCCCCCCTTTCATTTTTGGCTTCGTTTCATCCTGCTATCTGCCCTGGCATGCAATGTCCCGAAGGAGAGCGAACATCTAAACATCTCGGGTTGCTTGCACAAACATCCCGTCTCCGGAGTCTATGCAAGAAACCCGAAACACAGCCATGAGTTTTTTCTTTCCCTTCAAGAGCACCCCATGCTAGAGAGTCTGTCTTCTACTTGAGATGCAATCCCACAAGCGGATGCTAACAGTTGTAAATATTCTCCCAATGGAAAGATAACCTCTAATGCAGTCTCTTTTAAACTCTCATCGGTTTCTTGCAAACATTAAATGGAGATCACAAGTACATTAGATTTGGCGCTGATTCTAAACCCTTAAATTCATCTCTAAAAGGCAATGGTTATAATTCATAGACAAACAGAATGGTAACAGCTGCAGAGAGCACTATTAAAGCAAGTCCTAACTGTGCTGATTGGACTCTTTGGAGATGACTGCAGTGTTGAAAATCACGGGGGGGAAACAACCTCTGATGCACTGAAGTTCAAACATTAGCTGGGTGAGAGAGATACGTGTGAGAAAGCGAGGCTTCGTTGAGTCAGCCTCTGCTCTAAAGAGATCGAAGAGATGGGATGGCAGCCCGAGGTAGCCACGGTTCAATACACAAACACACATGCACCGCCGTGCTCTAGCAAAATAAAAACAAACACCTCCCTTTAAGCCGACAGAATTATTTCTGTATCTAACAGTATCTCTCAGGTTATCTATTACAATAAGAACACTATCTTTTTCGAAGAAAGCACATGTTTTATCTTTCTCAGACTTGCTCAGTTCACCTTTATCACATCTCTTTTGTGCCTACTTCAGTTTTAGTTAGATGATTGGTCAGTGAGTTTCTCAGTCAGTCGATTGCTTGCTCAGGCTAAGTAAGTCGGTCGGTCACAGGCTCAGTCAGCTGATCAGTTGCTTGCCCAATCGGTCAGATACTTTTTCAATCGGTCATGTGCTTAGTCAGTTGTTTAGTTGTGTGTGCTGTCAGTCAGTCAGTCGCGCTTGTTCTGTCTGTCTGTGAGTCGGTTGCTTGCTCTGTCAGTCAGCCGGCTGGTCACAAGCTCAGTCAGCCGACTGGTCTCATGCTCTGTCGGTCAGTCGGTGGGTCACAGGCTCTATCAGTCAGTCCGTTGGCCACATGCTCAGTCAGTCCGTTGGCCACATGCTCAGTCAGTCCGTTGGCCACATGCTCAGTCATTCCGTTGGCCACATGCTTTGCCAGTCAGTCGGCTGGTCACATGCTCTGTCAGTCAGTCAGTCAGTCTGTTGGTCTCATGCTCTGTCAGTCAGTATGTTGTTCTCATGCTCTGTCAGTCAGTATGTTGTTCTCATGCTCTGTCAGTCAGTCTGTTGGCCGCTTGTTCTGTCGGTCAGTTGGTTGGCCAGGTGATCTGTCGGTCCATCGGTTGCTTGCTCGGTCAGTTGGTTGTTTGTACAGTAAGTAGGTTGGTCGCTTGTTCAGTCAGTCAGTCGGTTATTTTTCAGTCAGTCAGTCTGTCATTCAGTCAGTCGGTCGCTTTCTCAATCAGTCAGTTGATCTATCGGTCGTTTTCTCAGTCAGTCAGTCGGTTGGTCGCTTATTCAGTTAGTCGGTCACTTCCTAGGTCTGTCAGTTGGTCAGTCGCTTACTTAGTCAATCATTGCTTACTCTGTAAGTCGGTCAGACATTGCTTATTAGACTCTTACTCGGTTGGTCGGTCGTATACTCAGTCAGTTAATCATTTGCTCGTTCAGTCAGTTGATCGATCAGTCACTCAGTCTGTCAATCGCTTTCTCTTTTAGTTTGCCTGTCACTTGTTCTGTCAGTCAGTCGGCCGCTTGCTCTGACATCAGTCGGCCGCTTGCTCTGACATCAGTCGGTCGCTTGCTCTGACATCAGTCGGTCGCTTGCTCTGACATCAGTCGGTCGCTTGCTCTGACATCAGTCGGTCGCTTGCTCTGACATCAGTCGGCCGCTTGCTCTGACATCAGTCGGCCGCTTGCTCTGACATCAGTCGGTCGCTTGCTCTGACATCAGTCGGTCGCTTGCTCTGACATCAGTCGGTCGTTCATGTAGTTGGTCAATCAATTACACTTTATCTGTCGCTTAGTCAGTTGTTCACTCAGACTGTTGTTCTCTTGCTTTCGTATTCAATCAAGCACATGCTCACACATTCGGTGCAGACTTGAAGTATTTTCTTACGCCATCCTATTTTCTTCTAGATTGCTGTAATTAACATATCAACATATTAACAACTACGAATCATCAAAAAATATTGCAAACAATGAAAATTTCTTATCATATTGAAATATTGGACCCAACATTTTCTAGACAGTGACACTCAGGTTTTATTCTGTTGAGATCTGATTGCATGGATTACAGCTCTTTAAACCCCTGACCTTGGACCAGTGTAATAATCAGCACCATGTCAGACTGGGGTATTACGTCACGCCTGTTTTATAAACCACTTGACTGAAAACGAAAATTTGTGGAGGAGAAATGACTCCCTTCACCTTTAACCTCTTAGCGTATGAGATGTGCCATTTCCACAATAACAGTCATTTAAGAATTGGATTCACCCTGAATGACTCGAATGAATGCGTTCAGATTATGGCCAAAGCCTGATCCATCTCCCTCTCTCTCCCTTCTCCATTAAGCAGCCGAGTGGTGCAGATACACACCCGTCGTAGGTGATGTTTCTCCATGAGTGTCTGCTCAGACTCTCTGGCGGCTGCTCAACCACTAAATGGCCCTATCACAAAACCCTACGACTCGTGGAAAACAACAGATCGATAGCGTTCGCTTCCTCTACTTCTCGCCTGTGTGCTTGTGAATCTCTGAGTATGAGAGATGGAGGTAGAGCTTTTTGCGCCCACTCAAAAGCTTTCTGAAAATGTGTGTTTGTTCATAGGGCTGTTTTTTTTTTTAACCCAGCCCTGATCACAGCCTTCTCCTGGATGGCTGGAATAACGTATAATGGTTGAGGAGAGGGAGAGCGCGAGCGTGAGAGAGAGTGAGAGAGAACGAGAGAGAGGAGTACACACTCTGTGAGCAGCGTTCATTACAAACAGGCTGCTGTGTGTGCGGCCGGACTCAACCTCTAAGAGTTTCCAGAGTGAAAGCCATAGTGTCCGCCTCTGCCAAACAGATTAGGAAAGCAGTCAAGTGCTTGGAGTGATGGCTTGACAAGAAGGAAGAGAAGGATGAACTGGCGCAAATGTGCAACATAGTGGAGGAAAGGTTGGGTTATTCTTGTGTGCCAAAACAGATCTTGTGTTGATGCTCTAATAGGTTCAGGTGAACCTGTTAAAGAAGCCAAATAATCTAGAAATGATTAGAAAGGTTATGACCGCTAGAGTTTTTTTATGGCTTTAGTTGAGCCAAGGTCGAAGCCAGTAGAAAAAAAATAATCTAAACCTTTAATTTTTTTGCATTCTTGCTGCAAGATGAAGTTGGAAACAAATGTCTCGTGAGGTTAAATGAATGAATTCAGAGTCAGGAGTCCAAATATTGATCTACACAACATGGGTGACTGGATTGGCCATAGCGTGGGGATTCTGGAGATGACGCTCCCTCATGCTCAGGACTGCTTCCACTCTCTGGGACGATGCCCTCTGCAAGTCAGAGATGAGCCACACTCCATCTTGGCTTTCTAGGATCTTCTTAGGAGTTGGCTGACAAGTGTTCACCTGGGATTTTTCCACCCCTTTGGATTGGGGCGGCCTCTATTAGTCTTGAAAATCATCAGTGCAGCTGATCAAGCTTCAAGAGAACAGCAGCAGCTTTAAAACTGACTACGGGAAATATACTTAGAGTTTAGGGTGTCACGGTGGTGCAGTGGGTAGCACGGTCGTCTCACAGCAAGAAGGTTGCTGGTTCGAGCCTCGGTTGGGTCAGTTGGTATTTCTGTGTGGAGTAAAAAATTATTTGTCCATTGTTTGAGTGTGAATGAGTGTGTGTGGATGTTTCCCAGCGATGGGTTGTGTATGTATATATATATATATATATATATATATATATATATATATATATATATATATATATATATATATATATGAGAGAGAGAGAGAGTGAAATATTGTGTGCTTTCTGCAAAAAAGCAGATGATTTCATGATTTTTAAACTTAATTAGGAAATTAGTTAAAATATTCACATTTGTCCTTAATGTGTATTAATTTTTTACTCAAAAAAGTTTAATTTCTCAAGAAACCGACCAAACAAGCAGAACTTGAATTTTTTATGGATTTTGAAATCGATTTTTATATATATATATATATATATATATATATATATATATATGTATTCAAATATATAATTATATATAATTTTGTCTTGCAAAATCAAAAATGTATTTATTTATATTTTTTAAGTATTGTTTTTTTTCTTGCACATTTTTCTCAGCTCTACTTCCACTGCATGTTTCATCATCAATACAGTTTCACTGCTCTGTTTGTGATCATTTTTCAGTTAAAACATCTTTAAATGTATTTAAACTTGTGAGAATCTGAGAAAAGCTTCTGTCGGGTCTCAGGATATCAAGCCGCCGGGGTGTCAAGCATCCTGAATCACGTCACACGACTAACCAGGCAGCGCCGTGTTCGTCCCTGAGGCGTTAAAGCCTGTGATGGCCGGGGGTAATATTTTAACGCCGCCGCTCGCTCCCCTGACATACACTCCCGCAATCACAGCGTGTGAAAAACAGCCGCGGCGCCGAACAATCAGCAGTCCTCTGCCTGTCTCTCTCTGGGCGGCGTCATGGCAACGGAACAGCTTCAATTAGACGAGAAGAAAGCGCTTCCCCTCGGCGTGGCATTGGAGAGCGAGCGCAGGAAAGAGGGAGGGTGTGTGTTTGTGTGGAAAAAGATTGCGGGAGGAAGAGAAAACGAGCGCCGGGGAGACGTGTGTGCGAGGCTGAGATTGCAAAAGGGAAAAGGAGCGTGTCTGAGTGTGTGCGAGCACTACAGATTACAAGGAAGCAAGCCGGAGAGACAAAGCGAGCGAGCGAGCTTGAGAGGGAGGGGAAGAGAGAGAGAGAGCGTGCTGGAGACAGGCAGTGCTTTGCCTGCGTTAGTGCAGCTAATGAAAAATGAATGAACCCGCGGGAGAGTGGGAGAGGAAGGATAGGGAAAGATTAAGCAGGAGTGTTGCTCTCGGCTGCGCTGCGAGTGTTTCGGTGCTGGGGGAGGGGGTGGTCACCAGAGAGTTGTCCTGGCTTTGGGTCAGGAGGTTAAGGTCGCGTCTAATCAATGTGAGGAAGCTAGTCTGTTGCTTCGCCTCGGTAACCAGGAGGACTGTGGAGCTGTTCCAACCGCTGCACTGCTTAGCTTAAAACCGTTTCAGCACACACGGTCCTCATTAGGGCTACAAGTAATCAGCAGAAGTGATTATTGTCACTGTCCATTAGGAAGGATGCACCGTTCTTGTGTTCAATATGTTAAACCGGCAGCAGGTGAAAGAACATTGGCTGAAGAGCTTCTTATCTCCCAGAAATCTACTGCTGTCCTAGTTCACGCTCTCGTCACCTCGCGCAAAGACTTCTGCAATGCACTACTGTTTAACCTTCCTGCTAAATCTCTCCATAAACTAGAACTCGTTCCAAATGCCGCCGGCAGATTGATCACTTGAACGCCGTACGATGAGCACATTACTCCAACACCTCCTTGCAACACCTCCAAAGGTTACCTACAAAAATATCAAATTTGTTTAATTTCTTGCTAACATACAAACTTCTCCGTCTTATCTCAGTGATCTCATCTCTACTCGGACACCCGTCCTGGCGCGAGAGTGTAAATCGAGCGCAACCTGGCTGCTCTTTTATGTCTTGAAAGTACTCTGAACATGTAATCAAAAAAGTCAGCCTTCATTGGTCGACCTATTACATCACACGTTGCGAAAAACCAGGATGACATGGGAGAGCGGAACCTTTTTCATTCGCACGATCTGACACTGGCATCAGCGTCCATTAGCTTTGGCTCCAGGATGTGAAATCAATAAATTTCACAGTGATAATTTTCACATAAATGTGTGGTGGTCTTAAGTTAGTGAAACTTAGTAACTAGTTACAGATTAGTTACACAAAAAGTAATCCATTACTTTTAAACTAATGTTTGTGTTTCTTTTTAAAGAACATTCTGTGCGTTCAGATCAAGATTGGAATTTGCATGGTTTGCAGGTGATTTTTGTGTTAATTCAATGGCTAGCAGCGATAGCCTCTACTATGAGTACCCTGGAACATTTGACATGGATATGGGGCCTTGGGGACCATATATAGCCCTACACGCCAATTGTTTTAACTTTTTCTGCCAATTCACAGCTGCATCAACCAATCAGGAGCTTCCTAGAGTAGTCACTTGAGTGAAATAGTGTTGATTTTGTTAGCGAAATATGTTGATGAGACTGCTCAGGTCTTTTGACAGCCTCTGCTGGTCAGAAGACAAACTGCAGATCTGTTACTACAAAGCCAAAGGTTGACCCTTGATTCTACTTCAGGTTGTGTTCTGCACTCTTGAACTCATAAAAGCACCTTAGCTTTGCCGAATCCCTGACGCCATCTTTGAGAGCGCTCCACTCACTCAAGAGGATGTGATGGCCAGACACACACCTTGTCCTCTTCATTCTTGCAGAAGTTTAAGAGCAGACGTTTGTTATCTCGGCAAGGCTACAAAAATGCATGGGCTTACTGGGCCTCGAGCCCCGGGGCCTATCATCCAAGGGGGCCCGTGACTACCAGGAACAAAAAAAAAATCACATACCAAATAAAAAAAGAGGCACATACCATTTAATGATGTGTTTGTCATAAACAAACATCTCTCTTTCTCCCTCTACTTCTTCCCTCTCTCTATCTCGCGTTCTCTTTTTCACATTTGTCTCGTGCTTTCTCTCTCTCTCTATCCTCTATGTCCCTCCTCCCTTCTTTCTCTCCTCTCTCTTCTCTCCATCCCCTCTCTCCTCTCTCTTTCCCTCCTCTTCTCTTTCTCCCTCCCTCCCTCTCTCTGTTTCTCTCCTCTCTCTCTTCTCTTGCTCCCTCTCTGTCTCTCCTCTCTCTCTTGCTCCCTCCCTATCTCTTTCTCTTTCCCTTCTTTTTCTCTCCTTTTCTTTTTTGGTCTCTCTCTCTCTCCCTCTATCTATCAATCTCTTTCTCGCTCCCCTCACTCTCTCTCTCTCCTATGTCTGTCTCTCTCTCCCTTTTTTCTCCTCTCTCCTCTTTCTCCCTCCACCTCTCTTCCTCTCTCTCTTTCTCTCCTCTCTCTCTTGCTTCCTCCCTATGTCTTTCTTTCTCTCGTTTTCTCCCTTCTATTTCCTCTTTTTTCTCTCTCTCTTTCTCTTCTTCTTTTCTCTCGCTCTTTATCTCTACATTCTCTCTTTCTCCTTTCCCTGTCCTCTCTTGCTCACTCCATATCTCTTTCTCACTCTCTCTCTTTCTCTCATTTTATGTCTCTCTCTCCTTTCCCTCTCCTCTCTTACTCCCTTCGTCTTGCTCTCTTTCTCTCTCTCTCTCTCTCTCTCTCTCTCTCCCACTTTATTCCCCAAATCTAGAATTATAAGACCTCCTATTTAATGTAAGTAACATTTTGTAATGTATACGTGACATCATCTAATTATGTCCTTTGTGATGCTAAATCTAAAATTCCATTGTGAATCTAAAAGTTATTGAAACATAAGTTCAGAAGAAAGACATTTCGAATAGAAAAAAAACGGTTTTTCGTTCTATATTCTCCAATAATCACAAAAGCATTGAGAGTGATTGTGTTTGTGTTCCGACTGAACGAGGGCCCTTAAACCAGGTTGGAGCCTCGGGCCCATGGGACCATAACGCAGCCCTGTGTCTCGGCATCGGTTTTGAAAGCATCTGTGCAATGTCTTCAAATGCTTTAGTTGTTGCACCAAATTAAAATGGAAACGCAAGGAGGACAAACTAGTTTGTGGCATTGCTTACATTGTGAAACCTGCTCAGCTCTGCTGTTGCTAGGGTGGCATTGATGCGTCGCCACCAGCGCGTCTGAAATAGCACTGCTGAGCGATCAATCTCCTCGCAGACCGGGGGAATATCAAAACCCGGCAGCGCTCCGGAGGAATGCCTTTGAGACGCGGAGAGAATCACTCCCTCTCTCCGTCTCTATCAGTCTCAATCTCTCAGCTGAGACGGGGCCCTCGAACTCATGAAGTCGCTGTCAGTCATCTTTCGCTCCTCCGCCGAAGCCTGTAGCAGGTGGTGGTTTGCCAGCCGGCGGGTGGATCTTCCCCCCTCTGTTTGGCGGTAAAGGTCAGGGAACGGTGACGGAGATGAATGGGAGAAAGCGAGCGCTCGCCTGAGAGAGATCGAATGAGCGTGTGCGTGGAAGAGAGCGTTATCACGAGGCTCATCTGCAGCCGGATGATCCTGAAGGAGGCAGTCGGCAGCCATCACTGACTACAGCTGTTTTATACAGCGGCTAGAACCGACTAAAACTTAACGGACGATCAGGGCTTCGTCCATTAATTCTAAATACTCTCCTCACCTTCTCGTAATGACTGGAGAGCGTGTTCTGCAAAAAACAAAGCTCACTTTCTCGCTCGCTCTCGCTCACTCTCTCTCTCCTCTGCAGTAAATGCCAAGGGCTCCAATCACGGACCCCCCGTGGAGCGCTTTGGCTTTGACTGACACAACATTCGGAAACACTCTGGGACATGAGTGTGTGTGTGTTTCCCTAAGTAGAATTCTCTCTCTCTCTCTTTCTCTTTCTACCTCTCTCTCTCCTGCACTTCTTTCATCCCTCCCTCTCCTGTTCTCTCTCTCTCGCTCGCTCTCTCTCTCCCTCTCTCTCTCCTCCTGTTTCCTTCCATCTCTTTCTCTCTCTCTCATTCTCTCTCCTTCATTCCCTTTCATCTTCCTGTTTCGCTGTCTTCCTTTTCGTTCCTTGCTCCAAGTCCTCCTTTCTCTCTTCTTGCACTCTCTCTCTCTCTCTCTCTCTCTCTGTCTCTCTCGCTCTTTCTCCTGCACTCCCTTCATCCCTCTCTTTCTCTTTCTTTTTCCTGCACTCCCTTCATCCCCCTCTCTCTCTTTCTCTTTCCTGCACTCCCTTCATCCCCCCTCTCTCTCTCCTGTACTCCCTTCACCCCCGTCTCTCTCTCTCTCTTTCTCTTTCCTGCACTACCTCCATCCCTCCCTATCCTTCTCTTTTTCTGTACTCCCTTCATCTCATTCTCTTCTATCTCTCTTTCTCTTTCCTGCACTCCCTTCATCCCTCTCTCTCTCTCTTTCCTGCACTCCCTTCATCCCCCCTCTCTCTCTCCTGTACTCCCTTCACCCCCGTCTCTCTCTCTCTCTTTCTCTTTCCTGCACTACCTCCATCCCTCCCTCCCTCTCTCTCTCTTTCTCCTGTACTCCCTTCACTCCTGTCTTTCTCTCTCTCTCTCTCTCTTTCTCTCCTGCACTCCCTTCATCCCTCACTATTTTACTCTCTGTTCCTTTTCAGTCTGTCTCCCTTCACCTTTCACAACCCTCCCTCCCTCCCCTCTTTCTCTCCATCTCTCTTGCCCAGTCTCAATTTCTCTCTCCATCATTCCTTCCATCTCTGTTTCTCCCTCTCTCATTCCCGAGTACCAGTCCACCTTTTTCTCTTCTTTCATTTTCTCTCGCTCTCTCCTGCATTCATTTCATCCCTCTTTTCCCTGTTTCCCTCCTTCTATCTTTTTTCTCTCCAAAACTGTTTCACACTAATTCGCTCTCTCTTTCCTGTACAGTCTGTCCCCCTCCTTCTCATTCTTCCTCTTATTCCCCAGCTTCCTCTCCCAGTTCTACTTTCTCTCTTTTTGCTCTCTCTCTTTCTCTCTGCCGTTCTCTCTCCTGCACTCCTCTCTTCCCTCTATCTCCCTTTCACCTCATTCTCTCTTTTTTTCCCTCCCTTACCCTTACTCAATTCTCTTACTCTATCTTTCCCTCATCTGCCTCTTCCCTCCTTTGCTGTTTCTCCCACTCTCTCTCATTCCATTCCTTCCTTATCACTCTCCTGCTCTCTCTCCCACTGTCTCTCTTCTTTTGCTCTTTTACTCCTTTTCTCTCTCTCTTTCCTGTGCTGTTTCTACCACTCTCTCACTCTTTTCTGCACCACCTCACTCACTAACTCTCTCTTTCTCTCTCTGTCTCCTGTGCTCCCTCCAGTTCTCCCGCTGTCTCCCTTGCTTTCAATCACTGTCTCCTGCAGTCCCTCCCACTTTCTCTCTCTCTCTCGCTCTCTCTCTAATTTCACTCTCTCTCCTGCATCTCTCGCTTGTTCACTCGCTCTTTCTCTCCCTTTGTCTTTCTACCCTCTACCTCACACAGATTTTCTCTCTCTCTCTCTCTCTCTCTCTCTCTCTCTCTCTTCTGCACCATCTCTCCCTCACACATTCTCTCTCTCCTCTATATTTCTCTCTCTTCTCTCTCTCTTGTGCACTCTCTCTCTCTCCTGTACTCCCTTCTTGCCTCTCTCTCCTATTCTTCACCTTCTCTCTTTCTCACATTCCCCTCATTCTCTTTTTTCTCCCATAAATACTAAATTCTTTCCCTCCTCTGCCTCTTCCCTCCTTTGCTGTTTCTCCCACTCTCTCTTATTCCCTTCCTTCCTTATCACTCTCCTGCTCTCTCTCCCACTGTCTTTCTTCTTTTGCTCCTTTACTCCTTTTCTCTCTCTCCTTTGCTGTTTCTACTGCTCTCTCACTCTTTTCTGCACCACCTCACTCACTCACTCACTCACTCACTCACTCACTCACTCACTCACGCTCACTCACTCACTCACTCACTCACTCACCTCACTCACTCACACTCACTCACTCACTCACTCACTCACTCACTCACTCACTCACTCACTCACTCACTCACTCACTCACTCACTCACTCACTCACTCACTCACTCACTCACTCACTCACTCACTCACTCACTCACTCACTCACTCACTCACTCACTTCAATCTCTCCTGCACCATCTCTCCCTAGTGCATTCTCTCTTTCATCTATATTTCTTTCTTGCTTTCTCTCTCTTGCCTTCTTTCTCTTACACTCTCTCTATCTTGCACTCTCTCTCTTACACTCTCTCTATCTTGCACTCTCTCTCTTACACTCTCTGTCTTGCACTCTCTCTCTCTCTCTCGCACATTTTCTATCTCCCACTGTATCTCATTTACTCTCTTTCTCTCTCTCTCTCTCTCTCTCTCTCTCTCTCCCTCCGCATGCAGCATCTTTCCTTTGCAGATACTCTCTCTGTCTTGCTCTCTCTCCCTCTCTGTCTTGGAGTCTCTTTCTCTTTCTTTTTAATTCACTCTTTCTTCTCTCTCTGGATCTCACTCTTCTCTCTCTCTCTCTCCCTCCCCTCACTCTTTTTCTATCTATATTTTTCTCTCTACTTTTCCTCTCTCTCCTCTTTCTCTCACCCCCCTCTCGCTCACTCTCTCTCTCCGGCATATTCTGTCCTTTCTGTGTCCCTTATCTCTTTGTCTCTATGTATTGTCTCTCGCTTGCTCTCTCTCCTCTTTCTCTCTCTCCTCTTTCTTTCTTTTCTCTCTCTTCACTCTGTCTCTTCTGCACCACCTCTTTCTCTCTCGCTCTCTCATTAACTCTATTTATGTCTCTCCTGTGCCGTCTATTTATCACTCGCCTCTCTTCATTCAGTTCAAATCTCTCTCTCTCCTCTTTCTCTTATCCCTCTCTCTTCTGCACAATCTCTCCTTTGTGCATACTCTCTTTGTTTCTATATATTCTCTCTCCTGTTCTCTCTTCTTTCTCTCCTCTGTCCCTCTTTTTTCTCTCTCTCTCTCTTCACTCTTTCTCTGCTGCACCATGTCTCTCTCTCTCACTCTTTCACTCATTAACTCTATTTATGTCTCTCCTGTGCTCTCTCTCTCTCTCTCTCTCCCTCCTTCTCTTTCTCTGGTTTCTCTTAGCCCCGATCTCTGGCTCCCTAAAGGCTACATCTCTTCAGCGTGAGAGAGTTCAGCTCTCTCTCAGTTTATGCTGGAAGCTGCAGCTGTGTTGTTCTTCGGACGGCTATCTGGAAGGTTTTCCACAGATTTCTGTTGGCACTAATATAAAGAGGGCCCTCGCGGCCTGGACTGGATGCTTGTGCTTCGCTTCACTGTCACTTAAAAGGCTGACTGTTTGGAAAGAGCTCCTGCGATAGAAAACACATCTACATTCGTTTCTGCGTACGATAATGATGGACGATAAAAAACTGGTGACTCTGCTCTCACTAGAAAAGAATCTGCACGCTAGCCTTTATCCGTCCCTCTCTGAAGCCTTCCATAAGCTGGCGAGCTGTACGGCACGTAGCAAACACTGCTCCGCGGAGCGCCTGATCTCTCACAGCCGGCGGGTTGTGAAAACAGAGAGAGTGACGGAGAGAGAAAGCATCGGGCTCCGGGGCTCTGCGTGAGTGTGATTGTCTCATGTGGCCTTTCAGCCCTTCAGGCAGTTAGTTCTCCCTCCCTGCGCCGGCCTCAGCTCTGCTAATCCTTCTGAGACACACGCACGCATGCTTCCCATTGCTGCTTATCTCTGCACTCCACTGAGCTGCGCCACACAAACACACACAACAGAGCGGGCTCCGGCTCTCAGAGCCAGCACGTCTGCGCTGCAAATATGTGACGCGACGAACCTAGAAACCAAACATGCACTCAAAGTTCTGGTTTGCTGAGGAGACGTTTTAGTTGGAGCTCTTGATTCAACAAAGCTGTTAGATGTTTTTTTGTGTTTGCTTGTTTTTTTTGGTCCTTTTTAACCGCAAAATTTGATCTCAGAATTTTTACCCCAGAATTTGTTTATCAATTTGATCCAGCAATGTAAACCCTCTAGAATATGATTTGTTGCTAAAAGGTTAGTGTGGTTGATGTCTTTGTTGACTACTCTGAAATCTACCCACCACCCCAAAATTCCGCACCCCTCTCTATACATAGAGATGACCTATTGCATTACTAAAGACGCATTCACAAACACATTGTTTCACCTAAAATTGGAAGAGTATATAATTGCTTAGTATCACAATTGCTCATAATTGCTTAGTATCACAAGCGGGATTAGCATGAAATAGAGAGGCATACTAGGCGAGCTGTCTGAGTAAGGATTCCCGGGACCGGGAGGGGACCTGGTTCTGGAGGATGTCGCCCCATGTGGTGAAAGGGTGTAAGGTAGGGTAGCTTGCACAACTTAGGTGTTGTCTCGTAGGTTATGTCTTATATACTGGAAATATCGATAGGCAGGTTCTTATGATTGGATGGTCAATTATCAGCAAAGCTCCTCCCGATCTTATGTTAATTGATGATATTTTTTGTACTTTTATTTGTTTTGTTCTTTTTGTTGGTATATTTTTTAGTTTTTATACAAATAGTATGAAAATATTGACAATTTCTTTTTAGCAAAGGAGCATAAATGTGTGTGGGGTAAATTTGACACCAAGAACAAAAAAAGCCAATTTCAAACATATAGAAGGGTGTACTTTTTAAAGAGAACTTTGAGGCTATCAGGACATCCATAAGGAATAAATAACAGTTATTTCTGTTATCAAATGAGATGGAAGGACAGAGATACCGAACAAAGCAGTGTTTTAATAATGAAGTAAACCTAAATATGATAAAATCAAACCTTAGAGTCATGAACAGGCTTGGACCAGAGTGGATAGAGAAAGTCAGGAGAGAAGCTCCAGCCGTCTGTTCCTGGTGCTTTTACTCGCCTCTACACCTTTAATAAATCTTAATATGAAAAATTGATATCTATATTACAAATATTAATTATAATTATTCCTTTTTTCTCTTTACACAAAGGTAGCAACTTTCATAGCGACTGAAGTCAGTTTGAATATATATATATTTTTTTAAATAACTATTTATAATAGAACATTATTATTATGACATTGTAGGAACACATAATAATTTAGAACGCTTCTGTGCAAGCGTTTATAGGTTTGCACCTACCCTGTAAAACATTTACATTTCCCCTGACATAAAAACACGGGATACTATATCAAAGTTCTCGCAAGAATAATGTTTTTCCCCATTTAACGCTGACCGTATTTAACACGTCTGAAATGAACAGACATGTTTTTTTAATGAAAAAATAAACATGAAAATATATATTTCTATAATAAATATATTAGTGGATCTGCAATTGCGTGCGTCCTGGATCATATTTAACAGCTTGAATAGTTTGTCTAAGATTGTTATGTTCCTCTATAATTAATTTTTCATAATTGTGTAACCTAAGATGCTTTCAGGAGCCTTGAATTTCTCCAGGAGTGTTCGTGCAGGGGTCAGCCAGCAAGCAGATCTGTCTTCTGAATGTCTCCCTGTCTTTTATGGTTTTTGGAAACGGAGAGTTTCAGAGAGTATACATTTCGATGTGTTTAATATATAATGTTTTGTAGGTAAATCATTTTTTAATGTTTTTTTTTTTATCCTTAATCTGCTTTCTGTTTTGTAAAAGCACCAACTGATTATAGTAAAATTTCTTCAAAAAAAGGTTATATACATACATGATAGATCCCTCTCTAGCGCCAGTGTGCTGCTGTGGTTGAACGTGAGATTGCAGGTGCTCTCTTTAGGAAATAAAAACTCAATATCACAATACTTGTGTTATGTTGAAAAGGAAGTTGTGTTTTAAATCTATTAAACAGACAACGTACGAGACTTGGTGACTTTTTGGGAAAGAATATGGCACAAATTTGGGGCTTTGTTAAAAATAGGAATTTTAACACTACGTCATTTCGTTTGGATTTTAATGGCACTTAAAAATCATATGCAAATGGCAGCATAAAAACAGCAATAACAAATGCTCACACTTTGACCTCCAAACTGATTGCTCAAGTCATGTTACATGATTCATCATCACAGGTCAAAGTTCAGTCGAGTGATTTGAATGGCGGTCAGTGTGGGGTGTTCATACATTTTGACCATGACATCCTAGGGTTAAACAAAATATTTTCAGCAGGTCCTTCAAAGACTCTTTGTTCTTTTGGGTCATCCTGTTCGTACACATACTCCAGTCGCCGTTTTCCATCCAACGTTTCTGTTTTCCTCTCCACGTAGACCTTCGGCCGGACTCTTGGCAGGCTCCTCGTTCTGCCATAATCCTCTTTGATGCAAGAAGTGGAGGTCAGCCCTGGGTCGGGGTTGCACATGCACGCAAACACATGCACCAGGAATTTTATTCAAAGCTGACTTCCTCCAATCCACCCTCCTCCTCAACCTCGGAACATCTGTGTGTGTTCCGAGCCGTGCATAAATTACTCTCCGGCAGCAGCAGCAACCGCAGCGCATGCCTCTCGCCATGTGTTTTCTCCCACCTCTTCACACTCGGCGCTGAACGCCGTCTGAGATGCACGCATGCATGTAGATATATCCACGCCTATGCGCTCGTGCTCTTTCCTCCAGTACGCTGCAAGAGTTTCACATCTCTTGAACTCTGCAGTGCACACGCACGTCCTGTTTCCTGGAACGCACACACTTTGTTCTATTGTTAGCTTCTAACAACTCCAAGCCATGCAACGTGGCTTAATTGGGTGACCTGTTTGTATGGGTGCTTTTTTGTTGAAAAAACGTGTTGGGGTGACATTGCAAAATGTTTTAAATGGAGAGTTATGTTATAACTTTCACTTTTTGAGCTAGCTTGAGATTGAGCATGCCTGAGAGAGAGGAACGAGAGAGAAAATAGAGGACAGAGAGAAGAGGGAGAGAGAAAGAGAGAGGACAGAGAAAATAGAGTACAGAGAGAAGAGGGAGAGAGAAAAAGAGAGAGGACAGAGAAAATAGAGTACAGAGAGAAGAGGGGGAGAGAGAAAAAATGAGAGTATAGAGAAAGAAGAGGACAATGTGGGAGAGATGGAAAAAGAGGACAAGTAGAGAGAAGAGTGGGAGAGATAAAAGGAGAGCAGAGAGGAGAGAGAAAATAGAGGACAGATAGAGAGAAAAGAGGGAGAGGACAGAGAGAAGAGGGGAGTGAGAAAAAAGGAGAGGACTGTGTGGGAGAGATAGAAAAAGAGGACATGTAGAGAGAAGAGGGGGAGAGAAAAAAGGAGACCAGAGAGAGAGGAGAGAGAAAATAGAGAACACAGAGAAAAAAGAGGGGAGAGGACAGAGAGAAGAGGGGAGCGAGAAAAAAGAGAGAGGAGAGAGAGGATATAGAAAAAATAGGACAGATAGATAGGAGGAAGTGAGAGAGAAAAAAGAGGACTGATAGAGAGGAGAGAGAGAAAAAGAGAGAGGAAAGGAAGAGAGGGAGATAGAAGAGTAGAGCGAGACGAGAGGGGAGAGAAAGGAAAGAGAGGGGGAGATATGAGAGGAGAGGGAGAGTAATACTGAAGAGGACAGAGAGGATGGAAAAGAGGAGAGAGAAGAGAGACACGAGAGGAAAGAGAGAGACTGAAAAAAGGGAGGATGGATAGAGAGGAGAGGAAGGACAGAGAGAAGAAAAGAGAGGAGAGGTAGAGGAGAGAGAGAAAGAAAGAGAAGAGAGCAGAGAGAGAGGGCAGGGAGAGATGAGCGCGTTAAGGGGGTAGAGGAAAGAGGTGAGAGGGAGAGAATGGGAGAGCAAAAGAGGGATGGAGAGGATGGGAGATGGGGGGATGGAGAGGTAGAAGGAGAAGAGGGAAAATGGAGAGAGAGAGACCAGCACCTGTACACAACATCTTCAAATTTCACATTCTGATTTGAAAATCGTGCTGCGCCGCCGTTAAAGCAAGCGACTCTAAAAATCAGAAGAAGGGTGATGAGACGCCTCAGCAGTATTTAGCGGAGACTCCGTGTGTTGGGCGGAGAGGGCTTGACAGCTTTTTGCATGACTAATGCGCCTGCGAGAGCCCGAGACGGCGTTTACTGGCGCCCAGAGCTGCCCGTGACCAACTGTGCCGCCGGACTGATGAATATTTAAAGCCTCCGTGTGTGAGGCGAGGATCATTTATTAATGCCGGCGGTGGGAGAGCGAGAGAGCGAGAGAGAGATGAATAGATTGGCTGTGTACACAGAGCCAGGGCCAGGAGGAGGTGAATGGCGGAGCAGTGTTTGTGTCACCCCGCGCTGTCTTCTGTTTGGTCTGAGGGACTGAAGCCTGCGTCTATTTATAGATCCATTATACATCCATTATTAATCTCTCCGTCCAGCGCTGATGAAAAGAGAAGCATCGCCCGAGCAACCGGACTCGAGCACACGCGCAAACACAAAAGCAAGGGCTAATCACGGAGAGAGCAGGTCGCAGTGCTTAAAACGAGCCTGAATGTTCCTTTTCTGAGAGGAAACGCTGAACCCTTGGTGTTTGCGTAATCAGGATGTGAAACCGTTCACTGGTTTAACCTGGTTCCTGGAGTGTTCGGTGTGTTGAGGCCCTTTCAGACTGGGAATGTCTCTCCTGTTCTGTTTTCGAGAGCGGTTGCCTCCCCCTTCCAAATTCCCTGCAGCTTTTTATTTGCACACGACTACTGATCTGTTTCAGAGAGGCGTATATACGTCTCCAAAGTGGCGTGAAAGAAGAAACCTCTTTAAATCACTTGAAGAAGAAGAAGTGTGTGGCATGGAGTTTGGGGAGGGTGGCGGGACATGTCCCCTACACTTTCTGAAAAGGCAGTATATGTCCCCTTCTGTTTTTACTGGCCAAACAGCATGTGCCGTGGAAACTGGAAAATATGAGAGCTGCAGCGCTCTTGGTTTGTATATCTAGAGCTCCGGCTCAAAGAAAATGTAAACAGACAATCCACGTTCATCTATCGGTTGCTGGCAGTTACTGTCAACACGTGATTGGCTGTTTACACTGTCAGTTTGATTGATGTGCACCTGTAGGCGGAACTAATTCTGCACAACACATTTACTTCAGGAGTTCGAAACAGAGTTCGGTTACTGGTAAGTTATTAGCCTTTTACATTTTATTTAGCTGAAGTCGCATTAGCTTAATAGAGTTTAAAACCCAGCATTTAATTTACTTTAATTTTTACGTCTCTGTGTTTAGTTAATGGAGCATCAAAGTGACACAATGTGAGAAAAAGAAATGTAAAGTCGACATAAAAGTTTAGCTTTGAAGCCAAACTGTAAGTAGCTCAAAGAAACACATAACATTTCCATTTCAAACGCATCGAAATCATAATCAACAGATTGAATGGTTATGGTCATGATAACTAGAGTCCAAATACTTTCTCTCACACTTATTTCAATTAAAAATCACTACTTGTAATGAATTCGGTTTTTATTTATTCCCTTTCTCTTCTGATGCTGTGGTATTGCTTGGTGAGCTTCACCTGCTCTCAAATGGGCGCTGCATGAATTGAATCAACTATTTCACTTAAACATAAACCAGTGAAACCCGTCCATCGTTCTATTTCTGTTCAACTAATTCATTTAAATAAAATAATTACATTAATTCTACATGTCTGCCTGTGTAAAAAAACAAATTGTGTGTTTGTAAAATAATTTGTATATAATTGTTTTGAAAATTAGGTCATAAACATTTCAAGCTTTTGTCTCACCCCACACATAAGTTAGTTGTGCCCCTCATAGCTTCATCTCTGGAGTGGACACTTTTTTTGACAGTTGTTCTTACCATAGCCTCCATATTTGCACCATGCCGTTCAGAAGATGAAAACATCCTTCCCCGGGCTAGTCACTGGGCTAGTCCAATGAAATCACAGGCCCCTACCTCCAGGCCTTGACCAAGATTATAAATCTGCCATCCGCCCAAGCCTCTGGAGTAACGAGTTTAACTGTCTCAGGAACGGAATGTTCTATGTTTAATATCCCATCTAGTTTCATTTTAAACAGGTGAAATAGCAAGGTTTATGTAAGTATGTTGGCAATATTCTTGGACAAGTAAATAAACTTTTCTTAAGGTGATTAAAAAGTAAAGCTACACACCCTCATGTGCATTTCCCCTCTCTGTGCTAGACTAGTGTGTTCGCACCTGTTGTGATGGCAGGAAGATGCTCTATAGTTAATAAAAAGAGATTACAGCGATACCACAAGATATAAAATTAATCTGTTCCGGGGTGGCCTTTGTCTGCTGAATTTTTCGTACGTCGACGCAAGAACATGTAAAATGGCTAATTCGTTCCAAGCCACTCAGAAATAACACTAAAAATTGTAAATCACTGGGAAAAATAAAATAGGATCCTTCAATTCTTAAAAGTATGCATGATGAGTCTAATAAATAATAATAAAATGTTAAAAACAGAATAAAATAAATGAAAATACTAACCCTTGCCTTTCGAGTGAGGAGATGTGGTGAAGTGTCGGAGGAGGAGCAGAGCCATGACCATAAAAATACGCTTCGCCAAAAAAACAACACAAAAATATTCACCAATTTAGGACACCAAGCCGAAGCTTAAAGTGTGCATGAAGAGAAGCAGAGCTCTTCTGGGAAGATGTCATGGGGCGTCAGGCGACCAATAGGAGAGCAGGATACTACGCACAGACACACAGCATCAGGGCTGGAACTGACCAATAGGAGAGCAGAACATTTGGTGGTGCGTTGAATGCAGTCATGTGATGCTCAGTGATTCAAATATTGAATATGTGTTTATCGTGTGCACTTTTCATATCTTGAATTTTTTTTTCGTATCACAAAGCAAAATATTCTTAACGCGGCCTTTCGATACTACGCACAGACACACAGCATCAGGGCTGGAACTGACCAATAGGAGAGCAGAACATTTGGTGGTGTGTTGAATGCAGTCATGTGATGCTCAGTGATTCAAATATCGAATATGTATTTATCGTGTGCACTTTTCATATCTTGAATTTTTTTTTCCGTATCACAAAGCAAAATATTCTTAACGCGGCCTTTCGTATCTTGAATTTTCCGTAGCGTGAAGCATTCGTATCTCAAGGTACCACTGTGAATCGTCTGCAGTTGTAATGAAGAAAGACGTTAAAGACAGTTTTAACCAGATATTCTGAATTGAAAGTTTGATGCATTTTATAGCATGAGTTTATGCTAATGTTATTCTTTGCTAATATGTGGCTGCTGACTCAACAGATTCACACTTGACAATGAAACATTGATCTGCATAAATATCTGCAGTCTGTTGCTCAGGATTTGATGTTTCCTCTCTGAGTTGGTGCTTTGGCTTCGAAGTTTGATTTTCTTGGTCTCCTCTACTATTGAAGATGTTTATAGGTTCGGCAGTCAAACAATTAAACACAAATGATTGCTTCATAAAGCATCGATTCAGATTTGGGATTTGCTTGTTCTATTTAAAAGTGTTTCAGTGACGACCCTCGTGTGCATGGAGCAATCTAAACGTGAATAATTAGCCAGTGTTCTCTCTTTCGGCGGAACTGCTCGCTCAACCCTCCTGTGAGCCTCTGTGCAGCGCAGCATCAATGATGGAGATAAGAAGCCCCGCGCTGAGCCGAGACAACCCTTCTTAATCTCCCCCACCCGCCTCCCCTCAGCCGCCTCCGTCTCAGAAGCTCGTCACTCCTCTGTTCTCCTTCAGCGCCGACGCACGGCCGTTCTCACTCTCTCCCGCCCTTTTCCTTATCTCCGCTCTCTCGCTGATGAAATCTCCCCATCCCCCCTCCAAGTTCTCCCTCGCCTTCTTTGAGATCCAGTCATCCGCTTAATGAGGCTAATTCATTACTTTGAAACACAATCATTTATCAGAAATGTATTAGAGGGACGTCAGGGGTTCAGAATGAGAAACCCTCGGCTCCGTCTCTTACCCTCATAATCTAACACAGAGAGCGTGTGAAGGAGTGAGCGTGCACCCTGCACCCTTGACCCGCCCCAGACCCTTTAATGTCAGGCCTGAACTTCAGGCTTTCAGCGTCCGCTCTCTCGGGCAGGGAATTAATTTCCTCTTCCTCTCGCCGCTGGGTACCGGAGGCAGATTTAATGCTGCTCGGCTCAGGAAGTGCACGCTCGCACATGCTCGCCCTGCTGCGCTCAGAAGGACGGCGGTTGTGAAAAACGAGCTAGGGCTCGAAGCGACAGTCATTAGGGAACGTCAACGACAAACATCTCCTCCTCCACTCACACACACACACGTGGAATCAGAGTGAAATCTGTCTCTCTGGGTTCCGTGCTTTCACTCTCAGTCAGGTTGTCTGGGTTTGCTCGCTGTTCTCAGTTGGGATATGAGTCTTTCTTAGCATGTGTAGTGCAGGGAAAACACCTATTTTAAAGCATACAGATGAGAGGCACATGTTGTCTTCAAACATGTCTTTACCATCTACATTTTGGTTGCATTACGAAAAAAGTGCTGTTTTCTTTCAGTGCATTTGTTGTTTTAGAAGAAGTCGCTAACTCTCTCTCCAGTCTATTTCTGTCCTCGCAACTGTGTTTATATGAACTAAATAACTGTATAGCATCTGTTCAGTGCTGGAGATGCATGGTGAGGAATAATGTTAGCCAACCTTGAATCCCTGCTGTTCTTGATGATTGATTGATGGTTCGGCAGTCCAGTGATTTAACTTGTCTAGAGTCAGCTTATTTGGACTCAATGCTTCCTCTTTGGGTGAGCGCTAAGAGAGCCAGTGCTCTGTCCACATTTTATCAGCACCCAGTCCCTGAATTTCTTGTTATTAAAGATGTTCAATAGTGTGACAGTCCAGCAGTTGAACATTTTCATAATCTGCTGCTCCTGACTTGATGCCTCTACTCTGGTTAAGTGCTTTAAGCTCTTAACATGAACTATTTTAGTGCCCAGTCTTTTAGTGATCTGCTATTCAATGGGTCAGGAATTTGTCTGTAGTCTATAGATCTGTATATAGATCCTACCTTCTTTATGAGTAAGGGATTTACAAGAACTTGGTGCTCTGACCATAGAGTTTAATAGTACCATGTCGCTTAGTCTTCTTTTATTGAAGATGTTTGATTGTTTGGCAGCCCAGCAATGAACGTTTCCACAGGCTGTGCTCCTGACTTGATGCCCCTTCTTATTAAGTGCTCTAAGAGAGCTTTATCGTTTCATTAATGTCCTCTGCTGTTGAAGATGTTCTTTGGTTCAAGTGTCGAACGATGAAACTTCCAGCAATCTACGTATCCAGATTCAATGCCTCCACTCTGGGTAAGTGCTTTAAGAGAGCTTGGTGCTCCATCCATGGATAAAACAAATGTCTGCTACTTATGATGTTTGATGGTTTCATAATTGCTTTTCCACAGTCTGCTGCTCATGACTTTCTGCTCATGACGTTTCCTCTCTTGATAATTGCTCTACGAGAACTTTATGCTCTGGTCGGGGAGTTTAAAACCGCTCATTTCCTTAAGCTGTGCTCTGTTATTGAAGATGTTTATTGGTTCGACAGTCCAGTGGCTGAACTTGCCCACAGTCTGATGCTCCGTTCTCGATGCTTCCTCTCTTGGTAAGTGCTCTAAGAGAACATTAATCTCTGGGTGGGGAGTTTAACAGAATTATTTTCCTTAATCTCTGTTATTGAAGATGTTCATTGGTTTGGCTTGTTCCCAGTCTGCTTCTCCAAAGTTGATGCATCCTCTCTGAGTGAGTTATTTTTTTGTTTTTTTATTACCTTGTTTACAAAAAAAAGTAGAAAAAAAATATGCGTCCACACGAAACCGGGTAAAATGATCTGAAATGTTGATGAGAGTGTGTCTACCCAGTAGAGGGCAGCAGACTCTTCACCCATTGACATTAAATTAACCAATCAGATGCTTCGAGGCGAGGCTCTTCAGAGTTCAGCGCTTCCTTTTAATTACTGGGAAATACAGCTCACACAAAGATAAGAATTATGTCCTTTAGAAACAAAAATTATCTCTCTGCTCTCTACCAACAACTGTTTCACTCTCAAAACGTTCTCATTTATCTGCTGCTCCGGTTACGTGTGGATGCACCCCGTAACCACTTTAATAAAGGCGTGGTAACAAAATGCTTATGTATGCGTGGAACGGGTCTAAGTGAGCTTGGAGTGTTGTTTGTACTCAAAGCATCATGAGATGACGTATGAAAAAATTGTTATTTTAAAGTAAGTATATTTGAATTTGTGGTTGTTCTCCTTCTCTCTGCTCCTTTTCATCAACTTAAATCACAGGCCTAAAATTAATTTATTCATTTATTATTGCAGGCTTTGTTTTTCTTATTGAAGTATTTGGATTTCTTTTGTAGTTTATAACATCCAACACTGATTTTTTTTAGAGGGGGGGTTTAACGTCCAACCTTTTTTTTTTTTTTGCTGACGGTTTCTGTTTGTTGTGGTGCCTGGCTTCTTCAGCATGTGGCGGTAAAAAGCTGTGCGCGTTCACCTCCGCACAGCACATAAGGAAACAATAGAGCCAGCAGCTGTTACGGGGTGTGTTTGAACGGCCGGGGAGATGGAGCAGCCATGAGTCTGTGAGAGCACGCACAAGTGCTCAAAATCAAACCTCACGATCTGTTGAGCATTGACATTGTGTGCTGCCGCTGGGCCTTTGGGGAGCAAGACCCCTGTTTAGCCAGAACAATGAATAGAATCGATGGAGAAGACAAAGCGGGGTGAATGTAAGCAATAAATTTCAATTGCAGCATTTTGGCGCTCTGGGGAGAGAGGAGAGGGAAGTCCGGTTTCTGCGCATCGTCCATGATGATGTTACGGTATTGGGATGTATGAGTTTTTCCACATGAATTAAATCAATATAAATCTTATAATTTACTTTTTGTTTTTAATAATAATGCTTTAAATGTTAATAGCAACTAGTTTAATACTGCAACAAACTACAAAAAAGGTAAAACCACGAATTACGAACAAATCTTTGTCAGTGAAAAACTAAAACACTCAACTTGTTTTTATAGATTACGTAATTTCTTTTTGCTTTTTTCAATCAAGTTGTAACATCCATCCATCCATTTTCATGTCAGCTTTTTTTTCCCTTTCGGGGTCACCACAGCGGAATGAACCGCCAACTCTCTGGCACATGTTTTATTCGGCGGATGCCCTTCCAGCCGCAACCCATCGCTGGGAAACATTCACACACACTCATTCACACTTTAACACTATGGACAATCATTCTTACTCAATTCACTTATGTCTTAGGACTTGTGGGGAAACCAGAGCACCCGGAGAAAAAACTCACGCGATCACGTGGAGAACATGCAAACTCCACTCAGAAATGCCAACTGACCCAGCCGAGGCTCGAACCAGCGACCTTCTTGCTGTGAGACGACCGTGCTACCCACTGTGCCACCGTGACGCCCAAGTTGTAGCATGTTCTTGTGTAAATTCGAATTGTTGATCAAAAAGGTTTATAGCCACAAATAAATGAAATAAATCACTGGTTGTACCATAAAAGCTAAGAAAGTCTGTAAACAAAATCACATTGAATAGTAAAAAAGGAATAGTGAAAATGTTCATTGGTTTGGCAGTCTAGTAACAAATCTTGCACTTTTTCTAACACTATAAACATATGTCAATCTGTGCATTGAAGGAAAATTCAGTAAAGAAACCAAAAGAGACACATTTAAAGATAATTATTATTAGTAGAAACAAAGGAATAGTTTATGTAATAGCTTAGAATTTCTTTGAAAAGGATTAAAAATTATTGTTTTATTTTAAAAATCTGCATGTTTATTAGTGAGTCCAATGAAGCTTAACCAATTAGGAAAGGTTAATAAAGGCCGATCGGAACTAAACTCTCTAGTCCTGTTGACTCATTACGAAAGAGGTCTGTAAGCAATGTAAAATTAAAGCAGCCACTAGTTGACGCTAAAACTTTTTTAGTGTTATCTTAAAATTGAGTATTTCACAGTGACAAAAAAATTTATGAAAAATAATCTAAACCTTTTGGCACCCTAACTTTTTACTTGTACTAAATGTCCCAAAACAACGTAAACAATTTCAAACACTTTAAAAAAACCAAACCAGCCTCGCACACCTGGTGTTTTCCGTATGAATTTCCACCTCACGCTGATGCGTAGAGCCTTTAAACCCAAACCTCCACATTTAGAAGCAATCCGCCAACCATCCCAAACCTCCGCTCTGCTTGAGAGGCGCGATCCGTCTTGAGTTCACACTCTCTCAGCCTCCCAGCGCTGATTAGAAACTGCATTATTCATTCTAAATCTGCACACGAGCCTCACACACACACACACACACACACAGAGAGGCGACATAATCGATCGAAGCATGGTAAAGCTGTGCGGGAGTGCGCAGAAGTGGGCGTGGCCGGCCTTTGGGGCGCGTTGACCCTCTAATTGACCCTGTCCTCGTAGTCACCGGCCGACACGCACAAATCCAGCGGGGCTAAACGCTCGCTGCACTCCTGCCTGCCAGTCAACTCCACGGGGGGGCTGACGCTCTCCAGAGCACACATTAATATTCAGCGCATGTGTGCGTGTGTGTCTGTGTGTGTGTGAGAGCGGATAGACACAGTCCCTGGCGGCCTCCTGCTACGCCGTTCCATAGCGCAGCGGTCCGTTGAGATTTAGAGACCCAAGACTGCTATTACTCAGCAGCTGACAGCACACACACACACACGCGCACACACACACAGAGCAGCTTGAAACGGCTTCAGCAGCCGCGCTGTGACATGAATACAACCGTACGCCGGCCAGCAGAGATACCTACACGCAGAACAGCAATTTGAGCTCTCACTGAAACCTTAGAAGCATCGATTCCAGCGCGTCTGCAACCATGCGCACAAAGGCATTGCTTCACAATGAGGAGAACCATCTGCTCTCTGAGATTTTAGTGTTAGAGCTATTAAACTGCTCATCTTTTTTTAGACTAAGAACTTGCCGTGGTGATGATGATTTTGGTAATAATAATAATATTGCTATTAACATTCATTTCTGTCATTTTTAGCGTTTTCTCATGTACCTCACACAACATTTCCATTGCAACGCACCACACATAACACATAAAACACTTGCCAACTACGCAAATTCCGCTTCTGGTGTGAACACCCGTTTAGACACAAAAATATTGAGGCGTCTGTCTCTGAGTCCAGCAGCAGTGTGCAGCACCCACCTCTATGATGTGACGGCTGCCATTCTGCGCCAGAAAACTCACCACACATTGACTAAAGGTGGATAGGGGACATGGAGAGCAAATCAGAGGAATGCTACTAATTAAAATACATGGATTGTTGCGAGTGGGCCATCTGAGAAGAGATGCTTCACCAACAAAGATATTACCAAAATTTGTTAAAGACTCACCAGCCACTTTTATCATAACTCACTGGCCACTTCATTGGGTACACCTGACAACTGGTAGTAAACACAAATTTCTCATCAGCCAATCACATGCCAATAACTCAATAGATTTAGGCATGTAGACATGGTCAAAATGATAGAAAGGCAACAGTAACGCCAGTAATTACTTGTTACAACTGAGGAAGGTAGAAGAGCATCTCTGAACACATCCAACCTTGAACGAGGATGAGCTCACCAAAACTTGAAAGTAGAACAGTGGAAAATGTTTTCTGATCTGAGTAATCTCGATTTCTGCTGTGACATTCAGATGGTAGGCTTAATATTTGGTGCCTTTTACATGAAAGCATGCATCCAGTTGCCTTATATCAGTGGTTCAGGCTGGGGGTGGTGGTGTAATGGTGTGGGGGAGATTTTCTTGGGACAAATCGGGTGCATTAATTCACAGTTGTATCTCGTTTCAGCGCCGACCTGAGCATTGTTACTGACCATGTCCGACTTTTATGAGCACAGTGTTCCCCTCTTCTGATGCTTCCAGTAAGATAAGAAGCCATGCATGAATCATCTCAGACTGGTTTCTTGAACATGAAGATGAGTTCACTCTACTCAATCCAGAAGAGCAACTTTGGTATGTGTAAGGCAACTGAGTGATGCTTTCATTTGAATATGAAGCAATTTTCAGTACCTTGTTTAATCTATTCTGTGAAGGATTAAGACAGTTTTGAAATTTCGACCCAGTGCTAGCAAGATGTACCTAATAAAGTGGCCGGTGAAGGTATGTTGCAATTGTTTGGTTGGAGGAGTTTGGAACAAAATCATAAGGTCAAAAAACACTTTTGTTCTCTTGTTAAATTGATTTATCGGATATTTTAAATGACTCCCAAATGATTGGAGCAGCAAACCTCTGTTTTCAGATACTCCACGCAGTGATTAAGATTTAGCCTTAGCAAAGTCTGTTGTGATTGGCTTATTTCTTTCCATGTTGGATGCCTCATCCAATCAAACGTGATCCACAGAGAATCCGTCTTGTCTAACACCTTCTACTGCTGTTTCCAGTAATTACCTTCAGGCTTGGAAGAGATAAGGCTTGAAATCACAAGAGCAACTCACTGGAGTAAGCACAGATGAGAAAGCCTGGCTCACTTGAACGCTATCGTCGCTGTGAGCGAAATCTATGGAGGAATACGAGTTATTGGGTGTGTGCGCCAACCTTACAGTAAATAGAGTGAAATGGTTTGTTGGATTGGTGATTCATTTCAGTGAGTCTGAGTCAAATCTTTCTTTTTAAAGCCTAGAACTCAACACACGAAGAACTTTCAGATTTACAACTCGAACAAAATGTCCCTTAACATCAGAGCCGTGCTGCACGCTATCCATAATAGCATCTTTTTTAACTCTTTAATTGCCACTCCACGAAAAGGGCATTGAAAAAGCTATCCATGTCTTATAATTTTTTAAATATCAATGACTACCAAATGCTTGATAGTTTTTTTGTAAAAGTACCATACACATATATAAAAATCCACCAAAAATGAGCTATAATACTAATTTATTTTGAAAGATTGTAAAAAAAATACCTTACTATGAATCTTTATGAATTGAGTCACTTAAAATATTTCAGCTTTTCATTTTGCTTCAATACAAAAAAAAAGCCAAATTAAATACAGTGACTCAAGATATGCTGAACCATTTGGTTTTGTGGACGGTTAAAAGATTACGGTTAGCTGTTTTCCATACACATACTGGACAGGTCACCTCCTGATATAAGAGCATACTTCTGGATTTGCTTACTACAAATAGATATTGCCCTAAAACCGTCTTAGCGAGTGAAACGCCGTAGCTGTTAAAAATAGGCATGCAATCAAGAACTCTCGAGCTCAGCTCTGTGGAGAACATGCGCATACATGTGTATCGAGACCATGGTAAACGCAGACGCTCCACAAAACCCCAAGACGGGAATTTTCCGATACACCGCCACATGCTTTCAAGCTTTCGGGGGGAAATAATGACATCATGGTCACGGCAGGTCTGCTGGCAGAGAGCAGGCGACTGTGGGCTGCGCAGAGGAAGTGTTGCTCCGAGCGTGTTTCCTGGAAGGCTGGGAAACACCAGCGTCGGCAGAGGGAAGAAAACCCTTTGAGGCTGTTCATGGAATCCACGTGTTTCGCACGAGGAGGCTTCCAGCTGAGAGAGAGGAGGATTGATGAGGCCGGAGAGACGAGAGCGAAGGGAAGGACGAAGAAGTCGAAATTGTGAAAAGTGGGAGTTTTATGGATCAGTTTCTGTGAGAGTTTGAAGAGAGATCAAAGTAACAGGCAAAACCAAGAGGGTTAGGGGCAGGCGTAATCTGCTGATTTTTTTTTTTTGTTGTTTTCTACGCAAGAGAAACAAAAGCTGGAAATAGTTCAAAGTTTGATCATAGAACTGAGAGTGTTGAGGCTTATTAACACTCTATTCTAAGGATGTCATTTGATTTGATATAAACAGAGTTGATGCTTTTACTTTTCTAATAAATAAATAAAGAATAAAGACCTCCGAAGAAATGGAAGTGGAACTTTTTTCAACAACTTCTAAGGAACCGATTTTCTTATTTTTAGCTGTAATTTTACTCCATTAATTCTTCTTGTGGAGATGCTTCAGAGACCACCAGCACAGAGCGATAACTGGTAATTTCATCACAGATTTGTAGCTTAATGACAAAGTTACAGATGAAAAGTTCTATAGATGCATTTGCTTAAAACACAACACAACAAAGAAAACGCGTGAACCATGATAACGTAGATAAACAATCCGGTGTGTTTTATCTGCTTAATTTTTGTGTGTGGATATGGAGTATTGCAGCAGATCTCTCTGCAGAGGTCTGTATATGTTTGAGCATGAAAAGCTTGTTTGATTGGTTTGATGAGAAGCTTGTTTTGACCAGCTACCAGTTTTTTATGCCTAGCGCTGCCGCTACACAGCAAATTATGCTTGCGCAGAACTCTGCCGGTGTTATTTTAATGTATCCCCGGGACTCATTTCTTGTTAAAGTTTAGCTCGATTCCTTAGTGAAGTCTCACACATAAAAAAAACAAACAGATTTTATGTGTGACAAATTTTGCATGTGGTGTGTGAGTGTGAAAAAATGGCAAAATGTGTGCGGGACAGTGTGTTGGGGTGGGGTATACAGTACTTTTCCTGGCTGACTATTACATTTTTAAATGGCTAAAATATGACCATAAACAAATGATATTTTTCGTAAAACAACTAAAACTTAGGTGGCTGCCAAGACAACATTGATATTAGAACTCATCACTAAGTACTACAATCTGAGGAGTATCCAGATGAAATGTGCTGTGCTATAATTGCACACATTTAAATTAAATACTTTCAAATTAGCATTGCAGCTGATAAAAGCCCTGCGTGGACACCAACAGCAGCACTTTCAGAGATGAGAATAGCTTCATCGCTGCAGAAACATGAGGTCTAATCCTGGGGTTTTTTTGCTGCCACACACTCACTCACTCATCAGAGAGAAATGCTCTTTTGAAACCTGCACATCCTTTTTTTAAAACATGTTCACGTGTGAGGACAAAATTTTTATTTAATATTTTTTTATTTGATTTTGTTTGTGACCAATATTTATATACAGATACATGCTCTTTACAATATTTTAGTTTTTTTTTTTACTGACTAAAACGCTGTTTAAAAATTCCTCGTTCCTGTGAACTATTGTCGTTTGTTCTTTCTCTCTCTCTCCCTCTCTTTCTCTCTCTCTCTATCTTTTCTCTCTCCCTCCCTCCCTCTCTTTCTCTCTGTCTCTCTCTCTCTCTCGGTGACCGCAAATAATTGTAACATTTTGATTTGTAACAATATTAATAAGTACAATTTGTCAGAAATGCAGTTTATCACATGCAGTGTATAACTTCTAGTACAAGTCCTTGTAATATTATTTTCTGTATCCTTTTTCAGCCATCTTTGAATATAAATGGCTTGTATCAGTTCGGGAGTGGCTCCATAAATAACTCTTCAGGATGTTTTTCATAAGCTTTTTTATCCTTCCTCATTTGCTGATTCTGCGTTTGATTTAGGAAGGTTTCATCTGCGTTTTGAGAATCTAGTCACTGTGCTTTAGTTTGCTCTCTATCCGAAGCCTCATTGATGCGTGCGTCGTCTCCGGGCTGAAAGCATCAATGTTTTGATCGACATCGAGGACTGTTTGGTGCGCTCTAACAGCTCCGGGAACCAGGAACGACCTTCCTGTTCTCCTGCGGACGGGTGAGGAGCGTGCCTCGAGGAGCAAACGCTGCACGAAACACAGGTGCTTGGTTTGAAATGTGATTAGATTAGATGAGGCTCATTTAAAGCATTAGGATTTTTTTTTTTTTTTATTTATTTTTTGCTGATGTCTTGTGAGGTTGATCCTAATGGAGCGATCCAGTAACAGCACAGATTATAGAGTAGGCTCTTATTCATTCTACTCTTTCCCCTTCTTCTGAAAGTGAAAGAAATGCAAGTCTCGATATGAAAACCTAGAATAAATCTGCTGAATTTACAACTTTTATAAAGATGAGGAATTACTCAAAAATCTCCCTAGCTCTGATGTATATCCTAAATATATGTGTCTTAATTTCTATTATATACTATAAATATCTCTAAATAATATCTTTATCTATGTATATATATATTATTATATAATATATATGTATATTATTATATTTATATTAGATATATAAAAATATTTATATCTTATCGATCAATCCATTTGTGTCTTTATATCTCATATATTGTATTTTTTATAAATATAAAAAATATATCTTGGTAAATTATTATCTAACAGATATATCTTTGTTTATTACCCCCCCCCTCTCTCGGTCTCTTTCTTCTCTCTCTCTTTCTCCTTCTCTGTCTCTTTCTTCTCCCCCCACTCTCTCTCTCTCTCTCTGTCTCTGTATCTTTCTTCTCCCTCCCCTCTCTCTCCTTCTCTCTCTCTCTCTCTCTCTCTCTCTCTAATAAAGCTGCGTTTATGATGTCAGCTGTTGAAAAGTTTAGTTGAGAAATTTAAAATAAAAAAATAATTTAGAACCAACTTCATATTATTTTCTTGAGATTTTCTTTTAAAGAACAATAATGTCACAGACGAATCCATTCCTAGCTTTGAGAAGTGTCTTAATTCAAGTACATAAATGAGCAGAGTAAGCTTACGTTTTCTCAAAACAGGCTAATTCTATAGATCATCACTAGATGATGAAAGGAAGAGCAGATTTTGCAGCTTTATTACAGGTCGAGCGAAGTAACACAGAAGGTTTCTGTCAGCATTTGGCTGCTCTTGCCTCTCACTCTAGTTTTCTCAAACGCTTCCAAAGTTTGACAGAAGAACTGTCAAAACAAAGGATGTTGTCTGTTGGAAGCGATTAACTTTAGCGGAGAAGAAACACGCCGTTGTGGCCTTTTCAAATAAACCTGGTTCAGTTTACGATGAGACTTGGATCCGTGTTTGCTCTGATACCTTTGTTAACTTCAAGCTCTCTCGGACAGAAAATTCCTGTTTGCAATGACAAAAAAACACTCCCTTAGAAGTAGAAAAAAAACCTCAAATATAGTGCTCAAATAGACCTCATGGGGCAACCTGGACACATCATCAGTGATGTCCCGGGGTCATGGGGTGTTTCGGGTCTTACATCAGACACCATCCACGAAGTACAAACCGGATTCCAAAAAAGTTGGGACACTGTACAAATCATGAATAAAAATGGAATGCAATGATGTGGAGGTGTTAACTTCTAATATTTTATTCAGAATAGAACATAAATCACGGAACAAAAGTTGAAACTGAGAAAATGTACCATTTAATGGGATAAATATGTTTATTCAGAATTTCATGGTGTCAATAAATCCCAAAAAAGTTGGGACAGGTAGCAATAAGAGGCTGGAAAAAATAAATTTGAGCATAACGAACAGCTGGAAGACAAATTAACACTAATTAGGTCCATTGGCAACATGATTGAGTATAGAAAGAGCTTCTCAGAGTGGCAGTGTCTTTCAGAAGCCAAGATGGGTAGAGGATCACCAACTCCCACAATGTTGCGCAGAAAGATAGTGGACCGATATCAGCAAGGTGTTACCCAGCGAAAAATTGCTTTGCATCTATCATCTGAAGATTCAGAGAATCTGGAACAATCTCTGTGCGTAAGGGTCTAGGGCGTAAAACCATACTGGATGCCCGTGATCTCCGGGCCCTTAAATGACACTGCACCACAAACAGGAATGCTACTGTAAAGGAAATCCCAGAACGGGCTCAGGAATACTTCCAAAAACCATTGTTAGTGAACACAATCCACCGTGCCATCCGCCGTTGCCAGCTGAAACTCTACAGTGCAAAAAAAGAAGCCATTTCTAAGCAAGATCCACAAACTCAGGCGTTTTCACTTGGCTAGGGATCATTTGAAATGTAGTGTGGCAAAATGGAAGACTGTTCTGTGGTCAGAAGAGTCACAATTCCAAGTTCTTTTTGGAAATGTGGGACGCCATGTCATCAGGACCAGAGAGGACAAGGACATGGGGTTGCATGGGCAGCTTACATGTCTGGAAAGGCACCATCAACGCAGAACAATATATTCAGGTTCTAGAACAGCATATGCTCCCATCCAGACGTCATCTCTTTCAGGGAAGACCCTGTATTTTTCAATAAGATAATGCCAGGCCACATTCTACATCAATCACAACATCATGGCTGCGTAGGAGAAGGATCCAGGTACTGAAATGGCCAGTCTGCAGTCCAGATCTTTCACCTATAGAGAACATTTGGCGCATCATAAAGAGGAAGGTGCGACAAAGAAGGCCCAAGACGATTGAACAGTTATGCTGCCTACACAGCAAGCGCGAGTGACGCGGTAAGAGCGGTTGATTTCAATGTAAAGTCTATGTAAAGACGCGATAAGGCACCCCGCGGCGCGGGGGACAAGACGAAGCGCGAGAGACGCGGTGCGGCACAACGGACTGATCACGGGAGTAGGAATATTTTCTACTCATCCGAAAGTTCGTTTGCGCGACAACCAATCAGGGGCTTGCTCTTGTAGAGACGCACCGAGCGGGAACATTCACATTCACAACAACAATGAATTATTATCTATTAAATTTTTTTGTTAATCATATTGAACGTGTATTTATATTGCGAACTTAGATAATGCTAAGTTGACTAGTGGATTTATTTATCAGAGGGAGTGTGCAGGAAGAAATGGAGAGGGTTGAGGGACACTTATTTAAGAGAAAGGAGAAAGGAGTTGGAGAAAAGGAGTGGGTCAGCAGCAGAGCCAGGAAAAAGGTGGAAGTACGCTGCGGTCCTGTCTTTCCTTGACCCGTTCGTCTCCCGTCTTAAAGCCCCTCCCCCGGAATGCTCGCGCTTGGGTCCACGCTGTTCGCTTAAGCGAAGGGCGCAGAACTCCTCACGCGAGTGCACCCGGGTTTGAAAGCGGTCAGATAGGCGCGAGAGACGCATGTTTAGCGCTTGGTCTGAATGCCCTGTTAGAGGCCTGTATTAGACAAGAATGGGAGAGCATTCCTATTTCTAATCGTGAGAAACTGGTCTCCTCTGTCCCCAGACGTCTGTTGAGTGTTGTAAGAAGAAGGGGAGATGCCACACAGTGGTGAAAACGGCCTCGTCCCAACTTTTTTGGGATTTGTTGACACCATGAAATTCTGAATAAACATGTTTTTCCTATTAAATGGTACATTTTCTCAGTTTCAACTTTTGTTCCGGGATTTATGTTCTATTCTGAATAAAATATTAGAAGTTGGCACCTCCACATCATTGCATTCAGTTTTTTTTCATGATTTGTACAGTGTCCCAACTTTTTTGGAATCCGGTTGTATTTAATGGCTCTTTGCCTTTGCAGTCTACAAATCCCTAGGCGTCCCAGGACCCGGTGTAAGGACCTCCCTGCAAACCCTTACAGCCCACTTCAAATGGCTCTCAGCAGGCTTTCCATCCATTCCTACGGCACTCCTGGGTAGATAAACTCTTCCTAGATCAAGCCAAAAAAATCTCCATATTGGGTGAGCAAATTTAACTTGGCAGAAATTCTTAAAAGTTGCAAAAATGTCTAGCTGATAACAAATGCTTTTGGAACTTAAACCTAAACACAAACTCTCAAAACAAGTCTTTTCAAACTGTTTAGAAAAAAAGTTGGATAAGTAGGTTTGAAAATGGAATAATTCTACTTGTATCTAGTCACAAGTGGTCTTAAAACAGTAAGATTTACAGGAAATTCTGCATTAAAATATTATATATATATGTATGTCCCTAAATTAAATAAATAATTAAAGGTATGTGATTTGGTGTTAATTATATTTGCTAGTGTTTTTGGGAACACAGCTTTCATCATAGAATGTTTGTGCCTCATTTTAGTTTCTAAGCCAAGGTATAAGGTCTTAAACAAGAAGTTTTGCCTCAAAATTAGGAGTTTATTTCTTTTAATAAACAATGTAAAAGCGACTGTTTGGGCTTAATTCTACTACATAAAAAACGGTTACTTTTTAAAACTAGACATTGTCAGATATTTTAGTTGATCTAAGAAGATTGGAACTCTATTTATTGTTTGTGTGTTTTTTTTTTTAAGGTTAATCATCTGATTATAAGTTCGGGAGGAGCTTGGCTGATAATTGACTAATCATATGGTCCCATCTACCCATATCATCTCACGACCAATGAGCTGACATCTACATCGTGCAAGCATGTAATGCATGTTTCACCTCGTCTCACTTTGCGTAAGACAATCTTCACCTCCTTTGCTCGTTAACCTCGCTTGCGATATTAGCCAATTATAAGTTAGAGTAAACGCGTGAAATCAGTATTTAACCTTGATTTCTTAAAATAAGATCACATTAACATTCTTGAAAATCAACAACTTGTTATACAAATTTTCTTACTTCAAGAAAATTAATGATCATAATTAGCATGCTTTTTCTCCCAAAGACTACTTAAGCCATGTTTTCTCAAAAAAAGCTAAATACTTTTACCCTAAAATATAAAATAGAAATGTCTTCCTAAAATGAGAAAATCAAGATGTTCAATCGAAATTAAATCCTTTACAGCTTTTCTTAGATTCAGCTTTTTTGCAGTGTGTCTGTCTGTGATTTTCTTTTCTTTTTTTTTTTTTTTTCTTTTTTTTATTCAAGAAAACTGAAGGCAAATGTTATCTGACTTGTATGACGAGGTACCAGGGGACCGCTTCAGCTGTCGGTCAGCAGACGCTGTTTCGATGCGGTAATCAGAAGTGGGCTGCAGGCTCAATAGGTGGCACTGTTGAAGGTTGCCAGATTTAGGCTTGATGGAGTTCGTTTTGAGTGGTGCTCTCTAATGCGGTTTTTCCACCTAGCTGTTTTCTGGTACGACTCGACTAGACTCGTCTTCTAGAGGTGTTACAGGAACTTATTTTCATTAATGTTGAGATGAGGTTCCGTGGAGTAGTTGAGACAAAGTAATGCTTTTCTCTGAATGGAAAGAAAAGATCTCAGACATTCAAAATAAATACATTTATTTATTTATTTGATCAAAGTAAAAAATGGATTGCATTTACCAAAATAATTCAAACTCTAGTTTCAGTATGAGAAACATTCTTTCAGTAAATAAAGCTTTTCAAGAGAAACGCAGTTTAACAGGAAACTGCTTTTCTTCTTTTTGATCAAAACGCATTTATTTTTGTCTTCAACTTTGTTTATGATCATGAGAAAGAGAGAGAAAGAGAAAGGGAGGGGGTCAGAGAGCGAGAGAAAGGATAAGTAGGGAGAGAGAGGGGAGGAGGGAAGGGAGAGTGAGACAAGGGAGGAGGAAAGGGGGGAGAGAAGGAAAAGTGCACGGAGAGAAGAGAGAGGAGAGATGAGAGATGGAGGGAAGGAAAAGAAAGAGAGGAGGAGATGGGGGGAAGATGGTGAGAGAAGAGACATAGAGAAGGAAAAGTGAGCAAGAGAAAGAGAGGGGAAGATGGAGGGAGAGGAAGTGAGAGACATAGAGAAGAAGAGAGAGAGAGAGAGAGAGAGAGAGAGAGAGGGAGGGTGAAGAGAGAGATGCTATGCATCAAGCCGTGACTTCCACTAACACAAAATGCAAACATAGTCAATTCAACGCTCTGTCAGCTCACTTAACATTAACAATATACGTTTACCTTTTGCTCATGACCTTTTTCTTTTTCAATGCAGTCGGACTCCAACAGTTAAACAGGATTTTTGTCCATTTTGTTTCATGCTTGATGCTTTCTATCAGTAATCATCGACGACTACACTAAAAGCCTGTTTTTTGCAGACCAATAAAGTCAATATTGTATTCGTACACCAACAATTAAAACTAATTAAATTGTGTTAGTGATTAAAAGCACCTCAAGGCAATATTGCAAAAGTAAAAAAATAAAACTTTAACTAATTAGAACGCTAAGCTGGATGAGTTTTAAAACTTTAAAGGTGATGTTCGGTGACAACACAGAACATTTATGCACATTAAATCTAAATATTCAGTAGATTTTATTGCCTTTACTTAAATCACTTAAAATTCAGAATTCGAACTGGCAAGGGGCAAGTTCATTTCAGTAGCACAATTCAGACACAAAAATACCTCTCAAAATTAAAGCAGTCAAATAAAACCATCTCAGCTCAGCTTCAAAGAGTATATTTTATCTCAAAACGATGAGAACTAGTGAGCTGAGACATGAAATGTTAAAATGTAAAACCAATTCCAAATGGATGCTAGAAGTGACAACTGATGAAGTGACAACCACGGTGTACATCCTAATCCGTTATTATTTGTCATCAATACACTTTAATCCACATTAGTCCTGTTTTTATCACTTGAGTCAACCGTCATACTAAAGCTCGCAGTGTGTGTTTGTTAAAAAGCACTTCTTGTTATGCAAATACCCCGTTACGGTGCCTGTACCTCCGCGCGGCTGTCTGCAGGGAAGGCGCGAGCGTTGATCAGCTGGGAACAAGCGCTCGTGTGTGTTTGGATGTGTGTGTGATTGCGTGTCGGGCTCCCCGTGGCGCTGCCTGCCAGCCGCTGTCACCAGCCTGTGATTGACAGCTCTGATAAGCGGGGAGGCAGGCAGCAAATCCTGCCAGAGAACGTCACTGTGTGTGTGTGTGTGTGCGCGTGTGTGTGTGTGTGTGGCAGGCTGTGAACGCTGCCAACGTACGTCACACTCGCCCTCGTATCAGAGAGGGAGAGGCAGAGACAGGAATGACAGTCTGCGAGAGAGAGAGCGAGAGAGCGATAGAGAGAGAGAGATTTCACAGTTCAATTCTGCTAAAAAAGTTACTAATTGTCCTCTCCACTCAAAAGTCAAAAAACTCAAATTTGACTTGGCAAGAATTCTTAAAATTAGAAAAAAATTATAGCTGATAAATAGACAAAAGCTAGAATATTTCAACTTGTAACTAGTCTCTAGTGTTCTTAAAACTAGACAATATGTCTTAAAACTAGGATGTTTTCTCTTTTATTTAAGACTAACTTAGAAAATGTAGTATTACAATAAGTATATGTGACCTTAAATTAAGAAAGGTTGTGCTTAATTTTAGTTTTTAAAGTAGAATATGGGTTCTTAAAACTAGAAATTCTATCTTAAAAATAAAATTTTAAATAATTATATTATATATAATTTAGGCCTATTGATGCATTTTTATATAGAACAGTTCCGATAGGAGACAGGTAGACCACTTATTAGAGCTCAGGGGAGATGTTTGGTGAAGAACCAAGGCTAAATTCGAACCCCCGTCACCAGAGGCTTCAGCTCCACATGTCAGCGCTCTGACCGCTACGCTCTCAGTGCTGGCAAGTTAATTCATTTCTGATAAGCTATATAAAACTAAAAGAGAAAACATCCTAGTTTTAAGACAGATTGTCTAGTTTTAAGACCACTAGTGACTAAATACAAGTTGGAATATTCTAGTTTCAATGTGTTTTTACAGCTTGGAAAGACTTGTTTTGAGAGTTTTTGTATTTCTTTAAGATCCAACAGCATATGTTACCAGCTAGATTTTTGCTAATTACTTTTGCTAATTTTAAGAGTTCGTGCCAGGTCAAATTTGCTTACACCATTAGCAAAATCTTTTGCTTGATCTAGGAAGAGTTTATCTATATTTGAGGTTTTTTTCCTTGTTTCAAGAGTGCTTTTTTTAAAGTCAGTTCACAACTGGATGGGGTATTAAGGTTTGCGGTATTGATGATTTATTTACGGTGTAAACCCTTTTTCTTATTTTCTTTTCACAAACATTTCAAGATATCAAATGTTCTTACCCCATTGTCAGATATTTTACTAAGACTCTAAGACTAGAACTAGATTTAAATTTATATAGTTTAAATTGGACAAAGTTAAGGGTAGATTGGAAGGAGGTTGGACTGAGGGTAACAGGGTACCAGAGCCTTTATCCAACTTGATCTAATGTTTATTGAACCATAGTTACAATACCCTCAGTCCCCCTTAGGTCCCCCAACCTGCACTTCCCTCAGTCCAACCTAACCTTACTACCACAACCTATCCTTAAGTCCCCCACCTGCTCTCCCCTCAGTCCAATCTAACCGGATTGCCCCCAGACAATTATATTATAATATAATTATATCTTATAATAATATCCCCACCAGTCAAACACATCCATACTGGGCAATGCTGGTGAAGTGGCTTGCCCAGGGCCATAATGGCAGAATGGCCCTAGCGGGGATCGAACCGCACTTCACTCAGTATAACCTAACCGGACTTCCCCCAAACTACCCTTACATCCCTCAACCTGCACTAGCCTCAGTCCAACCTAACCTTACTTCACTCAAACTACCGTTACGTCCCTCAACATGCCCGTGCCTCAGTCCAAACTAACCTTACTACCCCAACCTACTCCTAAGTCTCCACCCTGCCCGTTCCTCAGTCCAACCTACCCTTACTACCCCCAACCTACCCTTACGTCCCCCAAACCTACCCTTACGTCCCTTAACCTGCAAGTGCCTCAGTCCAAACTAACCTTACTACCCCAACCTACCCCTAAGTCTCCACCCTGCCCGTTCCTCAGTCCAACCTACCCTTACTACCCCCAAGCTACCCTTAAGTCCCCCAAACCTACCCTTTCTTCCCTTAACCTGCCCGTGCCTCAGTCCAAACTAACCTTACTACCCCAACCTACCCCTAAGTCTCCACCCTGCCCGTTCCTCAGTCCAACCTACCCTTACTACCCCCAACCTACCCTTACGTCCCCCAAACCTACCCTTACGTCCCTTAACCTGCCCGTGCCTCAGTCCAAACTAACCTTACTACCCCAACCTACCCCTAAGTCTCCACCCTGCCCGTTCCTCAGTCCAACCTACCCTTACTACCCCCAACCTACCCTTACGTCCCCCAAACCTACCCTTACGTCCCTTAACCTGCCCGTGCCTCAGTCCAAACTAACCTTACTACCCCCAACCTACCCCTAAGTCTCCACCCTGCCCGTTCCTCAGTCCAACCTACCCTTACTACCCCCAAGCTACCCTTACGTCCCCCAAACCTACCCTTACGTCCCTCAACCTGCCCGTGCCTCAGTCCAAACTAACCTTACTCCCCTCAACCTGCACTTCTGCACTAATTAAAAAAAGTTATTCTTAATTATTTTTTGTTCTAAAGCATTAGAATACACACAAAAAAGTCTCAGAGTTTGAGGGGTTAAATCTTTTTTGTTTGTTAACGTCTCCTCACTCTGTTTGTTTAATAGATGTTCTGTTTTTATTATTGTTTGCACTTGAGTGACAGGAGTCACCTCAGTAATTAAGTGTATTACTATTAACAACAAAACCTCAACCCAATTTTCTCTCTCTCTCTTTTCTCTCTGTCCTGTGTTGTTTACTTACATGCCAACTAACATCCTGACAAGAGTGAAAACAAACAGCTGAAAGATGGCCGACTCTTGAGCGCGGTAGGAATATCTGACATCCGTTTGTTCCGTCGCTGTCGCTCGGAGCGACAGAGGCCAATTACTGCAGCAGCAGTGTGACCTTTAGCATGCAGATGAGCCGTGTGTGTAGCCGGTAAACATTAACGGGGACGGAAGAGCGGAGCCATAATGACGCGTGGATCGTTAGAGGCTCGTTAAGGAGCACGAGACAGAGGACATTAAAGAGCAGTTAAACAGACACACATGCACACACCTTTCCACAGTGCTCACATGCAGCAATTTGCTCTGTTGCTCAGACACACGCTTTATGTGCATGACGAGCTGTGAAAACACTAGCCTACACATATTTACTCATCCTTCCGCAGTATAGACAACTCTCAAACATGCAAGTAACCTGAAAATGTATTTACTTTTTGCATTTGTTCCCTTAAAAAAAGAGTCAGTAAAACTTTGCTCAGTTTAATTTCTGCAATCTTAAAATCTAGCTATACTCATCCCTCTACTGCTGACTGGAGGAGAAACGTTTTACAGTTCATTTGGCTGCCCTGTTTGTATTTTTGTTTAATTGTAGACACAAAAGATCAACCTGTCCTCCTTTCTCTTGTCTGTTTTATATAATGTCCAGCCATCCCTTGTTTAAGCCAACCAAGTCCTTGAACCTAACCATCCTCTTGATCCGGCTTACTGTTCATTCAGACCCTTAATCCAACCTACTGTGCCATTTATCAATCCAGGTCTGCACTTCATCTGACCAACCTTATCCCTTTTTTTATTCTAACCTGTTTCATCTATCCTGCTACCAGATCCTTCATCCACATCATCATCTAATATTTATGCAGCCAAACATTGGTTTATGCCCTAAACCTACCCTTAGCTCCATCATACATACAGTTACCTCAATCATACCTAACCTTACGTCTGTCCAACCTAAGTTTACCAATGTCCAACCTACCCTTAACTCTATCCTAGCTACCCTTACCTTCATCCAACCTACCCTTACCTCTGACCCACCTAGCCATACTTCAGTCCAACCTACCGTTACCTTCATCCTAACTACCCATACCTCAGTCCAACCTCTGTTCAACATACCCTTACCCCAGTCCAACCTACAGAAACCTCTGTTCAACCTACCCATACCTCAGTCCAACCTACAGTTATCTCTGTTCAACCTACCCTTATTTCCCTCCAACATATGCCTATCTCTTCCCTACCTTCTCTCTCTCTCTCCTAAATACCTTTAATCTGACTACCCTTGACTTCCTTCTGTCTAACCTACTGTACCCTTCCTTCCACTCAACCACCTTATCCTCTACCCCTAACTCTGTCCAACCTAGCTTACAATCAGTCTTGCCTAGCCTTCACTCTATTCTACCCTTTCCTCCATCAAATTTAAACTTTACTCTGCCTTACCTACTACAGCTTCCATTGAACCTAAAATTTACTCTGTCCAACCTATTCTTACCTTCCTCCAACCATCTTTACCTCTGTCCAACCTAAACTTCCTTTAAACCAACCTAAACTTACTTTTGTCCAACCTACCCTTACCTTGTTCCTAGCCTCCTCCTCCTCTGACCAACCTTGTCTTATTTCTATCCATCCACATCTCCATTCTTCCAAATGTACCTTCACTCTGCTTATTCTTGCCTTTACGCCATTCAACCTATGCTTTCATCCCTCCAACCAACCTAACTTTACCTCTGTCGAACCTATTCTTACCCCTATCCAACCTAATCTTCTCTCTCTCCATCCTAGCTACCGCACTGATCAGTTAATCCAAGTTTACCTCCATTTATCCTACATTTATCATCTCAAACCAATTTACAGTAATCTCCAACCTATCTACTGCACCACTTATCAATCATCCCTTGTCCCTTATTCAACCTAACCTTTACCCATGCGATTAAAAATTACTCAGCATGTTCACTATGGCGTGGTCCTTGGGGTTTTAGCAATTCCCTTGTAGTGATTTCGATTTGTCAACTTGTGGCTCTAAATGGCAGAGATGCACGTTAAGAACAAAGATTGTATGTACTGGGATTTTGTGACAAGACACTAGTTTCTCAATGTAATTAATATAATAATTCTCAATGTAAGTAATGCAAATAGTTCTCCTTAAAATTTCACTTCAACATTTCCTGTTACACAAGCCGGACTTGCATGCATAGACGCTTTGAAAAGATGTACCCTTCCTTGTTTTTAGTATACACTTCATCTGTCAAACACATGCACACACACACACACACACACGCACGCACGCACCGACACACTAATGCCTCTAATTTACCTGCTCACTCAGAGCTCTATGTGTCGGTGAGTGCAGCGCTGCCGGGATCTTTCAGCTCGCTGACATTAGTATTCACAGACAGCGCTTCCCTTCAGTGCCTGAATTAATTTTCCACCTTGTGTGTGTGTGTGTGTGTGTGTATCGCATCCTAGAGCGCAAGACTTCGAGTGAGGGAGTGGGAGACTGTGTGATCTCCGAGTCTCCAGCCTCTTTCCTGTTATTGCAATTTAAAGACTTCTCTCGCCTAATGCATGTAATCTGACTAATCAGAGCAGGAAATTGGCCTCCGTCTCTTTTAAAGAGCAACCCGTTCTGGATCTACCTCAGAGAGCGAGAGAGCAAGAGAAAGGCAGCTTTCTGATGGGAAGCAGCATGCACGGAGGACGAAGATTGAGCATCTGTGTGTGCTGTATTTGTATTCCCTCCACGTTCTCCGCAGCACACCGGATAATTCTGCGCTTTCCCTCTTATTTTGAAATATGCAGCTCCTGAGTCAGCCTGCGCCTGCAAGGATGAGCTTTTATTGCACACTCGCTCTCGTTCTAGTGTGCTGCATGAGTAATATCCCTCGCAGGGGGCCCTCGTGCCGTAAGGAAAGGATCGAGGGACTGAGATTGCAAGTTTGCGACTTCCCTTGGTGCGTGTCTGTGTGCATATGATTGAAGACCCCCGGCGTATCCGCACACTCTGCTGGCTAATTAATTGATTGATTCAGCACGTGCAGAGGCCCAGCCGTCTCTTTCTGCTTGCGAAGCGCTCCACTAATTGAGATTCCGTGTTCGCGCACGCTAAACGTTTAGAAAGGTCTCTCGTTTCCCGCGTAAACAATTGGTGAACGCTCCTCCTTGTTGCGCAACAAGCTAATGAAGTCACATAAAAGAGCTTTTAAGAATGTTCTTTGGGGAAAAGGAAGTGCTTTTCTTCCACGGCTTTCGCTCTTTTCTAAGCTGAGAGCAGCTTCCTGCTGTGATGTATTTGAAGAGGCAGAGGCGGTAGTTTCACCACTTCAGACGATGTGATCTGCAAGCCTTTTCTCCGTCCTTTCTTGCTGCTCCATCATCCGTTCTGTATTAGTAATGTGTGATTCTTTTCCTGTTGTTCAAATGGACTCTAATGCTTGCATTACTATTGAGCCTCAAAGTAACAGCAGTTGATATCAATCCGGTAGATCTATCCATGCATTTTATTCACCAACTTAATCCTGTTTTGGGTTATTAAGATGCACGAACACAGAAAAAAACACTGGGATGCGATTCCGTTTATTTTGAATGTAGAACAGTGACTTTCGGCAATAAGAGTGAAAGCTGCTATTGACGACAAAGTTTTGTTGTGTCACGTAATGTTAAAATGTAACTATGCAAATGAGTGTTTTTCTTGAGCCACTTCCACTAGTAAGATAAGAGATTAGTGTCTCTGTGAAGGTTTTTACTTGCAAACATATATCACTCTATTTTGTTTAGTTTGTTTCCCTGTTATTATCCCAAGAGAGAAACAATTTCCACGGTTTGACGCCCTTTGCGAAAAGCCCCTTCAAAAGTAACACATTAACGTCATCAAAATTGTCATCATCAGGCCACGTTACTGCTCTTGTTCTTGGAAGATGCAGGAGCGGTTTAGGTGTGTAAAAGCCTTTATTCTAACTACAATTTTTCTGATATTTCCATAGCAAACAATTTCAAAGTTCTAAATATTAACTTGGGAAAAGAGTTAAGACCTTTGGCTTATATTACTTACATGGACTCATATATTACTCACAAGAGAACATTGTATGATGTCACTGACCCCTCCATAGCAACCAGACTTTTTACCCTAGCAACCAATTTCAAAGTTTCTTATGTCAACTAAGGAAAATAGTTAAGACAAGAGGGCTGATTTATATGACTCTCATTTAGCAAGAGAACATTATAGGATGTCACTGACCCCTCCATAGCAACCAGACTTTTTACCCTAGCAACTGTTCTCAAAGTTCTATGTCTCAACTTAGGAAAGAGTTCAAATGTGTGCTGGTTTATATGACTCATATTTACAAGGGAACATTATAGGATGTCACTGGCTCCTCCATAGCTACCATACTGTTTACCCTAGCAACTGTTTTCAATGTTCTATATCTCAGCTTAGGAAAAGAGTTAACACATGGGGATTGGTTTATATTACTCATATTGATAAGGGGAACATTATATGAGGAACATTACACTGACCTCTCCATAGCAACCAGACTGTTTACCCTAGCAATCATCTATACAGAATTCCATCTTTTGCTAAAACATGCTGAATTGTGTCTTATTTAAGTATGAAAATGGTTTGAATCAGTGTAAAAAAGTTTTTAATAGTTTAAACAGCTTTAAAAAAGTTGTCTGTCCAACCCAGTTATAAACTAGATTTTCTTTTTTTAATGATGATGATTTTTCCTGGATGTCTTTTATTAATCTAGTTAAAAAGTATAAAATGTTACATCTTTGCAGATTTGTTCTATTAAGGCATGTGTGTTTTCCATGTGTTTTACTTGTATGTTTTTGATCTGTTAATGAAAGTGTGATTCAGAAAGTTGCTGTTACCATAGTAAGAAGTTTTTCCAAAACCTTACTTTATTTATGAAGCAAAACAAAACATTCGCATACCTTAAAAGTTCATGGAACTGAAAAGATCCACACGTGCTCCACTCCATACGCCATGCCTAATAAAAATGGCCCTTATTTTCACAAAGGAGAATCTTGTGTGTAGGAATCCATGTGTAGTTCATTCCTCTCTTTTCTGGGAAGTTCATGGTGCGTAGCACACCCCGGGAACCTCTGGCACGGCCACTGCTCCTCTTTCATCTCCCATAATGCCCCTCTATGATCCTCTGCCCGCTGGCGCTCACAGGGAGGCCCCGTCAGCCATGGCTGATTAGAGAGAGAGAGAGTCAGGGAGGGAGGGACTCTACTTCTGGCCCTAGAGATCGGCCAATTATTCTTCATTCAGTTCTGATTGCTTTGCTCCGGCGGAAGGTACAATTATTGTATTTGCTACTCAGGAGAAGCCCACCATGCGTGGACATACACACCCCTCGCTTGCATGCACAATCTTTCTCTGTTCGGAGGACTAGCCGGGGTATGACAGAACGTCCCAAACCAATCGATTTAAAAATTATTCTGGTGTCTCCGTGTGGAATGCACTGTGCTCGTTATCCTCGTTTAGAAGAACTCTAGTTTGAAAACAGCCCTCAAACCTGATAACACTAAAAGCAGGAGGACGTCGGAAAAGGGTGCAAAACTGCAGGAAAAAAATACTGCAGAAGGACTCCGGAAAAGAAGAGACGACAGGAGAAAAACGTGAGCGATTATGAGCGAACAGGAGAGGCAGATCACAGACGACGAGCCCACTCTACATTCAGCCCGAGCAATTAGAGACCCACGACCACAGATGAGAGAGGGAAATTACACCTCCTCATTATTCAAATCACTTCTTCGAAAATGAGGCACATCTCTCTCTCTCTCTCTCTTCTTATCTTCTCTTCCCTCGTTTCTGTTTGCATGCACGCTCCCTTTCTGCGAAGATAAGCCCTTCGGAAAAGCGCTGTCATTACCATCACTCCCCCCGCGGGGTTAAATGATTCTCCTCGCTCTGTCACTCCACTCGTTTCTTTATCTATCACTTTACCAAACCGGAGTGGGATCGATACCCCATCGACTGGAGGATGCTCTCTACACACCCGACTTCCTGCGGCAGAGAGAGAGAGAGAGAGAGGAGCTGGAGGGCCTTCGTCTGGCATCGCTCAATCGTTCCGTTCTTAGAAATTGGACTTGGAAATGAGGCGAGCAGGAATAATGGTTCTCTCTCTCTCCCTGTGCGCGGGTTTAATACCGGAGTTTGGCTCAGGAGGAAGCTTCAGCAGACGAATGAGATGCGGACTGAGAGTCGACTCGGATTGGTATTACGAGGGAGTCAGACGGAACACCAGTTCTGATGTTGGTTTCCAGATTAGAGAGAGGATATGGGGTAGTGACTTTTAGGATTCTGGTGGGTTTATTAAAAAGCCTGAATTATAGAAACATTCACACATGAGTAGGTCAGAAAATCCAACGATTCTCACAGAGAAATACTCCAATGGCAAATGTTTTTTTTAGTTATAATGGTTTAATAATGTTTTATTCTGAAATACAGTTGCAAGAAGTATGTGAACCCTTTAGGATCATAAGGAGTTTTGCATGAGTTGGTCAAATGTGCTCTGATCTTCATCAAACTCACAACTGTAGACAAACAAAGTCTGCTTAAAATATTAATATGCAGAAATTGTATTTTTTCATGTTTTTATTGAAGATAACTTGCAAGCAATCACAGTGCAGGGTTTTTCGGGCATCACTTTCTTGATGTCTACTTTCTTCTTGTCTGCAGCAGGGTCTGCTGTTGTTGGCCCAGCATGAGTGTTGAGCAAATTTGACTTTTTTTTTGACGGTTTTTAATATTAAGCTAGTTGACCATTTGATTTAACACTACAACTTTGAGGCACATGACAGAAAAATATAGAGAAAAGCATTCTAAAAATATTTCATTTTTGAGTTCCTGGCTAATCAATGAAATAAAAACCACACACTATATGAGACACAGTTTAGTTAAAGGTGTCATATCATGTAAACGTGACTTTTCAGATATTTCTAACATGTTTTAATATTTCTCCCTTTTTATAACATGCCTATAGTTATATAATAGAAAACTCATGTTCAGATTGCTTCATGCATGTTCGTGTAATCATGTTTTCTTTTTCTGGGAGCGCAAAACAACCCGATGCATGTAGCACCGCCCACTAACCAATCAGATGAAGTGCTTAGGCAGCTGATGTCAATGAAGAATGTAGGTGCTGACTGACCCAGAAGTGAACCGTAGCGGAACCGCATTGATAAGCAATGAAAAGAAAGCATGTTTTTTTGGATGTCTTTGGCCAAAAGGTTTTTTTTTAATTACCCAAAGATGAATGTATGCGTCAAAAATGGATGAATTTTCTGAATGCCAACAAGAAAAACCAGCAATGAAATGATATGGAACATTTTAGAGCTGCGAGGGTTAATAGATGAAACATTTTCAGCGTTTGATGTCTAGTTCTTGTTGTTGTTGTTTTTACTTTGTCGACTTTTGCAAGGACAGCTTTTGCTACAGAATATATCTGATGCATTTCTTGTTCTTCAAATTAAACTGATCGCTTACGCAGAGAAGATTAACATGGATTGGCTTTTGCCTACATTGTAACGGCATTAACCTGTAGAGTCAGTTAAGGGGTAAGCATGCTTGCGCTGTCTGGCTTCCAACTGTGGCTTCCAGATGCATTTGGCATTTTTTCAATTAGATTAGTATTCAAGTTGTTTTTTTTGTAATAATAATAAACATCCATGCTGTAGAAAAGTTCCTCAAGCCATTTGGAAGCCTCATAAAAATATTATATGTGTGAATGACCTCACGTGTGTATTTGGCTACACAATAACATAGGAGAAATCTCAGAAAAGTCGTTAATACATTTATAACATCCTTTTTTGATGGGTCTTGGATTAGATTTGATCTCTGAAAGGATGGTTACATGGAACAAACCCTGCCGAGGTCGTTCTGGTTTTTAGATCATCTTTGGATTTAATATTCTTTGTCTTGTTTAGATGACATCTCTTGAATTATTCGACGCTTTCCGCTTCCTCCTCAAATCCTCAAGGCCTCTCGTAAAACTTCTCCTCACCTCTAATCCCTGTTATCCTTTAGAAGTAAGTCTGGATTCTTTGCTTTTCCTGCGTTTGCCGACTGACGCTTCGCACAAGCGGCTCAGAAAGCTTTAACCCAGCGCAGAGGAAAGGAATCAAACGCGTCTGGGAGATTACTGAGAGTGTGTGTTTGGTCAGCGCTGTTTGATGTGAAGCTCCGATCGGGTTCCCTCTCATCTGCACACACACATGCTTCTGGGAGGCTTTGAAAGCAGCAGGTGTACAGTCTCCCTCTCTCTCTCTCTCTCTCTCTCTCTCTCTCTCTCTCTCTCTCTATGGAGCGTGCTCAGTCGATTAGACGGTCGGTGCAGGGGCAGGTCGGTGTAAAGGTCAGGATGCCGGTGATGGAAAGGGACCGCGGCGTCTGTTGCTGTAGGGATGTGGAGGTGGAGCTCGGCTCTCGGTTGCTGTGGGGACGGAGCAGATGTGTTATTAGGTTAATGCAGCCGAGTGGAAGCAAGCGTGTGTTTGAGCATCAAACCAAACAGAGAGCCAGGCTTCTCCCCCCCTGAGGGTGTGAAGGATGTAATCTTCATTCATTTTTGCGTCCGCAGAACTGTACACTCGTGCTTGTTTCTGTTTTAAAGCATTTCTGTGTCGTTTTTTTTATGCCTCTGATTTTACTTTGAACAGAAAGAGTCTTGGATGGTCGGTGTAAACTTAAAATGCTGTTTGTTGCATGGCTCTGAGCGCAGGCATCTGGGGTTTCCTTTATTGATGTTTTTTAAGAGGTGGGTGAACTAAGGAGCCAAAAAGTGCCTGATATTTTCACGTATGAGAGTTGAAGGAAGAATGAAACAACATGTTTCAGATCTTAAAGTGCTTTGGTGTTTAAATCCTTTTATTTTCCTACAAACAGCGACGAGGAGTTATGAGCTCTGAAACAGGGTTTTGTTATGTCAGCAGAGCTGTTTTATGCCCTCCCCCTGAGTGAGTGAAGGTAGTCCAACCTTGGAGTGTTTTTTTTGGTCAAGATGCACCCATGAGGCAATTTGATTGGCATGTCAAACACCCAATCCCACGTTGTGGTGTCATGTTTCAGGCGCGAAATCATGTTTCCACAGCAATAGTCTCTTGGAGCTATCGAATCCAATGATTAGTTGTTCTTTAAAATCATACTTTATCAAAAACACACGATCGATGTTTGATGTTTTCGATCGTACGCCTCCATGTTGTTTACGAGCAAAACTGAAAAAGCATGACACTCGCTACTACCTGAAATCTAAATAAGTTTAACCAATCAAACCACGACTTTGGGATTCTAAGTGTTTCCAACTTTGCGTAGCAATCTCACCAGACGTTGAGCTAGCCTTCTGCTGGAGTGATGCACCAAACACATGGACAGAACGCTTCTTCCACGCCTATCTGACCACTTTCTAACCCGTTGTTCACTCGCATGAGGACGTCCGCTCAGAGAACGGTTTGGAACTAAGCATGAGCTCGCTGGGAGAGGGACGGGAATGACGAGACTGGAGCATACCTGCTGCTGACCCACTCTTTCTCTCCTATTGCTTTCTCTTCTCCTTCAAAAAGTGTCCCTCAACCCTCTCCATCTCTTCCTGGGCTCTCCCTCAGATAAATAAATTAACTAGCTAACATCAGCGCAATATAAATATATATCAAGTTGATCAATTAAAAATGTATAACTTACCAAATTCAGCGACCCAGCACCCATTTCATTCCAAGCAAGGTCGTTTTTGTTTCCATGTGGACAATATACAAGTTATTAATTCTGGCTGGCCACAAACTGTAATATTTGACTCCTCCATTGTTGTTGCGCTTGTTCTCGCTTTATAAAAGAATCACGTCACTACAAGAGCAAGCCCCTGATTGATTGCCGTGCAAACGAACTTCATCTGAAAAGAACAATCTGAACAATCAAATCAGTCCGGTTTGCCACACCTCGTCTCTCGTGCTTCGTCTGTTGTAAGATTGTAAATCTTGTAAATAATCATTGTGGGCTGCCATGGTAAAAAAAATGCCAGCGCCTTTTTTGGTCGCAGTCCAGGCCTGGTGCATGGAATTCAAACCCAGCAGTTCTCTCGCTGAGAAATAAAATAAGAGAATTAAACATTTGGGCCTCTAAAACAGTTCAATTGTTAGGATATTTTCCAATTTTTACCTGTTTAGTTCATTGAGACTTTTGAGAATCACACTTTTTTATCGCTTCCCTTCATTTATTTATTTTGAAGTTAAACACTTTATTAGAACATTGTTATTTCTGATTATTTTGAAAAGCAGCTCTGCTTTTATTACATATAATAGAATATTTGCTCCATAACAATACATTTGTCTAAATGTTTTTGAATTTTTACTGACATTATTTGATATCGATTAAACAGAGGTTACTAAATAATAAAAAAATTGTGGAACTGGACCTCTTGATTTGGAGAGTTAGAGACAAGGGGATGATTTGTCCCTCTCCAGATGCGTGTTTTTTTTCAAGCCTGTAAAGTTCTTGCGATTCGTGGAAGCACATATTCTGTGCTGCAGAGAACAGAAAACGTGGAGTGCGTGTTCAAGAGAGCGAGAGCGAGGGAAAGAGAGAGAGGGAGATTAATTGGCTGAGCGGTGAAAAGCTTTCAGCGGAGTCTGCCTCCATTAAGCTGCACCGCCGTCCACCAATTAGACGGCTAAAAGAACGTAAAAAAGAGGGACGAGAATAATGATGGAGCGAGGGAGCAGAATAGATCGGCAGCTTCTTTGTCCTGAGTTTAACTGAATTAAAGATCAACAATTATACGAGACAGACAGACGGAGAGTTGCACGTCCTGCTGTGCGGGCTGAGAGGCAAACACAACAGCAAGATAAAAATCTGTGGGAAGCACTGTTAGATGGTCCCCAGATGGGTCCCCTTCCTGGAGGGGGTAAATGTGGGCCTGAGGTGGAGTGGTGGCCTGTTCAGGTTGTGTCCTACCTTAGGATCGCTCTACAGTGGAGAGTTTTCGCTGAAAATAAAACACAAGCAACCTTGAAATGCAAAGTTTGACGGTTACTGACCGTCCAACAGGGGCCGAGATATCCATGACTCGAAACGACTAGAAAACTGTTCCATTGAGTGGAGAAGCAAGGCCCAGTTTGAGAAAGGAGAGCAATGAAAAACTCTCTCCCAAAAAAAATAACTAGAAAGTCAATTTATTGTTGGGTGTCTGAACATGTTACTCATTTAATTTGCAGCCATTAGGGGGCGCAAAGTTGCACAATAGGAGGGTCTTCTTTTAAACTCGGGATGGAATAATTTCACCAAACTCGAGGTCAAAAAAGTTGTCTAACTTGACCAGATTGTGGCGCTACAGCACATAAGACAACGAAGCTAAAGTTTGTTAGATTTACTTGAAAATTGCAAAGTGTCAACTTTATTATAAATATAATAAACAAAATGATTGCGTAACAATCCTACAGTCATTTTGCAAAAGTAGAATTTGTTATAGAAGTGATATATGCAAAAAGAAGCTTTAACTTGTGGCCTATAGGGGGCGTCAATATTTTTTCTTTATAACATATTTATCATGAACAAAATAAGTGCATTTCACCAATCTGGTCCCCTTATGTTATGTGCATTTTTCAAAATAAGAGTAAATTTATTTAACAATGTTTTGCATATATCTCTCTTATATATGGGGAGGTTAATATCATACTTTGTTGTGAAAAGGATACATGCATATATTGCTATTACACGGGTTGCTAAGTTTTTTGCTACTATAAGATCTCTAATCTCATTTTATAACCTTAATAGAAAAACACATATTTCTCTGTAACATGTTGCTTAAATTTTGTTAATGTTACTATATTTATTATGGTTTTCAAGGTTAACGATCTGACCTGTAGAATAAGGATGATCCAGATTGGGTGCCATGTGTTAATTTCAGATTAAAGGCAGCCTAATAAAGTTAGTTTTTCATAATTTCGCACCCTCTGTGCTTGTTAAGAATCAATTCAAGAGAAGGACTTATCACGTTTTCCCCATATGTTTGACATTTTAAAAGAGCAAAAACACATAAAGATAACACTGATCATGTGATTTTGTGTACTGGTTTCGGACACGATTTCTCCAACATGGCCGACTTCCGGTTCAGTTGCCACACCTGATTGAGGTTTTCAACCTGATTGAGGTCCATCTTTGAGGCAAGTTTCAGGTCTTGATTCCAATTCCTAACTAATATAATAGAGTTTCAACACCAAACTCTGACTATATTTTAGGGTGTTTCTTCAATCAGGTGCACGTTTATGTACTTTAGCATATTTTTTAAAATACATATAACTTTGAGAACAAAATACACTTCGTTAAACTATCAATAAAACCACCTTTCAACCTTTTTGCTACCTTTTTATTAGAATTTTTTCATTCTTGTTGCTGTCCATATCTGTGTCAAAATAATTTTTTTTTCTTCTCACACTCACATTTAAACTTCAGCAATAAAAATACTGTTTACAAATATGAATTATTTTGAAACTTTTAATTTACATCATTTAAGAATTAGTCAAAGAGTTGAAAGAAAGGATACCATTTAGTGTAAGATGAGCATTAATATTAAATAATTAATAAAAAGTATAGCTGTCGCAAGGTATTGTTGTCATTTTCACCTCAACATTCCCTTTAAAACGTTTCTCTGAAAGATAAGTTTAATTAGAAAGATTCGGTGGTTTCCATGGAAACTTTCAGTGACATCACAGCACATGTTGGACACGAGGGAAAATAACATTTGCTTTCCAACAAACGAAGGAAAAATCAAGGTAAATGTTGCTTGATCACTAAATATATTTATTATGTAATTTCCAAACATGGTGTATTAAAAAGTGTATTTTTTTATTTTAAAAATAAAATAATTTTAACTTAAATTACTACATTTTAAATACATTATTTCAAAGTTAAATGATCTTATGTAAGTATATTTTTGTTAAGCATGTTTTCGGTTGAGTGATCGATCCTGTTTTTTCACAAAAAACTATACAATTGTCATCTTTACTACACTTTCCTTTAAATTACAGAGTTTTTGAGATGACAATTGTTCGTTACAGGACAATTAAAATGTTAAATATTTGCAGTTTATGGTGTTATCTTATTTTTGAACAGACTATACAACTAGTAATAACACAGAGACACAACACAGAGACTGTGCTATGTGACTTTCTAACAAGTTTTTTAAAATCAACTTCACTAGGCCAAACGTGCATCTGATTGAAGAAATTGCTTTAAATAAACTAAATAAACATGCTCTCTCTTCATAATAAACAATGCTAGTGCAATGCAAACGATTCAGCCAGAACCAGAACTGCTTGCAAAGGACGTCCGCCTGCTTCGATGGAGTCGAGTTGTCTCCTCGCCTCGGCTTAAGTTAAATATGTTAAAGTGCTATAATAATTAGTAGCTTGATTACTGTCCGTGCGCTTGAATCAGGGTGCCATTCTAGTACAGTGCAAATGAGCTAGGCGCTGATGAACCGGCCTTAATTAGACACACAAATACTGCGCCAGTCAACGCTACAAAATGCTTTAATTAGCATGATAATGATCTGTCATTTAGAAACCCAGCCCTCTCTCTCTCTCACACGCTCTTAAAGCGAGGGAGTCTTAGTGTGTTTCCTGCGCTCCGTGTGCGTTCCCCATCTGTGAGTCACTGTCAAGAGCGCTCGGTCATCCTCTGTTCTGCCCGAAGCACTTCCAGCAGACGAGAGAGACGAGAGGAGAGGAGTGAACGGTGCAGATAAGCCCTGTCCCTCTGCTTGCATGCGTTCTTAGCAAGCTGGATTGTAAGGCTCGATCGTCATTGCCATGCGTAAAGGTTATCTAATATTTTAAGCCTCGATCAGATTTAACCTAATTTTATTTACTGACGCTTTTTAAAGTGCTGCTATCATGATTAGAAAAGATTCATTATTTGGTTCTGGGAGTCTCCAACAACAGGTTGACTTGCATCTAAACAGTTTTGTTTTCTTTCAAAATGCATTTAATTTTACTGGAATGTTCACTGCCTCCTAAATTATTTGTGCACTGACTCATTTGCACTAAGGTAGACTCAAGCTGAGCTGTTGCAGAGCTGCTCTTAACTCTTTATCTGGCCGATCGCGTTCATTATGAAGGAAATAACAACCAATACATCCCAGCATTCATCACGAACGGAGACCAGCTAACACATTTATGTTACAAGAATGTTTTAGGAACGTTACCGCAAACGTTGCATAAACGTTAGTTTGTCCAGTTTTTTTAAACGTTCCGTGAATATTTTCTCAAGGATATTAAAGCCTTTATAGGTCATTCATCACGCTCAAAAAACGTTCTAGCAATGTTTTGAGAATGTTTTATAGTGTACCAGTATTAGTATGTTACTAGAGCGTTCTTTTGAAAATTAGCTAACATTTAGATAACCTTTAAAGAATATTAACGACTGTAACGAGAATGTTTCCTGTTAGCTGGTTATGTTCTAGAGCCGTGGTTCTCAAACTGTGGTACAGGTACTGTTGGTGGTACTCTGCGTCGACGGCAGAGTATCCTCTGTGGGTTTCTGAGACATTGTTCATGACCCATTGGTTGATTTGTTCTTGGACACAGGGCTAGTCCAATGAAATCACAGGCCACTCCCTCCAGCCATTGATTATAAATCTGTGGTTCGACCCTCCGGAGTAGCGATAATGAGTTGCTGCAGTCCCGGGAGCACATTAATCATCTGTGTCTCAGTCCAAGCTCACATCTAGTTTCATTTTAAACACGAGAAATTACAAGGTTTGCAGTTAAAATACTGAGTCCATTGGCATTATTCCTGCAAAGATAAAAGCTGTTTAAAAGTGAAGCTTTTTTTTGTGAAGTGTCTGTCACAATAGCAGACAATGTTAGATTTAAAGGTAATCAAAAGTTAGCTTAAAACATAATGTATTGTTAATATCTGCAGCTGTAATGAAGAAACATGTTATGGTAAGTTTGTTAAGAGTTTTAAAAGTGCAACTTGATACTTTTTTCATTTAAGACAGACCATTCTTAAAATGTAGGCTCTATAGTGATAACTGATAAAGTTAATACATATTTTTATATAGTAAAAGTTGTATCAAATATTGTATGCTTATTTAATAACATTGCCTCTCATATGAACTGTACTGAACTGTAGCTGAACAGGAAGGCCATTACGCTGGGGCCATACGGGAGCCGTGTATTTTAATGTCACTCATTATGGTGGAGTGCCACATTTTTCTGAGGTGGTACTTGATGAAAAAACTTGATAAACACTGTTCTATGGCATTCAGCGCGCTATAAAGTAAAGTTAGCCCACAACGAATACGTTCAGTCTCCAGCAGTCACTCGCAGGGAAGCGGTCGCTCTGTGGATTCACTCAAACTATCTCCAGATATTTAGAATATACATTGGGTAAACTCTACATTGGGCAAACGACTACATTTTCATGCATTTGTCCAGTATCCAGTCCAGAATATTGATTCATATTTTTGCAAATAAAGGCTTCGTTTAATAAAAATACTAACTGCCGGTTCCTAGAATCTACTTCATGTTTAGTGTTCAACGTATAGTGTAGAGAACAGAAATCTAATCACTTTATGAAATGCTTTCTAACACTATTTATATATACTGTTTATTTTTTGTCATAATATAAAAACAGAATTTTTCTGAAATCTTTATCAGTAGTTTTTAGAGATTTGCATAGTTTTGTGAAATATCTATGTGTGTATAATAAGCACATTTACATTTTTTTTCGGGGGGCTTTACTCCCAAGTAACAAGACTAGCAAGCTTGAAAAGCATCCACCAGGCTCTCCACCAGGGAGTCTATATGATCGTTGTGAGGTGGCTGTAAGTGATTAATAGCTAAATTCTCATCCGGAGACTGCGTCTGCACCCGATGCTTTGATTCTCCTCTTTCACAGACTCCATTTGAAACGTCTGGAGAGGGAAAATTCTCAGGTCGTCCTCTGCAACAGTCAACAGCAAGAACACGGCTCTCTTTGCCATTTAGCATGTCACGGCTCATTCGCGGCTCGCTCTCATCTTTTCCTCTGCTGTTACGTCAGCGAGTGTGTTGTGAGGGGTGCAGTCAGCACTGGGAGGGCATCAAAGACTGTCGGAGCGAATCAAAGGCCCTGCCAGCCTCTGCAAGCCGTACACTCTGTCTCTTTCTCTCTCTGCCAAGTCTCTTTCAGCCCCAGTTTTGGCCTCATGCACTCGTTCGTGTTGTCCACGGTTGATCTTTAGTAAAGGCAGAGGTCACTCAGCTGGCCCCCGCTGCAAGGGCCAAACTTTCAAATTCAATCCATCTGTTTTCCTTGCTGTCTTTTCATCTGCTCCCATTTCTCTAATTGTACTAATTCATTAGCAAGAGTTTGAGATGCGAAGAATCCTCAGTAAGATTGTGCACACCAGAATTAATGTGTCAAAAAAAAAATCTCTCGAAGTCTGCATTTGGAATCCTGTGGAGTCAATGCAAGGACACTAATCGCTAACTTTAAACCAAAAAAATGTGGATTAATTAAAAGATGTACTGCAGCTTTAAATCATGCACTGGGAGGTGAAATCTGTTTATTGCTATTCAAAGTCAACAAATATGCTTTCAGGTGTATGATTGCATGGAGCAGATGTAAAAAAGAACAGTTGTGAAGAACAGGATGTGTTTGAGGGAGGTGAAAATGACGATGCAGAAAACTCTGCACAGGTGTCAACAATGTGCTGCGTTTCACAGGAATGCTGGGAAATGTGTCTCTTCCTGTGAAACGTCTAGATTGGGCTGCGTCTCACTTCGTCAGGCAATGCAAGTTTATTTGAATAGCCCATTTCGTACACAGGGTAATTCAAAGTTCTTTACATTGGAAACAAGGAATAAAAAGAAAGTACATTTAACAAAAATCAAGCAATAACAAGTCATATAAAAGCATAATGATTTAAAAATGATAGTGGAATGCAGATATAAAATAGTTGTTTGGACATTGGTGCTCAGGAAGTTTTTTTCCAACATTAAAAAAGCCAGCAAAGCCTTTGGATTTACTTTTAATTCCTGAAAAGCTCCTGAAATGATAAAAATCAGCGCTCAGATTCCCAGCCTACTCACGAGGGAGAGATAAACATGTTATTAAATCAATCTGTGAGTTTCTGGTACCGAGAAAATGTCATTTTACATAATACCTAAACCCTAGCGGTTGCTCTTGACCCTGAGTCTTACAAAGGACTATAAAAGACCAGGGCAAGAAGAGCTTAAGCAGGAAGACCAAGAGGCAACCTCCCGCTCTCCCTCTAGAAGTGTGATAGGAAGTGACTGAGCTGTAGTTCCCTGAGCGGCCGCTTGAGGCTGACTCCAGAAGTGAGTTCTTATTCATTCTTATAGTGAGTTCTTATTCATTGGCTCCATTAGGTTTGTTGGTTCAGGTCACCAGTTTTGACCTTCATGAACACTCTGAGGGGGGAGAATCATTTTTTAATTTGTTAGTTTAAGATCGTTTGTTTAAGGCAGGACATGGCCGGCGTGAAGGCATCTGATTGGCTCAATATTTAAATTGTATATATCTTAAACAAACAAATGTAAAAATAATTCATCCCCCTCAGAGTGTTCATGAAGATTAAAGCTAGCGATCTGAATCAACAAACCTAATGGAGCCAGGGGTGGAAACCTGTTTTCTTTCCAGCTCCAAGTTCGGCCAGTTTTAACATTGGAGTGAATGGGAACTTGCTCACTTCTGGAGTCAGCCTCAAGGGGCCGCTCTGGGAACTGCAGCTCAGTCACTTCCTATCGAGCTTCAAGAGGAAAAAGAGGACGTTGCCCCTTGCTCCAGCCTTGAATCCCTATTTTAAGACAAGAAAAGTGCTCGTGTGGTACCCTGTTGATGATGATTCCCAAAACCAAGTAATGAACCTTTCAAAGTCCTAACAGGAGGAAAATATTTCCAAGAGGAGAAACTTTTGGTGTGATATGAAGATAAGCTCTTTTATTTTTGACTGAATTCAAGCAGCATGCAGCGACAGGTGTTTTTAGCATCAGATGCAAATGAGCTCTCTTTGGAGAACACATCCACACAAGCATCACCTGATCAGCCGTGAACGAGTCTGCGGCTCCGCTAATTGAAATACTCTGCGGAGACTCAGCCATTCGGTGACAAATATCATCTCGCATTTGATAAAACGAGCATGCAATTTGGCAGATTTTTTTCTTTTTCTGCGCCTCCACCTCACCTCCTCCATCGCTCCCTCTCTTTCTCTCTTTCACTTCAAAGCAGAGCCGAGTGCGAAATTGAGGAATTCCATTTGCTGAGCGTCTTTAATAGGTGCGACGGCAGAGACGGGCGCGGAGGGGGATCTGATAAAGAGAGAGAGAGAGAGAGAGGCAAGCGAGCGTGAGAGGGAATTAAAGGAAGCGTCAGATCTTCCAGAGACGAGTGAGCAAGCGAGCACACGAGGGCAGAGAGGGATTCAAATAGGCTCCAGCGCTGTGACTCACGAGTTTCTCTGTGACTGTCTCCAGAACACGGCGCTCGTCATCTCACCTGCTGCTACCTCAGACAGCAGGGTTATTACACAGATTTATTTCCACTCAAAGCAACGGGGACCAATGGAAGTCCTGAGGACGTCTTTTAGGAAAAATACTCAACCGGTTTTTGAAGAGGGGTTTTGGAGTTAAAATGGGTGACCCCAACACTCACCAAAAAAAAAAAACCTAGGAGCCTCATTTAGAAATATTTTTCTAATTCTACGTAAGCGAACTCGTGAAATGGGCCAAAAAGTACGTACCCCTGCATTGCACATATTTTCACGTTTATAAAATTTGAGCTTGACATGAAAGTTTGCTTATCTCTCCGCAAACTATTCAGGGTGCATAAACAAACTTCTGTGGATATTCTGAATGATTGGAGATATCTAGTGGAACTCTTGAGCATACAAGCTTAGTTTGTAAAAAATGCAAGTGTTGACATACTTATTTAAGTTGTAAGTATTGACCTTACAACAAAGAAATCTTTAAAATTACTTCCAAAAAATGCATGAGCCACAAAAACCTGTAAATTTCAGAAATACCAAATAAACATTAGACTGAATAAATATTTTAGAGAAAATGCTACACTGATTTTGAGGAGGTATTTAAAATAAGATTGTTGTGCTTTTGCTATGAGCTCAGTTTCTTCTTTGCATCTACCTAAAAGGAGACCTCAGATGCCAATTTAACACAAGTTCATCTGTTTCTTTAGGGTATATATATATATATATATATATGTGTGTGTGTGTGTGTGTGTGTGTGTGTGTGTGTGTGTGTGTGTGTGTGTGTGAGAGAGTAATATACAAAGTAAAAATATGCAATATATATTATTCTTTATGAGGAATGCACGTAAAAGTTTTAAATAATATTGGTGCCAAAACCTTCGCCGATATTATTTGGATTGCTATGGTGAGATCTTTTCGGTAGATATTTATTTATTTACTTTAAATATAACACTTTTTCTGGGTACAGATCCAAGTTTCAGTCTCTACTTCATTGTAAATGCTGTTTTTAAGTGTAAGTGAAGTGAAGTGAAAGTGAGCAGTTGGCCAGATATGAAGTGACCCAATGCTGGAATTTGTGCTTTGCATGTAACCCATCCCAGTGTACACACACACACAGCAGTGAACAAACACAACGTGAACACTCACCCGGAGCAGTGGAGGAGCTTGTGCTCGCTCGAGGGCTCCACAGCTGTGGTTGTCAAAGATGAGAGAGCAAGTGTTTCATCACTCATACCACCTTCAACTCGTGAATCTGAGAATTGAACCGGCGACCTTCTGATCACAAGTCAATCTCCTTATCCACCAGACCACGACTGGCCTGCACTGACCCTCTTTCAAAACGAGGGACAAAAAAAAGTGTTTTGGTAGATCTGCCAGTGCATTTCCTATATAAATAAAAGTGTTCCACTCAGTCCTTAAAGGTTCTTTTGATGACAGTAAATGAGCGGAGTTGTGTACTTCTTCACATCCTGAAACATCACAGACCACTTGAGCTACTCACGAGCAAAATGCTTACAACCGTATGTTCAGTACAAAAAAGTATGTTCAGTCAATAGTTGTGTCAGAGTTGAGCCAATCAAAAAATATTTGTTGAGTCAATTTTGGGAAGACTAAATCGACTCAACTGAATATTTCTCTGGACCTTCACACGTAACAATTGTACGTTGAGTGAAGCACTTTTAGTTTTAGATTGTAGTGCATTCTTGCAGTGTGAGCACAGCTCATCTTCCCCTTCTCCTCAAATCTCAACACGGCCAGCAAATCCTTCGGTTCAGCTCGAGGAATTACTGGATTGATTTCAGATCAGACCCATCTGGTGGTGGGAAGGGCTTTCTCGAGGGCCAGCGTGGAAATACTTGCCCGAGGAAAAAAACTTGAACTGATCCCGATGAGAGTTGATTCTCTTAGGCACAGAGTGGAAAATCTGCAGCTTGGAGCCACTCACAGTTTAATCCCGCGCAGTGGGGATCGCCGTCTAGAGATTGAGCCGAGGCCGAGGCTGATTCGCCAGCTTTCTGACCTCGTAACTCGCACACCCCGACCCTCAACGCTACACGCCTGTTCTTAGGCTTACCATGTGTATGTGTGAGGCAGAGAGCTTTGATCCCAGCTGAAGAGGACTTACTGAAGTTTCCACATGCGCTAGAGCTTGTCCGTTGCACTGAGTGAGCGAGAGAGAGAGCAAGAATTCATGCAAGGCTTTGGGAATTGGGTCTTGGCGGCTGGGGCTATTAATACATCACTGCAGTCCCTAGAGAGAGTGAGAGACGGCAAGATAGACAGGCGCAGAGACAGACACATAGATAGAGACCGTGATAGCCAGACTTAGGAAGAGAGAGAGAGCGAACTTTAGGTATAAATGAGTGCACTCAGATGAAAGAATACTTATTGAGAGAAAGATAGACTGGAGTGCAGATGCAGACAGACGGATAAGTGTCTCTTTTTTTGTCGTAGAGATCAGATGAATTTTGAAACACTGACAAGGAGAGCTTGCAGATGAAAATTGAGAGACATACAAGCAGGAGGAGATTAGATGCGATAAACAGAAAGAGATGGACGGACAAAGACATCTCTGAGAGGACTGTATATATACACTTGCAAACTGAGAGAGAGACAGGTTTGATGGAGACAGACCTTTTAGACTAGATATATACTTACAAACTGAGAGACAGGTTTTATGGAGACATACCTTTTAGACTAGATATATACCTGACAGACCTTTTAGACAAGAGGTATACTTTCAAACTAAGAGAGAGACAGGTTTTATGGAGACAGACCTTTTAGACTAGATATATACCTGACAGACCTTTTAGACAAGAGGTATACTTGCAAACTGAGAGAGAGACAGGTTTGATGGAGACAGACCCTTTAAACTAGAAATATACTTGCAAACTGAGAGAAAGACAGGTTTCATGGAGACAGACCTTTTAGACTAGAGATATACTTGCTAACTGAGAGAGAGACAGGTTTGATGGAGACAGTCCTTTTAAACTAGAGATATACTTGTGCTCTGAGAGAGAGAGAGAGAGAGAGAGAGAGGTTTTATGGAGACAGGTCCTTTTAAACTAGAGATATACTTGAGCTCTGAGAGAGAGAGAGACAGGTTTGATTGAAACAGACCTTTTAAACTAGACATATACTTGTGCTATGAGAGAGAGAGAGGGGGGTTTGTTGGAAACAGATGTTTTAGACTAGAGACATGCTTGCAAACTGTGAGAGAGAGAGACAGGTTTGATGGAGACAGACCTTTTAGACTAGAGATATACTTGCCAACAGAGAGAGAGACAGGTTTGATGGAGACAGTCCTTTTAAACTAGAGATATAATTGTGCTCTAAGAGAGAGAGAGAGAGAGAGAGAGAGAGAGACAGGTGTGATTGAGACAGACCTTTTAAACTAAATATATACTTACAAACTGCAAGAGAGACAGGTTTGATGGAGACAGGCCTTTTAAACTAAAGATATACTTACAAACTGCAAGAGAGACAGGTTTGATGGAGACAGGCCTTTTAAATTAGAAATATACTTGCAAACTAGACAGAAAGTGAGAGGCAGACCTTTTAAACTAGAGATATACTTGCAAACTGAGAGAGAGACAGATTTGATGGAGACAGTCCTTTTAAACTAGAGATATAATTGTGCTCTGAGAGAGAGAGAGAGAGACAGGTGTGATTGAGACAGACCTTTTAAACTAAAGATATACTTACAAACTGCAAGAGAGACAGGTTTGATGGAGACAGACCTTTTAAACTAGAGATATAATTGTGCTCTAAGAGAGAGAGAGAGAGAGAGAGAGAGAGAGAGAGAGAGAGAGAGAGAGAGAGAGAGAGAGAGAGACAGGTGTGATTGAGACAGACCTTTTAAACTAAAGATATACTTACAAACTGCAAGAGAGACAGGTTTGATGGAGACAGGCCTTTTGAATTAGAAATATACTTGCAAACTAGAGAGAGAGAGAGAGGCGCAGACCTTTTAAACTAGAGATATACTTGCAAACTGAGAGAGAGACAGGTTTGATGGAGACAAAGATGTTAGAATAGAGTGATATAAATGAGGGATGTGTAGTTGAAGAAAAAAAAGAATTTGGTCAGACAGACAGGCTGAGAGAAAGGCAGAAAGGCGTTGCTGAGAAGTGAGAAGCATGGAAGTGTTTGCAGCCAGCCTGTGTATCGGTCATCAATGCGCTGTTAAGGAAATCGATCAGGACGTTATTGACGAAGGCGTGTGTTTCAGAGAGTGTGACCTCACATACATCTCTCTCTCTCTCTCTCGTTGTTGAACTGACCTCACCAGTAGAGATTTCACTCGCAGAGAGAACCCAACGTTCTCTCTTCGACCTGCAGGAAGCGCATCATCGATAAAATTACCATATCACAGTTTATGGCATTACAGTCGAGTCTTCAAATCGAACGCAATTGAATTAAATCATGCCGACTCGTTACAGGTGATGACAGACAGGCCGAGTCAGTCATCACGCCGGGAGCGAGCAGGAGAGAGGGGGAGAGGGGGGGATTTGGCTCTTTATCTCTCCGCCGCTCTGCGCAGCTCAACGGCCAGTAAGCAGGATTAATGGCCCTGTCTCAGAGCGAGCCAGGTACGCAAACACACACACACACAGACGGAGAGAGAGAGAGAGAGAGAGAGCTGGTAATCGCATGCAAACAGCGCTTTTTCAGGCAGCTCCACACGCACACCACCATACTCTCATTTCATAAGCACAGGAAGCACCTGTTTCTCTCACACACTCGCTCTTCTGGAGGTGCTCCTGGGGTCCGGGTTTCCCCCACGGCTCTGCAGACGCCGATGGAGCATGACTGCTCGGTGTTCCCCCTAGAAACATCTCAGTTGAGCTGAGATGCTACTTTCCTGTGGTCTTTCACTGAATGCTTAAAGCAGATTGTTGTGTGCTTCTTTTTAGGCCCTTTTCAGACCACACTGGTTGCTCTGGTTCAAACTAGTTAAAGCAAAGGGAAATGAAGACCTCATCACTGAAGATAAACAACATTTTATTAGAATAAAGCACTGTTTTGTATTGTCAGTTGTGTTGCGTTCCATTGCATAAGTTTACTTTCCCTGGCTATAGTTTTTCATGTTTCCACATTATAGTTTTTTGTTCCCTTGCAAAAGTTTTACGCTTCCTCGATATAGTTTTACATTCCCTAGCTTTAGTTTTATGTTCCCTCGCTACAGTTTTTTACGTTCCCTTGCTACAGTTTTTACGTTCCCTCGCTACAGTTTTTTATGTTCCCTCGCTTTAGTTTTACGTTCCCTCGCTATAGTTTTTTACGTTCCCTCGCTATAGTTTTTTATGTTTCCTCGCTATAGTTTTTTACGTTCCCTTGCTATAGTTTTTACGTTTCTTTGCTACAGTTTTTACGTTCCCTCGCTACAGTTTTTTACGTTCCCTCGCTTTAGTTTTATGTTCCCTCGCTTTAGTTTTATGTTCCCTTGCTACAGTTTTTTACGTTCCCTTGCTACAGTTTTTACGTTCCCTCGCTACAGTTTTTTACGTTCCCTCGCTTTAGTTTTATGTTCCCTCGCTTTAGTTTTATGTTTCCTTGCTATAGTTTTTTACGTTCCCTTGCTATAGTTTTTACGTTTCCTTGCTACAGTTTTTACGTTCCCTCGCTACAGTTTTTTACGTTCCCTCGCTTTAGTTTTATGTTCCCTCGCTTTAGTTTTATGTTCCCTTGCTACAGTTTTTACGTTCCCTTGCTACAGTTTTTTACGTTCCCTCGCTTTAGTTTTATGTTTCCTCGCTATAGTTTTTTATGTTCCCTCGCTACAGTTATTACGTTCCCTTGCTACAGTTTTTTACGTTCCCTCGCTTTAGTTTTATGTTTCCTTGCTACAGTTTTTTTATGTTCCCTCGCTTTAGTTTTATGTTTCCTTGCTACAGTTTTTTTATGTTCCCTCGCTTTAGTTTTATGTTTCCTTGCTACAGTTTTTTTACGTTCCCTCGCTTTAGTTTTATGTTTCCTCGCTATAGTTTTTTATGTTCCCTCGCTACAGTTATTACGTTCCCTTGCTACAGTTTTTTTTATGTTCCCTCGCTTTAGTTTTATGTTTCCTTGCTATAGTTTTAAGTTAACTCACTATTGTTTTACCTTCCATCACTATAGTTTTGCTGTAGTGGTATGTTGTCTCAATAGTTTTACGTTCCATCTATATATTTTTACATAATATTGATATAGTTTTACATTCCATATAGACGATATAGATTTAAGTTCCCTCTATATAGTTTTACATTCACTCACTTTAGTTTTACATTCGCTAACAATAGTGCTGTGCTTTGTTTTAATAGGTTTACGTTGCCTTGCAATAGTTTTACTTTCCCTCGCTATAGTTTTACGTTCTTCTGCTATAGTGTTACTTTCTCACAATTGTGTCGTGTTCCCTTGCAATCGTATTACATTGCCTCGCAATAGTTTTACATTCCTTTAGCAAGGGTGGTACGTTTTCTCGCTACAGCGTTACATTCTCTCAATAGTTTACATTCCCTTACAGAAGTGTTATCTTCCCCCTATGTTTTACATTGCCTTGCAATAGTTTTACATTTCTTCGCAATAGTTTTTATGGTCCCTAGGTATAGTTAACTCATAATTGTTTTACGTTCCCTCGCTATAATTTTACGTTAACTCAGTTTTGTTTTACGTTCCCTCGCTATAGTTTTACGTTAACTCAGTTTTGTTTTATGTTCCCTCGCTATAGTTTTACATTAACTCAGTTTTGTTTTATGTTCCCTCGCTATAGTTTTACATTAACTCAGTTTTGTTTTATGTTCCCTCGCTATAGTTTTACATTAACTCAGTTTTGTTTTACGTTCCCTCGCTATAGTTTTACGTTAACTCTATTGTTTTATGTTCCCTCGCTATAGGTTTAAGTTTTGTTATATGTTCCCTCGCTATAATTTTACGTTAAGTCAGTTTTGTTTAACATTCCCTCATTGTAGTTGTACGTTTTCTTTTACGTTCCCTTGCTATAGTTTAATGTTCACTCTATTGTTTTACATTCCCTTGCTATAGTTTTACGTTAGCTCATTATCGTTTTATGTTCCCTCGCTATAATTTTACGTTAACTCAGTTTTGTTTTACGTTCCCTCGCTATAGTTTTACGTTAACTCAGTTTTGTTTTATGTTCCCTCGCTATAGTTTTACATTAACTCAGTTTTGTTTTATGTTCCCTCGCTATAGTTTTACATTAACTCAGTTTTGTTTTATGTTCCCTCGCTATAGTTTTACATTAACTCAGTTTTGTTTTATGTTCCCTCGCTATAGTTTTACATTAACTCAGTTTTGTTTTACGTTCCCTCGCTAAAGTTTTACGTTAACTCTATTGTTTTACGTTCCCTCGCTATAGTTTTACGTTAACTCATTATTGTTTTACATTCCTTCGCTATAGTTTAACAATTACGCACTATTATTTTACATTAACTCGCTATAGTTTTACATTCCCACGCTATAGATTTACGTTAACTCACTTTTGTTTTATGTTCCCTCGCTATGATTTTATGTTAACTCACTATTGTTTTATGTTAACTCACTATTGTTTTACGTTAACTTACTATAGTTTTATGTTCCCTCGCTATAGTTTTACGTTGTCTCGATATAGTTTTACGTTCCCTCATGATATAGTTATGCTTCGTTTCAATAGCTTTACGTTGCCTCACAATAGTTTGCATTAGGAATCACAGCATTCATTCTTTCTCAAATTAGCCTTCAAACCTGATGAGATGGTTTCAGCCTGGACCATAAGCTTGGCATCTTTCAGTAAACCCAAAACTGGTGAACCAAGATTGAGGATGATTTATATACAATAACCCAATGATGATGCATTTTTTTATGCTTAGGTTTTTTACGTTACTGTATTAACTTAAAAAAAATATAATTTTAACCTGGTTTTAATATAAACTGATGCTATCATACACTTTCTCTCTCTCTCTCTCTCTCTCTCTCTCTCTCTCCTTCTAGTCATTAATCTCGTGGCAGCGTTGCAGGAAACCGCCTTTCACAGGCAGCTGGAATTTCATCTCCTCCCTCGGTCTTTATTACTCTTCCACTCAAGCTCTCTCTCTCTCTCCCTCTCTCTCCCGTTTATTACGGCACTCTAATCACTCGCTCGCAGGTAACAGAACACTGAGCCGGGCACAATAGCATCAGGCTTCTTCACTGCAGCACTCTTGCCCGCTCTCTCTCACTCTATTTTTCTCTCTTCCGTCCTTCGTCTTTCCCATCTTTCTCCTGCTCTCTCCCCCTCTTTCCTTCTTTACCCCCCTTTCTGTTTCACAGTATTTCTCAAACTCCCCTTCTCCCTCTGCTCGTCCCTTCTTTCTCTCTCACTCTCTCCAACTCTCCCTCCCTCTCTCAATTCCATCCATCCGCCCCTCTCCCCTATCTCTCTCCATCATCCCATCTCTCCCTCTGTCTCTCTGTTCAGCCCCCCTCCAACACCTCCACCACCACCACCCTCCTCCTCTCTCTCTCTCTCTCTCTCCCTCTGTCTCTCTGTTCAGCCCCCCTCCAACACCTCCACCACCACTCTCCTCTCTCTCTCTCTCTCTCTCTCTCCCTCTGTCTCTCTGTTCAGCCCCCCTCCAACACCTCCACCACCACCCTCCTCTCTCTCTCTCTCTCTCTCTCTCTCTCTCTCTCTCTCTCTCTCTCTCTCTCTCTCTCTCTCTCTCTCTCTCTCTCTCTCTCTCTCTCAAACAGAAGCCCAAGCTCATAAACTAACACACACACCCTCTGAAGTGCGCACGCCGCGGGTCCTTCTTGTCTCAGAAGGGCAGGGTAAGTGACGGGGGAAGAAGGAGGGGAGGGGTGGCGCGGAATGATAAAGAGCGCTGGAGAGATGGAGAGCGTGATTAGAGAGAAGAGAGAGAGAGAGAGAGAGAGAGAGAGAGAGAGAGAGAGAGAGAAAAGTGAGACCCTCATGTGCGCGGCGCTCTGTGATACGGTGAGCCGTAGTGCGGCAGCGCCCCCCAGCGGCTCGCTATGCAGCCACACGCCTTCCTCCGCGATCGGGACTAACTTTTTGGGGAAGAGACTCTTTAAAAAAAAAAAATAAATCTTTCACCAACGATTTCCATAGAATGTCATCTTCTGTAAACTATGTTACACATTTATGCCTTTTTACTTTACTTTAGTTTAATGATAGTTACATTTTCTTGATGATTTTGGAGTCATTTTGAAGACTTTGGCAGTGTCTAGGAAAGTTTTTAATGAACAAAAAATTCAGCAAGAAATGTTTTCAATGCCAAAACAATAATTTTTTTCGTCAAGTCTCTTCTCCAAAGGAGGAACATGTTTTGTTTATTTCATTGTATACAGCTGCTGTTTATGCATTAAAAAAATAAATAAATCTGAAAAATAAAATGTGTGGTCAGGAATTATTATTATTTTCTTTTACCAAATAGGACATTTTATGTTCTTAAGAGGTCGTCTCAACATAACTCAAGCATAGCAAAATAGTCAAAACACAATGAAATAACATTATTTGTTAAAATAATTACCTCCATTTAATTAAAATGTTGTATTATTTCAAAGTACAAAGCTAATAATTAATCTAATGCAAACTTGCTTTAACCAGTAAGGTTACAGAATAATCATCCATTTAAAAAGATACCATTCAATCTTACATTTTTAATCATGTAAATATACTTTTGCATGTAATAACAAATTATTAGAAAGGCTCATCTCTTATTTTGAATTTAATGAAATGTTAACTTTTTTTTAAACCCCGATCACAGATCTCTTTCATGTTTGATGCACTTAAAAATGAAGGCTCGTATGGTTTCTCAGATGATTGATTCATGGTTAAGTTTTTACGGGTGCTAAGGTGAAGTTTAGGACTGCTATAACTCCAAAATATTGCTGTATGTACGTCTTATATACATATGTTTTTTAGCCAGGCGAATAAAATGAAAAAACAATGAAAAATGACAAGCTAAGCATTGCATTTTTAGGTTATAAATACACGTTTTAAAATAAATATCAAAAAAAGACAATGTCCTCTATCTTTAAGGCATCCCACTGTAATTGTAAATCAGATCAGATGAATAAACAAACGTTAGGGAGACCCCGGTGCTCTCTCTTCCCTTTGGCTCCATAAAATCAGAGATGCACAGGCAGTAGAGAGCCTCCCCGGGGAACACCAGCGTGTGTGAGTGTGTTCCTGCTGCTGCACACTGCGGTAAACCACTCTAGCTGGTCTCTTCTGCTCCGCAATATGAATTTTAAAACAAGTGCTTTGATTGATCTGGAGGCGGGGAAAGAAGCAGCATCCTCTCTGTAGAAAAGCCTTGCTGTTGGACATTTCCTTAAGTTTGAACGTTGTAGCTAGACCTTGATGCTGTATTTAATCGTATATCTAAACCAAATATTCGTAACGCTCATGGATCCTGAGAGTGTGACTCCGTGCTCATGTTTTCTGAGAGTGATTTGCATGTTAAGTCAATGGGAACATGCAATCTTTAATCTTCGCTGGGAAAGCAAAGTAGGTCGTGTTTTGCACTGCAAAAAGTGTGGAATATTTGAAGTTCGTATCTTCAAATGGCCTTTTCCTGAATGATTTCTCAGAGTTCTATTTCACTCAGAACAAGAGGAAATTTAGACATGTTATCTGCTGCAAGAAAAAAGAACATTTTGGTTGTTTGGTGCCTCTTTATGCTATAATTCAGAAGCCTTTTGAAATTGAATTTGTATAGTTTCTTATTTTTTATTTCCACAATAAACTTTTCCAAAATGTCATTGTAAAATGTTATAATTATCTGTTTCTATGTAGTTTCGGATGCTCACTGTGCTAAGAAAGCAGAATTATTTTCAAATCTTTTGAAATTATTGCTGCTAGCAATTTTGGACCCTTGAAGAAAATAGTTCTCGGCCCCATGTTCCACGAACCCTGTGGGTTCTAATGTAAAGTTTTTAAGAAAAATACTCAAAATCCGACTAACCCACTTCTGGGGTTCAGTACTTGATTGAGAAATACCAAGTTGGATTGAACGAAGTGACGTGTTATTTAGGAGCATTATTAAATGAATTAAATTCATATGTTTTTATGAATAAATTTGTGTTAAATTCAGCGAAATCATATATATCATATATCAAATCATATAATATATATATACACACAATATATATATATATATATATATATATATATATATATATATACTACAATATATTATATATACAATACAATATATTATATATACAATTATATATATATATATGTACAATTTTTGGTTCAACATGACCTCTTGAGGAAATTATTTTTTTTTTGCGTCAAATCTATTTTTAAACCTTAGTTTACACCGCACTAAAAAAGTAAAGCAAAAAATTTCTCAGGATGCCTCTTAAAACTCTTTAAGATCAAACCACCTCACAGATGTGTATTAAACACAATTATAACAGGCTATATTTTCACATGTTGTTTTCATAAGGGGGCTGAGGACCCCTAAAGGTCGATTCAGCCCTGCTTTCAATAATGTTCCATTTATTCAATCATGGTCTGAACACGTCTGGAGAGTGATTATATTACACGATGACGCTTCCTCGAGAGAAAGCATGGTCATGTGGTTCTAATGTAACTCTTTTATTAATCCAAATATTTTTTCTCTGTTTCAGGGTTGCTTTGGCTCCCTGGATATGAATCGCTGAAGCTGGTAGGTGCTTGTGCTTCTGTATATCTGTATATTTACTGTTTGAGTTTACTGTAGGCAAGGCAGGGGAATTTTATTTCGTACGCACAGACAAGTTGAAGTGCTTAACAGAAGAATTAAAGAAAAAGGAGATAAAACAGACAATACGACGAGTCCAAAAAAGCAAGGGATGAGACAATAAAAACCTTAAAATTCATAAAAAAGAGGGATATAGACAAAAACACTTTTTTTTTCCTTAGAAATACGAGTCGAGTGTGGTTGCGTATAAAGCTTTAAAAAACTAACTTGCTCAGACATCCCTCGAAATATCATAACAAAGTGACCAGAGAGGCTGTTTTGTTTTTATTAAAAAAAATTTAAACCGGTTTGTTTGACAGTTTTGTTGTTGTGGATAGTTAGGAGGCGCTGTGTGACTGCGATCGAATCAATGAACTCGCTCCCCCGGTGTGCAGCTCCCTCACAGGACTCATCTGCGCTCTGGAGAGCAGAGGGGGCCTCCTCGGAGAGCAGCGCGAGGGGGCCCTGTCAGGCAGAGCTCTGCCTGGAGGCCTAGACCACACACACACGCACACACACACACACGCACACACACATACAGCACTTAAAACACACAACATCTGCTTTAAACTCACACAGGTGTTTGTCTGTCCTGTCTGCGTTTGACTCTGCGTCAACATCTTAACGAACACACATCATTCACATAGATATATAAACAACCAGACGCACAACAGACACCATCAAGCTGCTCACAAGAGCCCCTCTCAGACACCAGCACGCCGGCTCTCTGACGGCAGGCTGAGTGCTGGCCGCTGCCCGCCGTCAGACGAGGGCAGACAGCAGTGTCAGCAGGTGCTGCGGCTGCCACGGCAACAGATCCATCAGTCTCTGTGGAGAGAGAATCCATTACCGTGGCGACGGGTTACATCATACGTCTCCACGAGCTCTGACGCTTTTGATGTTAGTTATATATGTACGATCTAAAGCTTTTTAAAACATTACCCCATGTGAGAAACTGATCAAATGTGTTGAAACTTGACAAAATAATGTTTAGATTTATTAGAGAGCTTTAGGTAGAGAAGGTGATTTTCTGAATGTTTAAAAAAAAAAAAAAAATTATTTCTTTGAGTTTTAACTTTTTCTTTTTTGTTTTGTTTTAGTGGATACAGTTTAAATTAGGGGTGGGAGTGTAATGCGTTGAGCAAAGAGATAATTGATAGAGTAATGTTTTTTAACACTGTGGACATGCTTCAATGTTTTATAATCTGTGACTGGCGTTACACATAAAAGGGATGTAACTAAACACATAGAGCACTAGATCTTTACCGTTTGTTATAGAACAAAAACAAACACAAGTTAGTAAATGTCCCCATAAAACCAGCCGAAAGAAAATTTAAAAGCAACATCTGCCATTTATTATCTTTCACTGAAAGAATTGCTAATAACTTGGAGTTCCTAGTGAGAAAAAATAAAATTTAAATTTGTTGAAAACAAGTCTATATTCTTTATAGCTATTAGAATGCTGTACACTAAGGATCTCCAAATGCAGTCCTGGAGGGCCGGAGACTTACACATTTTCAGTTCATTCATCATGAAACACACTAGTTTCTAAGTGAACACTAATTAAGGTCTTCTCTGATTGTCTGAAGCTAGAGCAGTATGCATACTAGAGCAAGGTTGCAACTAAGGTGTGCAGGGTTCCGGCCCTTCAGGACCGTATTTGATGAACTCTGCTTTACACTATAGCACCACTCATCTCTTAGCTCTCCTTAAACTCATTATATATTTAGTTTTCTCATCAACATTTCAAGAGGAGCTGAAACAATTGAGTTCATTGCCATTCTGTGCCACATCTCAGCCATAGGGGGCAGCGATCAGCCACATTTGCCCCAAGTGTTCTTGCGTTCAAGGATGTGAGAAATGTCTTTATTTAATCGCGACACCATGTAAATAATTATGATGATTTAAGACACTAGTTTTTTTTAGTAACCAAAATTTTAATTAACTAAAAATACTAATAAGGCACAATTTTTTTTTTTGTTTTTCTTTAGTATGGAGCTCCGTTTGTAAGGGACATGACAGTAAGAAAAAAAGAGAGATTTTTGTTGTTGTTGCGTTCTCACAATAAATTCGCAAGAAAACATAACTATTGCGAGGCAATGAAAACATTTGTGAAAGAATGCAAATTTTATGTTTTTTACTTGAAGTCATGTCCCTGTAAGGTCTCCATACTTTAGAAAAAAAATACACCTTTTTTCTAATCGGTCAGTTCTATTAATATAATTACTAACCATCAAAGGCAAAAGGCGAAATTTGTTGGGAAATAATCATCAAATGAGTTATTCGTCGTTTCTTAAAAGATGTTTGTAATGAATTAAACATATTCACGTGTTTCTGAAAACATGTTTGTTGTGCCGCTGCAGCTGCTAGCCATGAGCTAATCCTGGAACCCTAGCAGTGTTTCTGATAAGGCTGTCATGAAATGTGCTTTCCAGATGAGGCGAGCATTCGCTGGCGGCGTGCACTCGCACTCTGCCATCACACATAAACACTCACCTCTATATTTAGAGTCAAAAACAAACTGGCTGCATGCTAGTGCTAGCATAGGAGCGCATGAGTTCTGGCTAACACACGATAGCTTACTGGAATCTATGAGGGTCTAGCACAGGCTCCAGGGACTACATTTTCTCATCTTCTACATCTTTCTCATCTTCTACGTCTTTCTTTCGAGAGACAAAAATGAACCACAGGCTTGAGTCTCAAACGCAGTGACTCCTTATGGAGTTATTCTTGGATCATGCTCTCCTCTCTCTCTCTCTCTCTCTCTCTCTCTCTCTCTCAAAACCCTTTAAGATCAAACCTCTTTCCTCTTTCCGTCTTTCTGCACATCGGAGTGCATAGGGCAACAATTTCTTATTGTTTCAGTAGCATTTTTTTTAGGTGCTAACCCAAACCGGAAACATCATACACTATGGACATTTTTTGTTTACCCAGTTCACCTGTCTTTGTACTTGTGGGGGAATCTGGAGCACCCGGAGTAAACCCACACGATGACGAGAACATGCAAACTCCACACAGAAATGCCAACTGACCCAGCTGAGACTCGAATCAGCGATCTTCTTTCTGTGAGACGACTGTGCTACCCATTGCGCCACCGTGACGCCTCTTCTCACGACACCAAAGTAATAAACTGCATCTTCCTAGAAAACACACAACATCTGAGGAGAAAAACAAACTGAGATTCACTAAATACTAATTTTAAGTAACAAATGATGCGTACTAAATAATACGTAAAGAACGCTAACATCAGAAGTAGAACTTTAAACCCATAATTTACTGTAGCTCACTTAAACAGAACTGGAAGAGTGCAGATGTCACGTAACAAACAAAAGCCTCCGCACTTGATATCAATCTTAAAGCAAATACACACACACACACACACACACACACGCACGCACGCACACACACACACACACACACACACACACACACACATATATAGTGTTTATACTAAAATATATCATTAGCTTAGAAAACAGGAGTCAGAGTTAGCTCAATTCTAGGAACGACTTCTGCTACGTAAGCTAACAAACACGTTTCAACAGGGCATGCTAATGCTAATGCTAAGGCTAAAGCAGGTGCTTTCCTAACATTAACACATGCTTCTGTTTATGCTCTGCTAATAGCTGTTTGTGTACTTGGTCACTGACTGGTGGTTTGTGTGTGCAAACCAGCGATAATAAATAATACGTAAAGAAGGCTAAAGTCATAAATATATCTTTAAATCCATTTATTCCTTTCTCACTTGAACAGAACTGAATGAGTGGAGATGTCAGCTAACAAACAAAAACCCCGCACTTGACATCAGTCTTAACCCTTGTATGGTGTTCGGGTCTGTGGGACCTGTTTTCAGTATTTATCAAAAGACAAAAATAAAAGCAATTATTATTTGAACCTGAGATTCACTGGCCTTGGCTCATTTTCTCTGAAAAACATCAGAGCACATTTTTTATGACCCCATACTGTATACCCCTGTACACAGTTATATTACACGCAAGGTGTTCGTGTCCGCTGGCTTCCCACATAAACATAAATCACACATAAAAATACAATTTTAGATTTTAGTATAAAATTCTATGACTTAAAAGGCCCAAAATGCAATGGTTCTAGCAGACCTGCCAACCCTGCCAAAGTAACAATAAGGAGAACACCACTCATGGTTTAAACTCTAAATGTGTAGAGATACGGTTTAAAAAACAAAACAAATAAAGTATATTTGCTATTTAAATCACTTTTTCCCTAGATAAAGTAATTAAATAAGTTTTTTAACATGAAAGGTCTTGATTGGCACCCGCAAGCACTGCCTGAGTAACAATAGTGTGAACACCACTCAAGGGTAAAAGCAAATACACACATAGTGTTTATACTAAAATACATAATTAGCTCAGATGATAGGAGTGAGCGTCAGTTCTGGGAACGACTTCTGCTGCGTAAGCTAGCAAACATATTTCAACAGGACATGCTAATGCTAATGCTAAAGCAGGTGCTTCCCTAACATTAGCATTGTTTATATGAGCCTTCCACATGCTTCTGTCTGCTTTTCTGCTCTTTTAATAGCTGTTTGTGTGCTTGAACTTGATACTGGTCACTGACTGAGTGTTTGTGTGTGCAAACCTGCAAACGCTGGCCCCGTATCAGGTACTCTACTGTACGGCCCCTGTTTACAGTCAGAGTCCAGCTGTCAGAGATAAGCGAATGTTTTTAGCTCCAACAACAACAACACTGGTTTGCTAATACTACTCAGAGTCATTATATTATTGAGGTTTGAGTCATGGTTGTATACTTTTGATATATTTTTTATATCAATTTTAACGCTTGCGTGGCCTTCGGGTCAGATTGACCCGTTTCTAATTTTTACAAGAATAAAAATATTACAAGTGTATGTTCTTTTCTAGTAGGGACTGGTTGCAATAATTCAAGATAAGTTCTCTATATTGTTTGAGTTTGAGATGTCATACATGTTAATGTGTTATGGAGTAAAATTTAGATTTTTAGTTTCTTTTAAAATTGGAATACCCCACAAAGGTTGAATTGATTACGTAACATTTTTTAGCATGTTGGCTACATGGGGGAAATAGGGTCGCCACCTTTATATGTAAATGCCTGCAGAGTAAATGTAAAAGTTTTGTGAATTTTAAGAGCAACAATTTGGATCACAGAAGGGAGACTGCAGAAAATGTTGAGAATGTTTTGGTAATGTTCTTTGATTTGGTAGTTTTGTGAGTTTTAGCAGAGATTTGTAAAATGCCCAATGATATACGTTTATGCATAAACTATAAAGTTTTGGGAAATTTAATGGGATGTGATTAGTTTATATACATTACTAATGCTTACATTAACCTGTGTGTCCGCAAATGATAGTTTAATTAAAAAGCAGGGGGGGGGGGGGGGTTATGACCTAAGTTTTAAAGCAATTATATACAGATTATTATACAAACACACAATTCGTTTTTTTTTATATAAGAACTAAGAAATAGAATGATGGCTTATCACTGTTGGTGTAAATGAATGTTGTTAGCAGATGAAATTCACCAAGAAATACCACAGATTCAGAAGAGAAAGTGAATAAAACAAAAACATGATCCAATACAAGTAGCGATTTTTAATTGAATTTAGTATGAGATAAAGTATTTATACACTACAACAACAACAAGAGTTATTATTATCATTGTTGTTACAGTAACAGTTAGCGCACGCTCCTGATTATAAGGAAAGGTGTCCCCACTTCTGTAAGTTTCAGGTGTTTGTAAGTATTTGATAAGGAAATGTGATGGGTTTCTGACTGTTTAACTCCTAAAGACGTTTTTGGAAGCTCTGCTAACTAAACACTGAGATGTAAATGTTAATGGAACAAATGTTAAGCTAATGCGACTTCAGCAAAATGAAATATAAAATGTTAATAACACGTCATGTGTGGAGCAAGTTCCCTATACAGGTACACGTCACTCAAACTCACAGTGGAAACAGCCAATCACGTGTTAACAGTAACTCCCAGCAAGCAATAGACAAACTTCGATTTTTTTAAGGGAATGAGCTTCAACTTTAGTCACTGTTTACACTTGCTTTGAGACAGAGCTCTAGAAATACAAACCAAGATCGCTGTAGCTCTCGTCTTTTCCGATCTCCAGCAGGAGACATATGCTGCCTTTTCAGAAAGTGCAGGGGGCATGAACTACGCTCCAACATCTTTCTCTTCCTTCTCTGTCTCTGAATATGCTTTGGAGATCGCGGTTCAATTCTAAAGACAGTGCGCCAATACCAAGAGCAGGTGGTACACCAATGCTGTCACTCTCTGAGTAAAGTCCCGCTCTCCTCAGCCTCCGAATGGCTGAATCTCAATGTCCAAGTTTTAGTAGAACCAGTTTTTCACTTTTCACTTTTAAGGATGAGTTTCCATCAATGGTTGGAAAATGGAACGCACACATTTTTGTTTAAAAACTGGATGATTCTGTGTTTTAAGGAACAGAATGTAACCTTAGGATGAAATTTACAACCATCAGCACAAATTTGGCTGATTAAATTCATAAGTGAAGGTGAAAGTGAGCAGTTGGTCAGATATGGAGTAACCCATATCTGGAATTTGTGCTCTGCATGTAACCCATCCCAGTGTATACACACACACACAGCAGTGAACAAACACACCGTGAACACTCACCCGGAGCAGTGGGAGCCATGGCTGCAGGGCCCAGGGAGCAGTCGGAGAACTGGTGCTTGCTCGAGGGCTCCACAGCTGTGGTTGTTGAAGATGGAGAGCAAGTATCTCATCGCTCACACCACCTTCAACTCGGTGGATCTGGGGATCGAACCCGGGACCTTCAGATCACAAGTCGAGCTCCTTATCCACCAGACCACAACTGTATAACTATAATTGTTTAATTGCAAAAGGATTTCAGGTCTGCTTAGAAGTATTAACACATTAGGATGATTAACTTTATTGTATTTTCTGTGTGGATGCAAATCGGTGGGAAACCTATCAGGAAAAAAGAGCTCTCAGGAGATCACTGTTTTCATTCTGCAATGCTGGATCCTTTAGTTATTTTGTTATATTTAACATGTCAACGTGAAGACATGTATGCATCAGATTTTAATGACTTGCATACTTAGATTAACAGGTATACCGGCAGTAACCTCGGATTCTCTTTTTGAGTTCTGAAGCGGTGTCATGACCGTGCATCCAAGAAACTGCGAACAGTCCAGGAGCAATCGGCTCAGTCACACTGACCTTTACAAGTGTGATAAGAACCCCACACTACACACACGTGTGCGATAAATGTGTGTCTGTCTGTGTGTCAAATTAACCTTTGCACACAGTTCCGGTAACACAATCACCGAAGGATGCTCCACCAGATAGATTGAGCGAGTTAGAGTCAAGTTTTTGTGGAGCTGATTGTTTCCTGTGAATAATCTCCTCTCTGCTTCCAGTTAATGGTGCAATTCACAGCTTCCCAGTTTAGAGCAGATTATTGTTTTGCCCAGATGAAACTAGGATATAGTTCTGCTCACCTTATATTGATGCTCCACCTCAAAATTGTGAATTTAATCTTTGGGATAGTGTAGATATTAATCAAATCACAGTGAATAGGGGCTTTTCAATAGAAATTATGAAATTACTCTCAAGGTCCAGAAAGCATGATAAAAATCTTCAAAGTACTTAATCTGCCATCCAGGGTTTGATATGAACCAACGTGAACCATTTTTGTTTCCAAATGAACAAAGTTGTGACTTATTACCAATTGATTTCACTTAGCTTCGGACAGGAAGTGTGTTTGTGATTTCTCAAGTACATGCGCCATTGCATTGCATGATGCCTTCTCTGCAGACAGGTGCAAATCAAAATTAAAGTATCTCCCAAAAGAGTCAACTATGTTAACGTTTTGGACCTGATTTACTGGATGCATCATTTGTTAAACCAGGTTACTTGACCTGTTTTAAACGGCCCCCTCTAAACCGTTTTTTTAGTCTGGCACACTTAAAACCAGATTCTAGTTTAAACAAGGATATAGTTTGGACCACTTTATACCAGTTTTTTAAAGTTTGGCCTTATTTAAACCAGCTTTTTAGTCTGGCCCAAGTTTAAACCAGGATAAAGTTTGGCCTTCTTTAAAACAGTTTTTAGTTTGGCCAAGTTTAAACCAGGATAAAGTTTGGCCAAGTTTAAACCAGGATAAAGTTTGGCCTTCTTTAAAACAGTTTTTAGTTTGGCCAACTTTAAACCAGGATAAAGTTTGGCCAAGTTTAAACCAGGATAAATTTGGACAACTTTATATCAGCTTTTTAGTCTGGCCAAGTTTAAACCAGGATATAAAAAATAGTTTTTTCCGGTTTTACTAATGTATAGTTTGCTCCAAATTAACTAAACATTTATTTTGGGCCAGATTAAACCAGGAATTAAACAAGGATACAATTTGATATATAAGTGATAAATTTGTGGCTCCAGGTTAAACTTAACATTTAGCCTCAGATCAGTCCGTAAAATAAACTTGCTCAACCTAATCCAGGATCAAAGATGACCAACTTTTTAAAAAGTGCATGTTTTGTACATGTTGAAGCCAGGATATAGTTTGACCTATTATATACTGTAGTCTAACCCAATATTTTTTTTTTTGTTTGTCTCTGGCTGGAGTAAGGTTTATGTTAAGATGGAGAAGTTTACACGAACAAAACATGCTCAGGTGATGCTTACTACCCACTATACCTTAAGATTGTAGTCATTGCTGGTTAGGAGCATAGCGGTTGTTTTTTTACGAGGCTCAGCTGCACAAACAGAATCTGGGAAACACTCGGGGACTCTCGCCATGTGCCAAAAACACTCCTGCAGTTTAATGTGCTGTAAACAAGGGATTTGCTGGGGTTGAGCGAGTGTGTGGATGTGCCCGGAGCAACAGTGTGCCATGCTGCAGCGCTGTTTTTACACACACTCTTAACAACTTGTTTTTACCGACTGACTCCAGCCGTTCTATTCCAGGTCAGAAAAAAAGAGTGTATTTTCTGTGAAAAATGGGCCCTCAGCAGACTATCACACATTTATTGCTGATTTATTATAGCAAGTTCAAGCGGTTGCTCAACTAAATATTTCATACCACCACTATCTCTAAAGTTCTCTTTTTAGATATCATGATTACGCTGAGATTTCCAGTTATGTAAGGCAGTGTACATTTTGTTTTGATCAGTGTGCAAAAAAATGTGTTTGTGTAATTTGATGAGTGATATCATATCAGCACAATGCAGGTCACTGCATCATGCTCATTAGCTATCAGGACAATCTGGTGTGAGGTTAACAGTAATAGTGCATGAATCTATCATAAAGATGTTCGTTTGTTAGATAATCTCCTCCATAGAAACAAAAACATGGATGTAAAAGCAGCCATTGTGGTTCCATTTGAAGTTAGCACAAATAAGATATGTGTGAAGCCTGCAGGGGTTTAATCGTAACTAATACTAGTTATAATTGGACTGTGCTGGTGCTGCTGCAGCTTAATGGAAACATAACTCAGCTAGTGGTGTAATTTGCAAGCTAACAACATGCTAAGGAACCTCACAGTCATGCTAGCAACATGCTAAGGAACCTCACAGTCATGCTAGCTAAATGCTAATAATGGGCATATTCATAACAGCATCATTTTCAATCAATGCTAATAGATTGTAGCATCTTGATAATATTATGTTAAATCATGCTAGTTTCATGCTAATACCAGGCTATAACGTTATCAGATCCTACTGATATGATAAGTCATCTTATCATGTTAGATCTGTGCTAATGCACAATAATGGTCATCAATGGTCATATTAGTGGAATGTTAAAATAACTTGGCAGTAGCAAGTTGGTAAAATTATTTTTGTTGCACTACGCTAGCCCCATGCTAAATCATGTTTACGATGCTGAATAAAAGCTCATGAGCGTAGTTCATGTTAAGCCCAGACTAGCATCATCTTGGGCTATACTGATGACCTGTTGATTCATGCTACCATCATGTGCTAATTATTAGTAATGCCGCTGTTATAGTAACGATACATTTTTCCTACTCATTTGAGGTAGTATTATAGAAGTTTGTTAGCATAACGCTAATCCATGTTAATGTCTTCATTGTTTTAAGATCATATACTTTCATGATAGCATTGTAATGAAATCAAATCATGCTAATTAATTTTATGCATGCTAAAGACACCTCTTGAGATTAACGTTTCATTACATTATTTTTGAGATCAACAAATAATTAGCCATTTAGCCTTAGCTCTTTCCTTTTCTAGTCCAAATTTATATTTTAAAAATAGAGGCCTTTCCTCTGCAAGCTCTCTGTATGCTTCTTAAGAAATGAGAAGGACTTTGTTGGTCACTACACATGCAGCATAGTTGAACTCCTCGGACTATACAAAGATCCCTGTACAATACAGGGGAAGCCGGTCCATCGAGAGGTAGCATTCGAAAAAAAGGAAATGAGGTACAAAAAGCTATAAAAAAAACACCCCTCTCAAACAGCTCTCAGAGAGGACAGTGTGAGATCAGTGGGGCCATTAAACACTGACTAGACATAAACATTGCATTACATTTTTACATTACATTTATGCATTTTGCAGACGCTTCTGTCCAAAGTTACTTACAGAAGTGGAAATCACCGATGCCCCTTGTGGAGATGCTGGGGATTGATCCCAGGACCTCATATATGCAAAACATGCACTCCACCACTGAGCTACACCTCCATTGCAACAGGGGGAAACAAGTCCAGTATGGGTGCACTGCAAAAAATGCACTCTTGGAACAAGAAAAAAAAAACTCAAATAAAGTTAAACTCTTCCTGTATCAAGCAAAAAAATCTGCCAATGGGGACTTGCAAATTTGATTTGGCAAGAAAAAAGTCTAGATGGTAAATAGACAAAAACTCTCAAAATAAGACTTTACAAGTTGTAAAACTGCACTAGAATATTTCAACTTGTATCTAGTCTCTAGTGGTCTTAAAACTAGACATTCTGTCTTAAAACTAGAATGTTTTCTCTTTTATTTAATAAGTTAATGATAACTTATTTCTAAGTTAAGACTAACTTAGAAAATTTAGTATTAAAATAAGTATATACGACCTTAAATTAAGAAAGTTTGTGCTTGATTTTAGTTCTTAAAGTAGAATATGGGTTCTTAAAACTAGAAATTCTAGCTTACAATTTTAATTTTAAATAATTCTATTATATATTATTTATGCCTGTTGATGAATTTTAGACAGGACAGTTCAGATAGGAGTGAGGAAGAACACTTAGTAGAAATCAGAGGACCAGAGCTGGATTCGACCCACGTCACCAGAGGCTTCAGCTCCACATGTCAGCGCTCTGACCGCTACGCTCTCAGTGCTGGCAACTTATTTCGTTTCTGATAAGCTATATAAAACTAAAAGAGAAAACATTCTAGTTTTAAGACCACTAGTGACTAGATACAAGTTGGAATATTCTAGTTTCAATGCATTTTTACAGCTTGGAAAGACTTGTTTTGAGAGTTTTGGTATTTTTTAAAGATCCAACAGCTTATGTTACCAGCTAGAAGTTTTTGCTAATTTTAAGAATTCTCACCAACTGAAATTTGCTTACACCATTAGCAGAATCTTTTGCTTGATCTTGGAAGAGTTTATCTATATTTGAGTTTTTTTTTTCTTGTTTCAAGAGTGCTTTTTTGAAGTACAGATCTCTTCCATCAAAGTCCGTTCACAATTGGATGGGTATTAAGGTTTGTGGTATTGATTTATTTACGATGTAGATCCTTTTTCTTATTTTTTTTCACAAAAATTGTATTCTTATTTCAAGAAATCAAATGTTCTTACCTTTACTTGATCTTTACTTGATCTTTTTCTTGTTCCAAGATGCATGCTTTTAAGCAGTATTTTATATTGATTTCTTAAAATAAAATATCAGGAACATTCTTGATATAAGAATATGTTGAGTCAAAAATTCTTGTTTTAAGATTCTTGTTTTAAGATCAGTGGCAAAATTGGCAACTTGTTTCACATAGTTTCTTAATTCAAGAAAATAAATGACCAGAATAAGATTTTTTTCTCCTCAAGAAAATATGTGTTATTTTCTCAAAATAAGCTAAGTAATCTATACCCAAAAGGTTTAAATTAGAAAATTCTTCCTAAAATAAGAAAATCAAGATTTTCAATCTAATTTTAAGCATTTTCAGCTTTGCTTAAAATTAATTTTTTGCAGTGTGCAGTCATCCTTTCCCTGCAGCTGTAAAAAAAGTGCTGGGTGCACACCGGGGGAAGATTAAAACGAAGGCGTTGCACTTGAGGAAGAGTTCAGAGCTTCTCGCTATCTTGTTCTCAGGGGGGAGTTGTTTTGTCTCCAACAACAGCCTTGGGTGAGGCTGACGGAGTGAGGGAGCCAAGAGAGAAGAATTGCTGCTTGCTTTGGGTCAATATCTGGCAATTTCACAGACATTTATCATCTCCACGTGCTAGGTTG